>JANAVB010041220.1:1684366-1746264 GCA_029216955.1 Iris pallida | reverse complement strand
TGCTCTAAAAGAAGCCAAAAAAGAGAAAGATCGGGGGGAAAGAGGTTCAGAAAACCATCAGCGCCATTAGGCGTTGAAGATGTTACTCCCTTGGAAAAGAATACAGTTGGAGAGGCTAATAAAAAGTGGAAGATTAATGCCGCTCCAAATCCCGAGGAGACGCCAAAATGGCTGAATTAAAGAGAACCGTGTCAACTAAGGGAATGCGATGAACTCTACTTTGGAAAGATGCGGATGAAGAGCTGAAGAAGCAATACATCGACATCGTAATTCCAAAAAGAAGTGTCCAGAGTATGTATCAGAACCCTTTTTTTTTTCTAGAATTTTTTCACAATTATGTAATGAGAATCTATCTTTATTAATTTATCTAAACTAAATTTATGTGCAGTGATATTGTATACTTATTTTTGCCGGAAGAGGGTAAAAATGGAGTCACAGTCGAGCTGTCGGCAATAGACCTGCAAGACATACTCAACTATGAAGACATGGAGGCTGGCATACTGAACCTAATAATAAGGAAGCTGAGAGAAATTCAAGCCATTAAAAGAAGGTGTCCCCCGTCTAGTTCAAAGGACGTGCCATTGATCCAGGAGCAAAAGCCGGTGCGCCAATCACATAAGTGGTCTGCATTCATGATGGCCCATACATTGGTAAGAATTCAAACAGAAAAATCTATATTCATGTGTACACCAATGAAAAATGACAGAAAAAATTACTCATGATATTGTGTTTTATTTTTGGGAAACAGACCATCATTGAACGTGCCAATGAACCAGAAGCAAAAGCCGGCGCCCTTCAAGACATCCAAACAGATGTAGTAGACTTCGTCATGGGTTTGGAGGATGACATAGAGTTGCTATTCATCCCAATCTTTAATTCATCCATGAAATACTATACTCTGCTCACATTCAACTTTATCTCCTACGACAGGACACACTACAACTCCTTGAGGCAAAATACGTACGAAAAGTGCAAGGTGGATGCAGAATTAATGAAGAACACCTTAGAGCCTATCGTCAGGAGAAAAGTTGATAGGGTGAGGGAGAGATGCCCGACGAAGATGGAGTATGAGAGCAAAGTGCTGAATTGTTCTCCAAATTGCCCACAACAACTGGCACCCAACTGCCTCTTGTACACGACGTATTATATGAATATGTTGACGACTACTCCCTTCGAAATACCGGGAGAAAATAATGATGAAACTCACCAGAAGATTACAAAGATGAGGTTGGTATGGGCTAAGAAGTTGCTTAAAAGCAAATATGTAACACGAACCAAGCAATGACAATGTAAAACAATAATGTAATTATGTAATTGGGCAAGGAACTTCTGTCTTTTATAAGCTCTGCTTTTATAATAAAATCATTTTTGAATTACATTTACATTGTCAAAACCAAGAAAAGTTTGAGGATTCTATTCTCCGTTTATCTTGAAACGGAGAATAACTTTCCCGTTTAAATTAAATCGTTTGAGGATTCTATTCACCGTTTATTTCGGAACGGATAATAACATTCTCCGTCTGTCTTGAAACGGTGAATAACATTCCCAGTTGTAAAACACATTAAAATGTTCATTCTCAGTTTTCTTAAAACGGAGAATAACGTTCTCCGTGTCTTTTGAAACGGTGAATGTTATTCTCCGTTTAGTTTGAAAAGGAGAATGAAGATGAGCTTGATGAGAATATGACGAGGTTGGTATGGGCTAAGAAGACTACAATGATGAGGTTGGTATTGGCTAAGAATTAGATTTTAAGAGAACTTCTGTCTTTTATAATGTCTACTCTGCTTTGTCTTTTATAATAAAATCATTTTTGAGTTACATTACATTGTAAAAACCACAAAAAGTTTGACTTTTTGAGTTACATTTACATTATGAAAGTCTAAAATACTACATAAAATCCTACTATAAAGAAAAAAGTTGAATGTAAGCTGCGTGCGGGCATCGTAGAGCAATGGAACTCCATGAGGCAAAAGAATTCCTTGAGGCAAATCACTTCATCGTGCATCATCAGAGCAATGGAACTCCCTGAACGAAGGAACTCCGTACATAGTCAGAGCAATGGAACTCCATGAACAAAGAAACTCCGTGCATAGTCAGAGCGAATCAAAGTGCGAGCGCTTCGACAGAGTGTGGGTTGGCAATAAATCTAAACCCAGGCACATCTCAGTCTTCTGAAGGAATTCAATTGAAAGCTTCGACTGTGAAGGAGGAGTGTTGTTCTCCGTCGTCTTTCAGTTCGTGTCCACGTGGTAGATGTTTGGATCTCGAAAAGTATCAGAAGAACCTGTACGAAGTGGCCTTCTGCAGAGCCAAGGAGTTCCATTGCTCTGACGATGCACAATAAAGTATTGGATGACATCCAAAGGCTCCTTGAGGCAAGTCACTTCATCGTGCATCGTCAGAGCATAGGAACCGTTGGATGACTCCTTGAGGCAAGTCACTTCATCGTGCATTATCCGAGCAAAGGAACTTACTGAGGCAAAGGAATTCCTTGAGGCAGAGCACCGTGCAAAGGCATCCTACTTCATCATGGAGATGTACTCTACTGATCCTCCACCTTGGCAAGACTCTTTCCTTGAGGCAAAGGACCTGCAAAGGAATTCACTTCATATTGCATTCTTTCGAGCAATGGAACGCCCTGAGAAAAAGGAATTCCTTGAGGCAAATCACTTCGTCGTGCATCGTCGGACCAATGGAACACGTCGAAGAAATGAACTCCTTACGGTAAAGGAACACCGTGCATAGTCCGAGCAAATCAACGTACAGGCGCTTCGACAGAGCGTGGAACGATAATAAATCCAAACCCAGGCACATCTCATTCTTCTGAAGGACTTCACCACCGTGCATCGTCGGACCAATGGAACATGTCGAACAAAGGAACTCGTTGCGGCAAAGGAACATCAACGTACAGGCGCTTCGACAGAGCATGGGTTGGCAATAAATCCAAATCCAGGCACATCTCAGTCTTCTGAAGGACTTCACCACCAAAGCTTCTTCAAACGAGGAGATCGACAACCAAGAGAAAAGCGTCTTGCCAAGGCGGGGGATCGGTAGAGTCCATCTCCAAAATAAAAGCTAAGTGAGATGAGAACAAACTCTCCCTACACTACTGCCATTTATAGGCATAGAACAACTCCGACTCATGCGCCAAATGGCAGCCACTTCGAATTCAATTCAATTAATTTCCATCAATACTAATGCATCTGCCCCTTCTCAAGTAAATCTAAGTAACACTAGAACAAACTCTCCTAACTACTGCCATTTATATGCCATTGATACCAAAGAATCTGCCCCTTCGAATTCTGCCAACTTTGATACCGCCTACTATATCAAAGTTTTTTTCCAATGAGAGAAACTTTGATACAGTAGGGGGTATCAAAGTTTTGATACACCCTATGTATGACATGTGGGCCATCTCATAATTTGTATATATATATATGTTTACACGTTTTATAAAGCAGGAGGGGCCCACATGTCATACATAGGGGGTATCAAAACTTTGATACCCCCTACTGTATCAAAGTTTTTTTCCTCAATTTTACTTAACTTTTAAATGAGAGACTTTGATACAGTAGGGGGTATCAAAGTTTTGATACCCCCTATGTATGACATGTGGGCCATCTCAAAATTTATGTGTATATATATATATTTTCACGTTTTATAAAGCAGGAGGGGCCCACATGTCATACATAGGGGGTATCAATACTTTGATATAGTAGGGGGTATCAAAGTTTTGATACCCCCTATGTACGACATGTGGGCCCTCTCAAAATTTATGTGTATATATATATATGTGTACACATTTTATAAAGCAGGAAGGGTCCACATGTCATACATAGGGGGTATCAAAACTTTGATACCCCCTACTTTATCAAAGTTTTTTCTCTTTTAAATGGGCTCCATACATAACTTACAAAAAAGTATAAATAAAATAAAATTTTGTTATAGTTAAGATTTGAACGAATGACCTCTTAAATACAAGTCTAGCATTGTAACCACGACACCACAATAGCATTCTCCGTGTTTTATTAAACGGAGAATAGCATTCCCTGTTTTGAATTACACGGAGAATAGCATTCCCAGTGTTAAAAACACATTAGAATGTTCATTCTCCATTTTAATTTGAAACGGAGAATGATATTCTCCGTTTCATTTGTAACATAGAATTATACTCTCCGTTTTGAACTGCACAGAGAATGCCGTTCCCAGTATTAAAACGATTGAGGATTCTATTTGCCGTTTAATTTGGAACGGAGAACTGCATTCTTCGTTTAATTTGAAACGGAGAATAAGATTTCCAGTGTTAAAAACACATTAGAATGTTCATTCTCCGTTTTAATTTAAAACGGAGAATGATATTCTCCGTGTCATTTGAAACGGAGAATGATATTCTCCGTTTTGAACTGCACGAAGAACATATTTTCTCCATTTTTGATATTCTCCGTTTTGAACTTGGAATTTGATATTCTCCATTTTTATCTAATTGTCTTCTCAAACTTTTGCATTGGAGAACATATTTTTTATCTAATTATCTCGTGTGAATGACACCTTGCCACATAAGAAAGATATTGTCTTAAGTCAACGACGTTTCATTTTATTCAATTTGCTCTTTGTCTCTATTTCATTTTTGTACTTTACAATTACGAAAATCGTGACCCGATTTTTTACAAACTCTACAAGTTCTAGGCTTCGGGATAGGCTGACTTTCTGTAGGCTGGCTTGATTTCCCTTGAGAAGGCCTTCCTTTTGTTGCTACCGGATTTGGCTCTTTTAAAGCTTTATGCATTTCATGAACTGCATCAGCTACCATTTGTTCTTCTTCACCAATATCGGTCACCATTTATTTCAACTCCATCAGAACAGACGACATCAACTTCGTTCCCCTCTCTTGAATTTTGCTTGATTTTTTACAATAGTATGTAAACAGATTAACTTGTTCATTAATACCACCATACCTTCTGCTCTTAATACTGTCTGGGTGGATGAATCTTCTTTCTGAGCCAGGTTCGGAGAGATAACTCTCTTTGCAATCCTTGAGCCAATGAGATTTTATCAAGTTCTTTGGAATATCTCCAATTTGCAATCTCTTCATTGCTGAAAAAATATGCCTACAAGGAATCCCCTTGGTCTCCATCCACAAGCATTCACAATTTATGATGTTGTCGGCCGGATCAAATGTAACCTTCCGGTTGACACTGTTTGGCGACATATACTTTTGGACAGTGCAAACTTCTGCCTCTCTTATGATGTGATGATAGAGAATAATATATGCATCAGAACGTGTGATTTCCTTTCTTACATCTATAAACACCGTTTTAGTGTAAATTGCCGCAAATTTACCTTCTATTACGGCCATGCTAGCTTGATTCACAACTGGTGTTGAGAGTTTATCAGTGACATGCTTACTCATCTGGTCGTAACGTAAGGCCGCCAAACCGTAGTCACAATTTTGAAGGACCTTCCATAGTGGCAGCTTCTCATTCAAAAACCTTTTCAGAAATGCGTTCATAGATTCACATCTATTTGTTGCAGTAGAACCGCCAAAATAATTTCCACGTAGGAATGTGTCTGCCCATCGCTCCTTTGTTGTGTACAATGTAGTGGTCCACTCATTGGTCTCTACATTATAATCTGTTAGCATCTACTGCCAACGGTTTTCAAATTCTTCGACTGAATAGTACCTATTTAAAAAATATGGACAGTAACTAAAATTGTGATATTGTAACAACAACATACTTTAAAGTAAAGTAGCAAGTGTGTGATGTACCTTTTAATCAGAAACTCAGTTTATTGTGAAAACCCTCTCAGTGTACATGTTTGGCAGCATTGTTTAGGATATGCCATGAGCACGTTCGATGAACAACGCTGGGCATTAAATCCTCAATTGCTTTATTCTTGGATCTGCAACCATCCGTGAGAACTGTCACTAGTAATTTGCCATTCATACACTCTAGGAATTTTTCTAGAACCCAAGAATATGGCTCTGCAGTCTCATTATGGATCATTGCAAACTCAAACACACAAGTCATCGCATGATTGTTTGTACCCACTAGAACCACCAACGGCATTTGACTTCTATTTGTTTTATATATAGAATCAAATGCTAGTGAATCTCCAAATAATTCGTAATCGAATCGACATGCACCGTCAGCCCAAAAGAGATGGGTCAATCTGGAATCTTCGTCTACCTTGTATGCGTAGAAGAAATCTGGGTCACTGCCCTCCCTAGATTGAAGAAATGTAAGTGTTGTCGTAGCATGAACATCGTCTAGTGCTCTACTATCTTGAGCTAGAGTGTTGTATAAATCCTTTCTCGTCCATCCAACCTTATCCCAGCCACCTTTCTTCTGGACAATTAAATTCCATATATGTCCAGTACCCATCCCTGATTGCTTCATAAGCTTAATTTCTTCCAACTCTGCGGGTGATATCGTACGATGGGATCTCAAAAAAATTGTCTCATAATCATTCGCCAGGATATGGTTGTGATGTACATAAAATTTTTTGACGAACCATATCTTTGTTTTATCGGTGTACCCAATTCCAAAAATTGCTTTACAACCACTTCTGCTTTCACTTCTTGGCTCACGAACCCTGTTAGGAGCTTCCTTGTATTCCTTGTGTCTGAATCCCTTATTCGAACAACACCAACTACGGACCATCGCCATCCCAGATTTGTTTTTCTTTACCTCTTTCTTTCTAATACTGAAACCATATGCTTTTGAATATATCCGGTAGAATGTCTCTGCTTCTTCAATAGAGTTGAACTGTAGGCCAACAATATCTTCTTCTAAGAGATGTTTTGGATCTTTGTTAATGTTGGCAGACTACAATATTATTTTATCGTCGCTGCATCGAAATCCAATGGAGATTTTCCGTCGTCCCTAAGAACAGAATAAAACAAAATAAACATGAGAAGTAAATGTAAAAATATAATGCATTTCTTAAATCCATTAGAAAGGGTGATGCGAAATAACATTTCGTTGTTTGCGTTGATGTCATCGCCGTCGTTATGATACATTCTTCCATTATTTTCTTCATCGTGTTCTTTACTGTCTCCTAAGTTAACATCTTCCAAACTTTGCACATCATCCAAATATTCTGACAGTCTTCTTGAAAGGAAGCTTTCTTTATCGACTAAATTGTCACCCTCATTTCCCGTATTTTTCCCGTATTTCGTATTTTAATCGTATCTGGATTTTGGCATGTATTTTATTTTTTTCTCAACTTGTAGAATTTCGGTATTTCTCGTATTTTTGGGTTTTGGCATGGTTCGGTTTTAATTGGATTGGGTTTGGTTTGGTTTATTATGTGTTGGAACACCCTAGCCCTATGCTACACCCTCAACCCACCACAACTTCCCCACTTTATAACATCACCAACCACTCTCTCTCTTCATTACTTCCTCCATAAATTTCCTTCTTCTTCTTCTTCTCCTTCCTCTACACAACACAACCCATAGGCAAGTGCACCTTGCCACTTCATGAGAGCCCTATTTTCTTGGTTCATTTGCTAGATTAGGACATGGTGATCAACATTAGGACTTACTATTTTGTGATTTGGAGCTTCCTTTATTCTAGATCTAGGTTTAGCTATTTTTGGATTTTGCATGGTTTGATCTACTTTAGTTGGATTTTATGGGTTTTTGATGCTTCCATGTGGAAGAGCATTCAGTTTCACCCATGTTGGAGCTTTGGAAATCCGGATTTGGAGTTCGGATGGCCAAGTTGTGAGCTTTTGAAGCTTTGGGTTCAGCCATGGTGTTCTTGCTGTCTGGAGAAGACAGTGAGCAGTGTGTGCATAGCTGTTTAGCTTACGCACCCTGAGCTACGCGCGCTCTTTAGCGCTGCGTACGCAGACTTGAGTACGCTTCCTGTTGGAAGCGTGACTCCTTGAGCGTGTGTGACTTTTCACCCACGCCGCTCTCTCTAGCGTGCGTGACTTTTCACTCACGCTGCTCTCTGTAGCGTGCGTGACTTTTCACCCACGCTGCTCACTGTAGCTTGCATGACTTTTCACCCACACTGCTCTCTGTAGCGTACGTGACTTTTCACCCACGCTGCTTTCTCTAGCGTGCGTGACTTTTCACTCACGCTGCTCTCTGTAGCGTGCGTGACTTTTCACCCACGCTGCTCTCTCTAGCGTGCGTGACTTTTCACTCACGCTGCTCTCTGTAGCGTGCGTGACTTTTCACTCACGCTGCTCTCTGTAGCGTGCGTGACTTTTCATCCACGCAGCTCTCTGTAGCGTGCGTGACTTTTCATCTACACTGCTCTCTGGCGTGCATGACCTTTTCACGTACGCAGCTCTTTCAGCGTGCGTGACTTTTGTACGCTGCTCCCCTGACCCCTTGTTTAACCCACTGACTCTTAGAGTTTTGGTCTTATTTCTTTAAGCTTGGCTTTTCTATAGCCCTGTATATTGATATTTTATTAGATATTTTACGCCCATTTTATATCCTTACGCATTTTGTCATGAACTTGATTTTACTTAATATGTTTGGAATGACTATTGTTCATGGCATAGTATGGCAAGGAACTAGCATAACACGACAGTGACCCGTAGTGGTGCACTCCTGACATGACCAACCTGACATGATAGTGGCCCGTCGTGGCGCACTCCCAACAAGTACCCCGACATGATTTATCTTGATAATTTAACTTGACCTGCCTTGACACCGTGGGTGGTTCTTTCTTGCTTGCTTGTTAAATCCACTTGTCCTGTCTTGCATCATGTCTAGGATGGGACTCCTGAGTACCATGGTCAGGAGTACCTACTTAAATGGATTAAGGTTAATAACTAGAATAACACAGTAGTCATGAAGAGATTGACACAGCTACAGGCAATCCCGTTACCTGGGCGCTCTTGGGATCTGTAGCCTGCCGTCAAGTAGGGCACATTTTCAGCACACCGTCGCGTGTTGCACCCTCTAAGTCACCTAAGGGTATATTTGTCTTCTGGGTGATGTACCCACCTGAATTCAACCCCTAATTTTCGACCTGGGTAACCTGGATGGTCTGCAGGGCTTGTGGCTGTGGAACAATCTCACTGCATCTTGTTAGTAATTAGGCCTGTGATAACCCTAGTTAGTTAAAGTAGTAAGCCGTAGTATCTGCTTGGCCGTGATTGATTGAATGAGGTATAACCAGTATAGTCATGTCTTGATCCAGTACTAGATTGCTCCCTGTCTTGATTACTTATATTACTTATCTTGCCGATAAATGGTGAAAAACCAAGCTCTGTTCAGATGAAGGGTTACAACCCCAGTCCTTGTTTGGTTTACGGGTTGTAACCTGGCTATCTGAATAGTTCCATGGTTATCTCGTCGTATATCATCCTGACATGTTTTCGTAATTCTAGTTTTAATATTAGATTTTTTTGTGCTGATTGCTGGCTTTGTTCTTATTTCGTGGCCCCCTTGTGGCACTTGCTCTTTCTGGGGTTGACCCAGCTGGTTTTGTGTGGCCAAATTTCGGAGCAGCTCCCGAGGATCTACCAAGCTTCCAGCCCAATGGTGGCGACTAGAAGGAACCTGGGCTATGAGTGGGTTTTCTATTTTGTTTCGCTCACTCTATTGTAAAACTATTCTTTTGAGACGTTTAGCCGACGAGCACCTGTTAGCTCGATGCACTTTACTTACTGTCTGCCTACGGGCTGTAAGCATGATTAACAAATCCTAGGGTTGATCATGTATGACTTAACTCTTGCTAGTCCCATATTTTGTACGACTAGCTTCATGATCAGCTGAATATGTAATATTTGGGACGCCTTATTATTGTATATTTAATGATCATACATCTTGCGACCTTACTTACTTGCTTATGATTGAGACTTTAGGCTTGTTTATGACCATAAGAGACTGTTGGCTTGTAGTAAACCCTCATATTTCTAGACAGCCATGACCGAATATCGAGGTGGTTTCCATTTTAATATACGTAGCTGGCTGTGTCTGCCCCCGCTCTCCAGTATTTTGGTTCTGGGGCGTGACATGGTTTAAGTGGTGGCCCATGCAGGTCTTCTCAATCAAGAAATGTGAGGGTTTACCGAATAGATGTCTCAATCAGTATTCGCCTTTGATCTCCGCCCGTATTTTCAAATCCCTGAAATTCTTGCCCTGATTATATGCTTGTATCGTTGAATTGTCCTGGTCCTTCCTTATTGTTTCCCTGTGTCATTTTCCTCAGCGGTACTGTACCTGACCCTGCCGATCAGCAAGGAATAGTACCTCCCGTGGGCCAGCAGCAACCTGGAGATCAAGCCCAACATTCCAGAATCGCCTCCAGAGTGATACCTACTGGAGGAGAGTCACCATTTCGGCCCGTCCAGCCCGCAGAGCCAGATGATGGTACCTTAGTAGGCCTCATCAGAACCTTGATAGCTTTCCAGGATCGTCGAAGCGACGCCCTGCACCAGACAGTTCAAGATGCTTTGACCCGAGGCGGGCATCCAGGGAATCAGGCGGCCAACAGTTTCAAGCGATTGAACCCTCCTTTCTTCGACGGCAGCGAGGATGCGATTGCCGCGGATACATGGCTTCAGGATACCGAGGTGATTCTGGAAGCAGCCAGGACACCCGAGAATGAGAAGGTGGCGGTGGTGCGCCTGCAGTTGTTGGACTTGGCTCGCAGTTGGTGGACAGCGCAAGCCATGGGATTAGTAGCACCCATTGCTTGGGCAGTATTTAGAGAGAGATTCCAGACGAAGTATTTCGATGCTGTGGCTCGGTACGACCTGCAGACCAGATTTACCAACTTGAAGCAAGGAGGTAGAACAGTCGACAGTTATGCATCGGAGTTTTCTAGACTCAGTAGTTTTGCCCCCACCTTGGTGGCGATCGAGTTTGATAGGGCCCAGCGGTTCCAGCAGGGACTGCATTTGGAGATCTTGTTGGTGGTTGAGCAGTTCGAGCACCAGACATTCGATGCAGTCTTAAGAGCAGCTAGGAGGCATGAGTACACCTCCCAGAGGATCGTGGATAGGATCGGAAGTAGGAAGCGGTCCCACAGTCAGATGCACCAATCATCAGCTCCAGCCCCAGCAGCTAGGGGATTGACCATTGGAACTCCGAGGCGGGCGGCCTCAGTAACGTCAGTTCAGCATTCGACCCCGACGTACCCGCAGCAGCAGAAGCAAAAGCAGACTTCCGTGATGGAATGTTCTCATTGCGGGAAGCCTGGGTATGTGGTGGCAGATTGTCGCAGGGTGCAGGGATTGTGCCTGGCTTGTGGAGCAGCAGATCATAGGATAAGGGCTTGCCCGAATAGGGGTGGTTCATCTGCATCCAACCCTTCTAGCTCTTCGGTGAGAGGACCGGCCCCAGCACCAGTTCAGCAGCAGCAGTATCAGTCTTCGAGGCCCTTGCCGCCTCAGTCTCAGGCATTCCAGCAACAACACCTCCAGCAGTATGCACAAGCCCAAGCTCAGACCCAGAATAGACAGAGAGGTTTCCAGCAGAGGGGACCAGCAGCCAGAGGACAAGGTCAGGCCATGATGATGGCTATGGAAGAAGAAGTTGCACCAGGTAAGGTAGGGCAGGTACTATTCTTGTCAACTCCTTTCCTGCTTCGGTATTGTTTTATTCTGGTGCATCGCATTCATTCATGTCTGTACGATTCGTGACACGGATAGGATTGGAGCCTGAGTCATTATCAGTGAGGCTCAATATACTTACTGGTAATGGTCTTGTGGGAGTAGATCGTGTGTTTTCCTCATGTCGGATCGTAGTTAGCGGTAGGGAGTTCCCCGCTAGATTCATAGAGTTTTCTATGGCAGACTATGATGTAGTCCTAGGCATGGATTGGTTGAGAAACCAGTATGCTAGGATAGACTGCCATATTGGCAGAGTTGTCTTTAGTATCCCCGGCGAGCCAGAGTTTTCGTTTTCCAGAGGCACAGTGGAGCCATCTTTTCCAGCATTGCGGATGGCAGTAGCAGCAGTGCAGTTACCCCGGATAGTTGAAGAGTTTCCAGATGTCTTTCCAGAGGAGCTTCCAAGGATGCCGCCGGAGCGGGAGATTGAGTTCACTATAGACTTGATTCCCGGGACAGCACCAGTATCAGAGCGAGCCTACAGGATGGCGCCTTCAGAGTTGGAAATTTTATACAAGATGATTGAAGAACTGAGGACCAAGGGATTCATCCGTGCAAGTGGATCGCCTTGGGGAGCCTCGATGCTTCTTGTAAAAAAGAAGGATGGTACGTCCAGGCTATGTGTTGATTATCGTACCTTGAATTCGGTGACAATCAAGAACAGATACCCTCTTTCGAGGATAGATGACTTGTTTGATCAGCTCAGAGGGGCTTCAGTGTTCTCGAAGATCGACTTGCGGTCAGGGTACCACCAGATCAAAGTCAGAGAGCAGGACATCCCGAAGACAGCATTCAGATCGAGGTATGGACATTGGGAGTTCCTTGTTATGCCCTTTGGAGCGACCAATGCGCCGGCCGTATTCATGGACCTCATGAATCGCATTTTCATGCCTTACTTGGATCAGTTCGTGATCGCGTTCCTAGATGATATCCTGGTCTACAGCAAGAGTAAAGTAGAGCATGAGCAGCATCTCAGAGTCGTCCTCCAGACGCTTAGGGAGCATCAGTTGTACGCCAAGTTCAGTAAGTGCGAGTTCTGGCTCGATCGCATATCATACTTGGGTCACATCATTACCCGAGGAGGAGTGGAAGTGGATCCTCAGAAGATTGTGGCTATCGAGTCATGGCCGGTACCCAGCTCAGTGGCAGATGTTTGCAGCTTCCTTGGATTGGCCGGCTACTACCGACGGTTCGTTTCAGATTTCGCAAGGATTTCAGCGCCGATGACCCAGTTGACCCGCAAGGATGTGCCGTTTGTTTGGACAGCAGAGTGTTAGAAATCATTTGAGAAGTTAAAGCGAGGTTTGATAACGGCTCCCATTCTCACCCTTCCAGATGGGACCGGAGGATTCATAGTTTATTGCGACGCTTCAGGCAGAGGATTGGGGTGTGTCTTGATGCAGCATGGGAAGGTAATATCTTATGCGTCACGTCAATTACGTGATCATGAGAAGAATTACCCGACCCACGACTTGGAATTGGCGGCGGTAGTGTTTGCTTTGAAGTTGTGGAGACACTACTTGTACGGAGATAGAGTGGAGATCTTTACTGATCATAAGAGCCTGAAGTATGTTTTCACCCAGAAGGACCTTAATATGCGGCAGAGAAGATGGCTCGAGCTACTAGTGGACTATGATGTGGATTTGCAGTATCATCCCGAGAAGGCCAACGTTGTAGCAGATGCATTGAGCAGGAGAGCCGGAGTTTATTTCCTGACGGCGCAACCAGAATTATTGGCAGATCTTCAGAAGATGGGAATTGAAGTGGTTCTTCCAACCAGTGTGGCATTAATGGTCAGCCTACAGGTTCAGTCCAGCATAGTTGAGAGAATCCGGGTGGCACAGTCAACAGATTCCAAGATCCAGCGACTCAGAGCAGAGTGTGAAGCAGGAAGAAGGCCAGAGTTATGTATCCATGAAGACGGTACTCTTCGGCACGGCACTCGTCTTTGTGTACCCAGTGGAGATATCAGACAGGAAGTCAAGGCAGAAGCCCACAGTTCACAATATTCTATTCATCCGGGTGGTACGAAGATGTACCGTGATATTCGTCAGCATTTCTAGTGGAATGGCATGAAGAGGGAGATAGCCCGGTTTGTCTCTCGGTGTTTGGTTTGCCAACAGGTTAAAGCTGAACATCAGAGGCCCGCTGGACTTCTTCAACCCTTACCGATCCCAGAATGGAAATGGGAGCATATAACCATGGATTTTGTGACCGGATTTCCCAGATCTCCGGCCGGCAGAGATGCTATTTGGGTGATTGTGGACAGGCTTACCAAGGTGGCACACTTTCTCCCATTCAGAGTTGGGCAATCGACGGCACAGTTAGCAGAGATGTATCTCAGACAGATTGTCAGGCTTCACGGTGTGCCAGTCAGCATCACATCGAACAGGGATTCAAGATTCACATCACACTTTTGGCGTAGCTTTCAGAAGAGTTTGGGGACTCGCCTTCAATTCAGCTCAGCTTATCACTCGCAGACGGATGGTCAATCAAAGCGCACAATCCAGACCTCTGAAGATATGTTGAGATCCTGTACCCTTGACTTCGGTGGTTCATGGGAGAATCATCTGCACCTGGTGGAATTCTCGTACAACAACAGTTATCAGGCCAGTATCCAGATGGCACCCTTCGAGGCTCTTTATGACAGGAAGTGCAGATCCCCGCTAGCATGGGACGATGTCGGAGAGAGGCAGATGCTCAGGCCCGAGTTGATTTCCCAGACGGTTGAAGTGGTCAGGAAGGTCAGAGATCACCTCCGAGTTGCCCAGGAACGCCAGCGCCATTGGGCCGATGCTCATCGGCGTCCCTTAGAATTTGCTGTCGGCGACCATGTATTCCTTAGGATCTCGCCTAACCGCGGCGTCATTCGCTTCGGCGTGCGGGGAAAGCTTAGTCCTAGGTATATAGGGCCGTTCGATATTCTAGAGCGAGTAGGAGATGTATCATATCGTCTCGCTCTTCTGCCGTCGCTAAGTGAGGTGCATGATGTATTCCATGTGTCCCAATTACGACGGTATATTCCGGACCCCAGCCACATCCTAGACCATTCGGAATTGGTTGTTGGTACCAACCTTTCGTATGAGGAGAGGCCCGTGTCTATATTGGACTGGAGGGAGATGATACTCAAGAACAAGACTATTAAATTAGTCCGTGTTGCTTGGGGTCATCACTCTCTAGGTGAGTCAACGTGGGAGCGTGAGGACGACATCCGATCGCGATATCCCTACCTGTTTGACTCGTAAGGTATAATGTCCTTCGTATGCCTTACGTTTTCCCTTCCTTGCTTGCATTGTATGATTGTATGATTGTACTGCTTAGTATAACTTGCCTGTGCTTAGTGTAGCTTGTCGTGACAATCTCTAGCTCCTTGATTAAATTCTGAGGACGGAATTCTTTTAAGGTGGGTAGAGTTGTCACCCTCATTTCCCGTATTTTTCCCGTATTTCGTATTTTACTCGTATCTGGATTTTGGCATGTATTTTATTTTTTTCTCAATTTGTGGAATTTCGGTATTTCTCGTATTTTTGGGTTTTGGCATGGTTCGGTTTTAATTGGATTGGGTTTGGTTTGGTTTATTATGTGTTGGAACACCCTAGCCCTATGCTACACCCTCAACCCACCACAACTTCTCCACTTTATAACACCACCAACCACTCTCTCTTCATT
This sequence comes from Iris pallida, assembly GCA_029216955.1. NCBI lineage: Eukaryota > Viridiplantae > Streptophyta > Magnoliopsida > Asparagales > Iridaceae > Iris > Iris pallida. The sequence goes on along the minus strand of JANAVB010041220.1, from coordinate 1,731,006 downwards.
ACTTCCTCCATAAATTTTCTTCTTCTTCTTCTTCTCCTTCCTCTACACAACACAACCCATAGGCAAGTGCACCTTGCCACTTCATGAGAGCCCTATTTTCTTGGTTCATTTGCTAGATTAGGACATGGTGATCAACATTAGGACTTGCTATTTTGTGATTTGGAGCTTCCTTTATTCTAGATCTAGGTTTAGCTATTTTTGGATTTTGCATGGTTTGATCTACTTTAGTTGGATTTTATGGGTTTTTGATGCTTCCATGTGGAAGAGCATTCAGTTTCACCCATGTTGGAGCTTTGGAAATCCGGATTTGGAGTTCGGATGGCCAAGTTGTGAGCTTTTGAAGCTTTGGGTTCAGCCATGGTGTTCTTGCTGTCTGGAGAAGACAGTGAGCAGTGTGTGCAGAGCTGTTTAGCTTACGCACCCTGAGCTACGCGTGCTCTTTAGCGCTGCATACGCAGACTTGAGTACGCTTCCTGTTGGAAGCGTGACTCCTTGAGCGTGCGTGACTTTTCACCCACGCTGCTCTCTCTAGCGTGCGTGACTTTTCACTCATGCTGCTCTCTGTAGCGTGAGTGACTTTTCATCCACGCTGCTCTTTGTAGCGTGCATGACTTTTCACCCACACTGCTCTCTGTAGCGTGCGTGACTTTTCACCCACGCTGCTCTCTCTAGCGTGCGTGACTTTTCACTCACGCTGCTCTTTGTAGCGTGCGTGACTTTTCACCCACGCTGCTCTCTCTAGCGTGCGTGACTTTTCACTCACGCTGCTCTCTGTAGCGTGCGTGACTTTTCATCCACGCAGCTCTCTGTAGCGTGCGTGACTTTTCACCTACACTGCTCTCTGGCGTGCGTGACTTTTTCACGTACGCAGCTCTTTCAGCGTGCGTGACTTTTGTATGCTGCTTCCCTGACCCCTTGTTTAACCTATTGACTCTTGAAGTTTTGGTCTTATTTCTTTAAGCTTGGCTTTTCTATAGCCCTGTATATTAGTATTTTATTAGATATTTTACGCCCATTTTATATCCTTACGTCTTTTGTCATGAACTTGATTTTACTTAATATGTTTGGAATGACTATTATTCATGGCATAGTATGGCAAGGAACTAGCATGACACGACAGTGACCCGTAGTGGTGCACTCCTGACATGACCAACCTGACATGATAGTGGCCCGTCGTGGCGCACTCCCGACAAGTACCCGGACATAATTTATCTTGATAATTTAACTTGACCTGCCTTGACACCGTGGGTAGTTCTTTCTTGCTTGCTTGTTAAATCCACTTGTCCTGTCTTGCATCATGTCTAGGATGGGACTCCTGAGTACCACGGTCAGGAGTACCTACTTAAATGGATTAAGGTTAATAACTAGAATAACACAGTAGTCATGAAGAGATTGACACAGCTACAGGCAATCCCGTTACCTGGGCGCTCTTGGGATCTGTAGCCTGCCGTCGAGTAGGGCACATTTCCAGCACACCGTCGCGTGTTGCACCCTCTAAGTCACCTAAGGGTACATTTGTCTTCTGGGCGATGTACCCACCTGAATTCAACCCCTAATTTTGACCTGGGTAACCTGGATGGTCTGCAGGACTTGTGGCTGTGGAACAATCTCACTGCATCTTGTTAGTAATTAGGCCTGTGATAACCCTAGTTAGTTAAAGTAGTAAGCCGTAGTATCTGCTTGGCCGTGATTGATTGAATGAGGTATAACCAGTATAGTCATGTCTTGATCCAGTACTAGATTGCTCCCTGTCTTGATTACTTACATTACTTATCTTGCCGATAAATGGTGGAAAACCAAGCTCTGTTCAGATGAAGGGTTACAACCCCTGTCCTTGTTTGGTTTACGGGTTGTAACCTGGCTATCGGAATAGTTCCATGGTTATCTCGTCGTATATCATCCTGACATGTTTTCGTTATTCTAGTTTTAATATTAGATTTTTTGTGCTGATTACTGGCTTTGTTCTTGTTTCGTGGCCCCCTTGTGGCACTTGCTCTTTCTGGGGTTGACCCAGCTGGTTTTGTGTGGCCAGATTTTGGAGCAGCTCCCGAGGATCTACCAAGCTTCCAGCCCAATGGTGGCGACTAGAAGGAACCCGGGCTACGAGTGGGTTTTCTATTTTGTTTCGCTCACTGTATTGTAAAACTATTCTTTTGAGGCGTTTAGCCGACGAGCACCTGTTAGCTCGATGCACTTTACTTACTGTCTGTCTACGGGCTGTAAGCATGATTAACAAATCCTAGGGTTGATCATGTATGACTTAACTCTTGCTAGTCCCGCATTTTGTACGACTAGCTTCATGATCAGCTGAATATGTAATATTTGGGACGCCTTATTATTGTATATTTAATGATCATACATCTTGCGACCTTACTTACTTGCTTATGATTGAGACATTAGGCTTGTTTATGACCATAAGAGACTGTTGGCTTGTAGTAAACCCTCATATTTCTAGACAGCCATGACCGTATATCGAGGTGGTTTCCATTTTAATATACGTAGCTGGCTGTGTCTGCCCCCGCTCTCCAGTATTCTGGTTCTGGGGCGTGACATGACTAAATCTTCCACACGATGATCAGTTTCTCCATGTGACGTCGACATTGAAGAAAATAGAGTGTGTTAGAAACCAGCAGAAGAAACGAAGGACAAGAAACAATACAAGATGAATGAGTAATGCTATATTCGTACATCCAAATTGTCCCTCTAATATATAGCCCTCCCATCTGATGTGGCATGTTAAATAGTAGTGTGTGTCATCTGACATGACTGATGACATGGCAAATTTTAATCCAAAAAGTTAACTACCCAATTTTCTCCATAATAATTTAACATTAATATCAATGTTAATTTAATGTTAATATTAAATTATGTTAATATTAATATTAACGTTAATATTAATATTAATATTAATATTAATATTATTGTTACTGTTAACGATAATATTAATGTTAATGTTAATGTTAACATTAACTTTAATGTTAATTTTTATTTTTAGTTTTATTTAAAAAAATTTTGCCACGTTAGTTGCCAGATCAATATATCACGTCAGCTGCCACGTAAGGATGGACAGTTTGAAAGTGCAATTTGGAGGTACAAAAAGCATTATTCAGGAAGAAACAACTTCCAGCAAGGCAACAACACAACCTTTTCGTCTTCCTTGTAACTCCGCCACGTGGCCCTCTTTTGATGGCTCATGAAAAATCTTGAGTGATTCTAGGAGCAAGTATAATTTTAAGAAAACAACTTCCAACAACACAACTTTTTCGTCTTCTGGGTACATGTATTATTAAATTGTGTATCTAATAACGCATGAGGAAGCATGCAACAGCATTCTCCACGTGGCCCTCTTCTGTAGGATAACGCATGCAGCAGCATTTAATGCTACAAAACCCTATTGTCTTGTTATGTGTTGTGTATCCTATGTGGCATGAGGCAGAAGACAACATCTTGCATAGGCTGCTATACACAAATGACAAAAAGTTTAAAAAGTCATCTCCAATGCAAAAAAAAGTATTGAGAAGACAATACAAAGTAATTTTTTACAACTTCCAAGACAACTTTTACTCTTCTAATGATATGGTATCAGTGCTTATTATTAAATTGTGTAGGATAACGCATGCAGAGCATTTAATGCTACGGGATCTGTTGTGTAAGGAACACAACCTGTGAGAGAGAACCCGAGAGAGAGAGAGAGAGAGAGAGAGAGAGAAAGAAAGAGAAAGAGAGAGTGTGGGAGATGGGATAAAGAGGAAGGATTGAGCTCGACTAGATTTTAAACTTAAAATTCAATTTTTGGTTATCATTACTAATAACTAGTTCGCACGTCCGAGTTTAGACGAACACTAACCGAGCCCCGAGCAACGTGACATCAGCTAGCTAGGTTTCTAATACCGTGGCATTCCTGTTAATTTAAAATTTATAATATTATTAAAACTAATATTAATACTTAAATTTAAAATAGTTTTTGATTTAACATTTACTTACTAGTTAAAGTTAAAATTGCATTCTTTTTTATTTAAAATGTAATTGGAACTACAATTAATATTAACATTCGCTTGTCCCGTAGTTTAAGTCGTATTTCACTGCTTCTTGCTTAAGTCTATGCACCCAAAGTACTTGATTGTTCAAGTCGAATGCGTGCACAGCACGTTCCCTCGATGCAAGGCTTGACGTAGCCCTTGCTTGTCAAGTCGTTGCACGAACACATTAGAAAAGAGTTTTGTTGGGCTATCGAAGTATAGCAAGCACCGTCCCGTGTCAAGTGCATTTGTTAAGCAGTGAAAGGGTGTGAAGGCCACTAGCAATGTCAAGCCATCATGGACTATAGCTGGGTTAGACGACGACCCTTTTGCGGCGGGCCGAATCGGTCCCTTGGCCTAGGAATGGATTGGTTGAAGGAGCAATACACAAGAATAGACTGCCATATTTGCAGGATTATTTTTGGTATTTCCGGTGAGGCAGAGTTTTTCATTTTCCGGTGAGGCAGAGTTTTCATCATCGACTTGATTCCAGGGACAGCACCAGGATCGGAGAGAGTCTACAGGATGGCACCTTCAAAGTTGGAAATCTTGTATAAGATGATTGAAGAACTCAGAACCAAAGGATTCATTCGTGCTAGTGGATCGCCTTGGGGAGCACCGATGCTTCTTGAAGAAGAAGGATGGTACGTCAAGATTATGTATTGATTATCGTAGATTGATGTCTTATTTGATCAGCTCAAGGGAACGGGTGTATTCTCGAATATTGACTTGCGGTCATGAGGGTACAATCAGATCCGAATCAGAGAGCAAGTCATCCCGAAGACATCATTCAGATCGAGGAAACGACATTAGGATTTCTTTGTTATGCCATTTGGAGCGACCAGTGTGCCAGCCGTATTCATGGACCCCATGAATCGTATCTTCATGCACTATTTGGATCAGTTCGTGATAGTGTTCATAGACGACATCTTAGTCTATAGCTGTAGTATTCCGTCCCTACATTGTGCCTCGTACTCCGTCCGCGGGGTGCACGAGAAAGGAACACTGTCGCTATCGATTCGATCGGGACCGATAGGTCGGGATCGATTGACTCAATCGAACGGGAACGGTTGATTTAAGATCCATTCTCTCGCCTAAAGTAAACTCAAGGTGAGTGGCTGACCCTTCTCTTCTCGACCCCCTTCCTAGGTAAATCGATAATGTTGTTGCGAATGAAAGGATAAATGCAAGGGCACAAACACGAAAAAGGGATTGAGTTTTCAAAGATAATGTAGACTATGTCTTAATAACTAAAAGGAAAATATGTCTTCGCACGGTTGTGGACAACTTGTCGACAAGGCGGTAGTTTCCTCGAGCAGCAACCTGGGGCCACAGGACCGTTTCGACCTAGGAGGAAACAGGGTATAGTCGTGCATAAGGTTTTAGCACAGGTTAAGCGGAAACTTGTATCGGAGCTAGCTACTTGCATTGAAAGGACCCCGATTAACAAAGCTATACGTCCAGGATGGCTTGTGATGCCAGTGACGTCGAAGAGGGATGAGGCGAAGGAGGTCAGCCACTCGCCATAGTCTTGTTTCAAGCGAGCGACTGGTTGGCTGCGCTGACGTCGCCTACGCGATCACCTGCAACCCGCTAAATATGGGACTTGGTTCCAGAGAAGACATTCCATAACGTGGAATAGATCTTAATTCAACCGTTCCCGTTCGATCGACCCGGCCGATTTCGACCTATCGGTCCCAACCGAATCGGTAGCGACATTGTTCCTTTCTCGCACAACCTGTCATGACCCGCACCCGGAGTAAGGGCATGAGTGCGTGACAGCATCCCAGCCTACACCGCAGAAACGACGTAGTACGCTGTCAAGTTCTACTATCTAACAACAGTTATAATGTCAAAACCTGTCGAGAACGGTCAACTCCGAATGGAGGACAAGCAATAACAATATAATATACTCAATAAGCTATGATATTGTTGCGACCGTCCAGTGTTGGTATTTATGTATGGTATTTATGGTGCACATCGTCTTAATTCAATCGAGTAGTTCAAATGAGGGAATTATGTATGGTATTTATGATGCACATCATTAGGACGGGTTGCGACCGTCTAGTATTGTGATAGGCTATGATATCAGTAAGTTTGGGATCCTTCGGATATTGGGCTAGCAACCCGTATCGAAGCGATCATAGTCTTACAAATAAGGATGCCAAAGATGCATTACGGTACGAAACACCGTGACCTTTATATAGATAGGGCCGGTGGGCTGAGATTAGCGCTGGGTGCAGGCGCAGGGCCTGCCACCCTTATATATATGTTTAAGTTTACGGTTGGTTGGTTAAGTGAAATGATATGATTTCTTATGTAAAGTTCTAACCTTGCAGGCTAGGCGAAATGGGACATAGATGAGCACGATCACTATGTTTATGTTAAGATTATGTCTAACTGTATCTGCCGCAGGAACACGGTAGTGGACAAGTTCATGATATGTTCGGCTCGAGGCGGGGCTCGGCTTGGACGTGCCGAGGCATGGAGTCCTTAGCGTTCAAGAGAGCTACCGCATTGGCGTTCGGACTTGTGACATGGAGATGTTCAGCCGAAGACTACTTGTTGGCTATAAAGAGGCATAATGTATGGAACAATGCACTCCTTTGTGAGCTAGAGAGATCATGAGTGTTGTAGCCAATTGGCATGTTAAGTTGGGCTATTCAGAGCCATTGTAACCTTCAGTTCATTATCAATAAAAGGGATTCTTGTTGTATACTACGTTTTCCTTCCGCTGCTTATGTTATCAATTTGAGCTATAAATACTATTGTGAATCTGTTATCTTGCCTTGTACGAGCGCAACTCCAGGCTCGTGCGGCATCACGCCCCAGCGAGGACGATGATTCGGGTAAAAACTTGATAATGATGAAGACGATAACTCGGTCGACAATCGTAAGTATCGAGGTATGATCGAGAAAATTTAACAGTAGCATTAATATTAAATCTACATTGGCTTTTATGTTAATTTAAAATTTATAATATAATTAAAACTAATATTACAAAAATTCTATTTGCTCCTAAAAAATTTGGGTGATACCATCTTCCATTATGTGGCATATGACATAGTTGATAACATGACAGCTGACATGGCAAAATTTAACAATAAAATTAATATTAAAATTAACATTAATAGTAAATAAATAATTTAATATTAAATTAACATTCATTAATATTAACATTAATATTAATATTAATATTAATATTAATATTAACATTAACATTAGCATTAGCATTAATATTAATATTAACATTAACATTAACATTAATATTAATATTGACATTAACATTAACATTAACATTAAAAAAAATTGGGTAATTAATTTTTGTGGTTATAATTTGCCATGTCAGCTGTTATGTCATCTGCCATGTCAGATGCCACATAATAGGAGATGACATCACCCAAATATGTTGGGAGCCCAAACGACTAATTGCTAATATTAATACAGTGGTATTACCGTTATTTCCCAATAGATTCGTGCCTTGTTCGGTCACACCCCTCCATGAGCGGGTTACACCCCCTAAACGAGGGATTAAATAGCCTTTTCCAAAAAAGAGAACCCATCCGACTAGAGAGAAACAAAGGCGAGAAGAAGAAGAACAGTCGCAATGGAGAGGAACAAGATCAACTGCAGCGGATGGGCCGTCATCCCTACCGAGATTCTCTCGATGATACTGGTACTGTCGAAGATGCCGGCGGACGAGGTACTGTGCAACGTGGCCCCAGTTTGCCGTTCGTGGTGGAAGGCGCTCAACGGTCCCTTAAACTATTGGTCTAAGGTCGACTTAGTACAGTGGTGCCGGAGGACCCAGCAAACCGCTGAGATTAGTTTCACCGTAATGAAGCTCGTGGCTCGCAGTAGGGGATATCTAGGGTCCTTCTCCGCGTACAAGCTCGACGAAGCAGCCTTCTGTTTTGCATGTTTAAGGCCAGTACAAAATTTTATTTGGTCTTATTATAATACTTTATTTTTTCTATTACAAAATTTTACGTATACTTTTGTTAATATCTATTGATGTTTTCCCATTTTTATAATATAGTGGGAAATTTCTAAGGGTGCTGCGCATTCCGAAGTGCGACGTGAGTGATGAAACTTTCGTGAGACACTTGGAGTTTCTTCCGGTGCTGGAAGAACTCGATATTAGCTACTGCCTCTATATCACGTCGACTGGAATATTTTTCGACGGAAAGTATTGCCACCGTCTGGTCAAGCTGGGTAGGAACATGCCCCCTCCAGATTTCATGCTCAGGAACAGATTCGTGCTGGACACGAAAAACGAGACGGAGGGAAAGGCCGTGGCTGATTCGATGCCGCGTCTCGAGCACCTATATATGGATTCGGCATGTTCAATGGAGACATGCTGCGATCTATCATATGCAACTGCAAGGGTCTTCGCGTGCTCGACATACGTGGGTGCTTCAACATGCACTTTGACGACAAACTCTGAAAAATTTGTTATTCAATACAGACGTTTAAAAAACCTTTTAATGATGTAATCCTAGTCCCAGGGGAACCTGGATACGAGATGTATAATGATTTAGATACCATCAATCATTCCTGGGGTGAATGGTGAAAACATTAGCATGCATGCATTTCTTTATATTTTTTACTAGTCTACATACATGATATTTTTTATGAGTTCGATTCTCCATTTTGACAATTTTACTTTTGTCAATAATTTTTTACATGATTAATTTTTTTATAAATAAAATGGACTGTGATATAATGACGCTTAAGACGGCTCACTTCTGAGATTTTGACATTTTCCAACACAGATTTTACCATTAATACAACATCTCAGTGTAATCATATCCAAGAGATTTCGACATTTCCCAACACAGATTTTACCTTATTCAAAATGAATTCTGGCGATGCAAATTCCACTCATATTAGTGGTATCAGTGCCAATTCACCATAACTAATGGTGATCGATATGAAAATATTGGTTTCTTTTTTTACAACCCTTTAAAATCTATTTATACAGCCAAACTAATTCATCTTCACCAGCCTTCAAAACCAATTTATATAGATTCAAAACAAAACTAAACAGCCAAACTATTTAAAATTCACAACCCTAAAGAACAGTCTCAAATGTACCATTCTCCATCCTAAATGTACCATTCTCCGTCTTATATGTACCATTCTCCGTCCTATATGTATCATTCTCCGTCCTACCTCCGTCCTAAATGTACCATTCTTCGTCCTAAATGTAACATTCTCCATTATATATGTACCATTCTCCGTCCTACATGTATCATTCTCCATTCTATATTTACCATTCTCCGTCCTAAATATACCATTCGTCGTCCTAAATGTACCATTCTCCGTCCTAAATATGTCATTCTCCGTGTTAGAGAAACGGAGAATGGCCATTAATAGTCCCAAAAATTGTTCCATACTAAGTTAAAAGCATATAATAGCACCCAAAAAATGTTAACAATAAAAATTTTTACAGAACCCAAACACCAGACTCGAACCTAGGTCTTCCATGTAAAAGCCAAACAGCACAACCAACTAAGCTTGGAATAAAACATCAATAATGCTAAGTCTACTTCCAAATGCTTACAACACTCTTACAACCTTTACCCATTGCTGACATGTGGACATTATATCCCCAACTTCCAATAAGGATTAAGAAATTGAATATCCCCAACTTCCAATAAGGAATAAGAAGAGTCGGTTAGGAGTGTATATATATACATAGGGGTCCCCATTCATCTAAGTAGGATACACATTTAATATGGCTCCAAAAAGATCATCTGGTTGGATACCATTGCCAGAGTCTTCTTCCAGTCGTCGCCGAGCCTCTCCGCATGGAGCACGCTCTGTGCCGCCTCCGGCCCATGACTGGCTGGCAGCGGTTGCGGACTTCCTGACCTCCTGCGGGTTGTCACTGGAGGTCATCGCTCGACCTCTTCATCCGGCGCCCAACTTTGACCTGTTGCCGATCAATCCGGAGGAACGGGATTCTCTGGAGAAGAGGGAAGCGTTTCGCCGCCTGTGTCATAGGACGGGTGTGCGCACCCTGCAGGACTTTGCGGAGATCCTCCGTGAGGCCAGTGAGGGGTAGACCTCTTATTTTTCTGTTTTTTTCTTTTTTTTTTGTTTTTCACAGTTTTTTGTCCTCCTCTAGTATACTTCGCCGGAGAATGTTTCGGCGACGAAGCTGAGATTTAATAACTATAATATTTTGTTAACTCAATTTGGTTTCGGCTACAATCAAACTTTTACAACCTTCTTACAACTTACATCTATTTGCTAACTATAGCATTGCTCTTTATATATTTTTTAATTAACAAATCTTGTTATGGCAAATCCATATATCAGCGACGATATCCCCATCAATGACTTGTTACGTCATAGAATTGATTATGCTGCTAGCGTCAATCTTGTCGTCAAATCCATCTTAAATATGATTACAAAGTAAAATAGAGGAGAACTTTGAGTGTTTCAATTTTACTCTTTTCAAGTACATAGTCTTCTTATTTTCAAAAATTTAATCAAATATTCGAAAAATGGAAATATTGAGATTAAACTTCACATTCTTAAATATGTTGTCAATTTTTTTTAAATAAACATGTTTTCACCACGTTTTTTCTGCCAAATTTTTTAATAATGTATACGGAACACATGGATATATACTAGTAATAATAGTAATAAACTTAATTTTGGAAAGTAGTTTTTAAAATTAGGGTCTCAAAATCCCAAAGGGTTATGTAGTGATTTCACATGGATATATACTAGTAATAATAGTAATAAATTTAATTTTGGAAAGTAGTTTTTTAAATTTAATAGTAATAAATTCGACCGTCTTATACTAGTAATAATAGTAATAAATTTAATTTAAGACTCAAAACTATTCTAATTTTTTCCACTTTCCAAGATCATATAAGACGGTCGAATTTTCCCTCTTCTTCTCTCAAACCCTCTTTCTTCTCCCAAACCCTCTCCCAAACCCTCTTCTAATCAAAATGCCGCCGAAGAAACAACGACCGTCGCCGAAGGAGAAGAATTCACAAAGGGATGCGATACAGGCCGGAAAATCTATCTTCGATATAGAGTCGTCTCAACTTATGATGATCGAAGGCGTACTCAAGCGAAGGCTAAGGAGGCAAAGGATACAGAGTCATCAGCGTACTCTGAGGATTTTGAATCCTCATCAAAAGAGAAAAATGAAGAAGAAAAGCAATCATCAAATAAGTCCCAGGCTGGAGAGGAGGTAAAAAATTTAAAGACTCTAAATCTAAGAAGATTTACATTAAATATTTCAAGAAAAAGGCTGTTATGCCTGAAAAATCAATTAAGATGGATGATGTCGAAGACGAAACTTTCCTGAATATATTAAAATTCTATCAATTGGAGAAACTGAACAAATCATGTCTTGAGAAAATCTCCCAAACAATAGTAAGAGAATTTTACTTCAAATCTTTCGACTGAAATTAAAGAAAAAGAAGAGGATCAACAACTGGTATTTCTGAGAGATAAACCACTACAACAAAAAGATCTATTAACGACGCTTGATAAGTGGATTTCATCACGGCTGATAAAGAAGCGTCATCAAAGTTCGAAATACCTTTTTTCTATGACGGTTTTGGCTAATTTTGGGCTTTTTATAACGTTTATAAAATAAAGCGTTATTAATATTTTAGAGTGGTGGCAAACTTGTAATTAAGTTTTCTGTAAAATTCTATCCACCAACTGCGATATTTGGAGGCTCAAGGCCTCCGCCCCCTTCTCGTCTACTCTCCAAATCCCTTCTCCTTCCGTCTCAGCTCCACTCCCCTTCTCATCCTCTTCCCTCCTCTCACCAAACCCTAAGCTTCTCCTCCTCCTTCTTTCAATCCTCTACATCGTCGTCCTCCGCTTAGTTTCCTCCTCCGCTTCTCGATCTGGAATCCTAAATTTCCCTTCATCCCCACCAAACCCTAGATTCTCCTCCAACCCGATCTGCTGAACCTCGAGCACAGGGCAGGCAAAGCGATGTACGGCGGCCGTCGCCACTCCCACCAGCCGACCCCCTCCCCATCCTCCGCCCACCGGACCCCTTCCCGCCACACCACAGACCCCCACAACCCCCGCTATTCCTGCCACCCCTATTTCCTTCTCCTCCGATGTCGATGGTCCCGACCCCGCCATCGACCCCTCCGCCGATGACTCTGTCCCTGTCTTCGTCTGGGGCACCAACATCAGCGTCCAGGACGTCAACGTCGCGATCCTCCGCCACTTCCCCGACTCCCCCGACCAGCCCGACTCCAAGTACATGCGCACCGTCCACCGCATCATGGAGCTCGACGGGGGCGAGTCCCTTAACGTTGATAGAGGTATAACACTATTTCTACAATTGCAATATATTTTTTACTCACATATGCAAATATGGCATGGCAATGTGGGCATGGCACCGGTTTTGTGTAATTTTTGGAGTCTGTGTTGTCTTTGATACATGTGCGATGAAGAACAAATTTTGGCATTACTGCTACTAGCATATTTCAATATAACCTATATGGGTTAGTAAACGGATGGGGGTTTCTGGTTTCTGGTTAGGTAGCTTCCAAACAGGTGGGATTAAGGCTTTATTGTTCTTGTATCTGATCAAATGATTAAAAAAAGCAGTAATCCTACATCTCCCAAATCTCATCATGTAGTTGAATAATCAATCTGGATCCATGTTGTCACCTATTCTTGTTGATACCCTCGGCATAGTTGGTGATGGAGGATCCGTGAGAGAAGAACTTAAAACTGATGAGAAAAGGAAAAGTTGGATGCTCTGATTTTGGAAAACGCTTGCCTGGTCGTCTTTGGTGATGCTATTCTTGTCTAAGATACAAGATTTGTAGACAAAAAAAATCGAAACACAAAGAGTGATATGGGAGAGAACTTGATGTCTATAGTTTTTCTTTATACATTTGAGTTTCTTAACGTGTAGCCATCTGTATCCCCTCGTCTCCTTGCTAAATTTTGATCCCATCCTGGACATCCAGCTAATATTTTAACATGCCATTTTCTTAATCTTAAGTAGTAAACTTGTAATTATGTCTCCTTTTCTCCTGCTAGACACCTCATGAACTCTGGAGGAAGAATATTTCCAGGTCATACGACATTTTTCTTATACTTTATAGCATCTTTAATTGTACCATTCAGGAGGTTATTACAGAATAAGTGCACCTGAGATTCTATCTGCTTTCACCCAAGTGGTTACAATCCAAACCTTCGGTTGCAATACTAGAACATTGTGTCATTACAATCCAAACCTTCGGTTACGTATCCTTGGTCATTAGTGCTCAACTGCTTTGGGTATGGAAATAAGTGCTAATTCTGTGACTGCCTAATTGTTGCAGTATGATGCATTCGAGATTGGTTTTATAACCACAGACGACTTTACAAATGCAGATATCCTGGAAGCAACTTATCCTGCTATAGCCAAGAGGCTGCATGGAGATTGGATGAGTGATCCTGTCATTCCTATCATAACTGGCTTTCTTGGAAAGGTATTTGCTTGTGAAGCCCTCTAAGATTATTTTTGACAAATCTTGTATATCTTTAATATGGTTACAAGAGTTGAAGTTCTTATTGTAAAGATCTGCTGCAGGGTTGGAAATCGTGTGTTGTCACTACCTTAGGTAGGGCTGGTAGTGACTTGACAGCAACAACAATCGTTAAAGCCTTGGGTTTAAGAGAGATACAGGTTTGTTTAATGCTGGTACTTCAGATTTGAACATTTTCAACCTGCCTGCACTCATTGCCATCACCATTCAAACAAAGTAACCTTTTACCATACTCTTAATTGACCAAATATATTCCAATAATTCAGTATCCAATCATCCATCTTTGAAACTCAATTTTTATTTCAGAATATAATATTCCAAATTTCTTTGTATTGTGTGCACATTATAACTATATTAATTAAATAAAAGGTTTGGAAGGATGTTGATGGTGTTTTGACGTGTGACCCTAACATTTGTCCAAATGCAAATCATGTACCATATTTGACATTCGATGAGGCAGCTGAACTTGCCTACTTTGGTGGACAGGTATGCATATATCCTGATATAGATGTTGGCAATCCTAAAGGTCATAAAACTTCGGAAATAGTATTACGTAATACTCACTAAGAGACTAAGAGTTACGGTTGGTATTGTACCAGTTCCATAAAGTTTGCATTTTTCTTATTAATCATAGTTTTAGCTATCTTGGTAGAACTTGCGGGGTATGGCACTAGAAGTGAAGAGGCAGTTTGGCCTATGGCCTGGGAGGCTAAAGAGTATTAGGGGAGGCTCTGCCCAGAGCTTTCGAGAGGGAAATGAGAGGTGTAGACAATAACGTTAGGGTGTTAGGGAGTGAACAGGTATGTATCAGTGGTAGTATCAGGGATTTTGGTATCAGTAAGAGTATGAGGGTGTCTTGTGTGTCAAAACCTGGGAATAGATAAGAGTGCTTGACTGTATTCAAAAGTCTGATAGAAAGAACAGGAGGCACAAGATGCTTGGTTGGTTTAAGCTAAGGGTGAGTAGTCTTTACTGCTAATAGTAAACTAAACTTGACTGTATTCAAAAGTCTTTTTTCAAGTAGCATTCTCAGTTGTCATGAATTTTGAGATTTGTAACCCCCCTTCTACCCATGTTTGCTAGTTCTGGACTTGAAACATTCTAAGCTTTTCTAATTTTTTTATTCAAATGGTACAAGTACTGTAAAACTTTGTTTTGTAGAACTTTATGAATGTGGTGCTCTTCAATATGTCTACTTTTCAGGTGATGGTACGTATCTCTGTAGCATTATCTGAAGTTATTTTGGAGCTTTGTAGGGTTTACTTTTTGTAGTACTGCATAATTACTTTTTGTAGTGCTCCTTGTTATAGATGCAGTGGTGGAACTGTAGCTAACTAGTATTGATTTTCCTTCTCAGGTGCACATGAAGATGCAACTATTATTGTAGTGGTGGGATTTGCTACACGTGATGTTGACAGTTTTGATGTGCTCAAGTTGAAGCCAAAGTAGTTACTTGTTTTGAGGATCCATTTAAGTAGTAGTTGTAAATATATGTATTTGGATACCCTATTTCGAGATAATGTAATAAGATGGTGATATAACATTTCGATGTTTTTTTGTGAATATAGTTCAAAGTTGTTGTTTTAAAATTGAATTGAGAAGTTTTTGGAAATTAATATATAATGTGCAGTATTAAGCGTTATAAATGTGATGAGTTCAGTAATATTGAGTGTTATAAATGTGCTGCATTGAGCCTATACATATTATCTATTCATGACGTTTTAAAATTGTTCGGAATTGTGCACTATATATTAACTATTCATGACGCTTTTATAGAAACTATTCATGACGGTTATTTTATGACGCTTTTAAAAAACATTTATAACACCCGTTTTCATAACGGTTGCTGTAAAAAAAAGTGTCATGGTTCGTCATTAATAACGTTTTTTAGCCGTCATTAAAAGGGTTTTTTGTTGTAGTGAACTGATTAGGGTAAATGCTGCTGTCATCAACGAATTTTATGGATTTGATCCAGTTCCTGAGTTTGATATGAAAGATATTGATAATATTTCTATGACGGATGCAATTAATGAGATTACAGGTGTTTCAATGGATGCCAAGACCCCTCAAAATGTACACAAAGATCAATTAAAAACTTTATATAAATTGTTGCATGCCTACGTATCTCAAACACTCAACCCTACTGGACATGAGTTTTCCATCCATCCCGAGAGAGTAAAATTTCTTTATTATATGGGGAAGAAAAAAAGGATGGATATAGGTTCCTACATGTTCAGTAGAATGATGCATCTCGTAGAAAAACCAACTGCAAGGACAGTCTCTCCTTTCGGAGGATTTGTATGCTCGATGGCTAATAAACAGTTATGTCCCAAGCTTAGCAGGGGATGTTTATATTAAAAATAAAGGCCCCATGAGAAAACTAACCTTCACTCGAATTGTTTGGAAAACGTGCAGCAGCTGCAAGCAAACCATCAACATCTGGAAAACCATCAAATGGAATCTAAAACACTAAGGACAGGGTTGATGATCTATACAATTTTGTTGCTGCAAACTTTGAGAATATCTTCAAAGAGATGAAGACTATATCCGACAACCAGAAATTGATTCTAGATAAGATTAACCAAATAGAGGTTGAATTTTCTGACCAAGAATAAGATTTTCCTACCCATGTGAAGAAGGTAAATGGGGCTAGCCCAAACTCTTATGTAAAAATACACAATGTGCACATTGACACTTTAATGCTAGCCATCACTTTGATACTTCTATTTATGTTTCTAGATGTCTTTTCTACATATACAGTGAGTCCAAACTGTCTATAATTTTTCTTAATCCGTCCCTCAAGGTGTAGGTGAAGGATATTTTGAAGAAAGAAGAAGAAAAAAAAATAAGAAGAAGAAGATGGAGATGGCTATGAAGATTCATCTTTTGAGTTTTGAATCTTTTATTTCAATTTGGAAGAAATATTTGACTTGTAATATGGTTCTGAATATTTGTTGGTCATGGCGGTCAAACTAAATTTTGTGTTTGAAATATTGTAAGACTAAACTTTTCGCTTGTACTAAGTGCATAGTTCATAATTTTTTTTGAAAATATAATATGGTCTTGAATTTAGAGTAGGTCTGATATTTATTTGGATTATTGTATTGTAAATTATGCAGGTTCTATGTAGAATTACTAACGTGGATTGGACAGATTACTGTAACGTGAATTATGCAGTTTATTGGACTTGGGATGAAATATACTTAATTTGATTATGATTTTTTGGTTGAAGCGTTTATTTGATTGGCAGTTGGCCTTCACAGATGATATTGATATTTTGGTGTATTCTTTTGATTTGCAGATGTCCATCACAGATTTTATGAGTCCTGGGTGCATTCCTAGAGTTTATAGGTGGCCTCATTACGGATGCATTCCTGGGATCACTAAAACTTTATTTGATTGTAATGTGTTTTGCTTTCTGTAAAAAAATTATTACATCGATGCCATCAGTATGAATTCGATGCCAGTGCCTGTTCATCCCTTGTTATTGCTGAAGCAAAATTGTAATCATGCATGTTCATCCCTTGTTATTGCTGAAGCATAATTGTAATCCTGCCTGTTCATCCTTTGTTATTACCATCAGTACATCGATGCCATCAGTATGAAGTCGATGCCAGTGTAATGCATAATGTAATGTAAGAAAAATTCTCTTTGATAGTAGGTTAATTATATTCAAACACTCGCAAGAAATTTTGTGCAGCCATACAGTGGAAGCCTGATAAAATGATATTCGAATTTTCTTGAAAATGATTTAATATTAAATAAATATACTGTGGTAAATGATATTAAAAATACTGTAAATATTTGGTGAAAAAAATATGAGATACTTGAACATTTTCACTCCTAAATGTACCATACTTTGTTAAAAGCACAGAGAGTGTCCATTCTCCGTTTTCAAAGAACGGAGAATGGCCATTCTCCGTGTTAAAGGAACGGAGAATGGCTATTCTCCTTGAGAACGGCCATTCTCCGTCCATCCGCCGTGTTAAAAGCAAAGAGAACGGCCATTCTCCGTCCATTCGCCGTGTTAAAAGCAAAGAGAATGGCCATTCTCCGTCCATTCGCCGTCGTAAAAGCAAAGAGAATGGCCATTCTCCGTGTTAAAAGCAAAGAGAATGGCCATTCACCGTCCAAAAAAAATATTCTCTTCAAAAATATTATCATTAGAAAAGTAAAAAATATTTCGTCCGATCAATACAGATTTTTTTTTAAATATGTGAGCAGATGATCCGCCCGACCTCAGATTCAGAAGCAGGTTTCCTCAGTTCACCACCACCACTATGACATGTAGCTTTATTAACAAAATATTAAATTATTAGATGAAAAATAAGATTTCTGACAATGGCATGGACAGTAAAATTAGAGCGGCGCTACTGGTACTTCTTCTTGTTCGAGGAGGTTTCGACGACGTCCGATGCGAACCGGACCGATTCTTCTCGGCACAACTGGTACTCCTCGTTGTTCTAGGAGGGCTCGATTACGTTCGATGCGATCCGGACCGATTCTTATTTCTTTATTTATCTTCGTTTCTCTATCCACCACAACCACCAACACCACCACCATGACGGCCTGTAACCAAAAAAAATTTACGAAATATTAAATTGGATGGACGAAAGAGAGAGTAAATATGAGTCAATTTAGGGTATTCATTAAAAAAATTAAAGTGAAGGATGATCTGCTAAAGCAAGTTACCAACAAGTCAAAAGTCTAAATCAGCATTAAATGATGTTTCTACACTATTATTCAATCCGAACCATTGGATCAACATCCAACGGTCCAAATTTTGAATGTATCGATACATCCTTTTCCAGGGGATGTATTGTAAAACAACCCATATATATATATATATATATATATATATATATATATATATATATATATATACACACACACTTAGAGAGGGAATAAATAAAAAGGAAACAAAATAAAGGGGAATTCCAGCCCATCCCAGGCCCGAGCCCCCCCCCCCCCCCCAAGATTCCCACAAGGCCTAGCCCAGCCCGAGCAAACCCAGCTCCCCCTCTACAACCCAGTCCTGGCTGAACTCACCCCAGCCCGAGCTCTTCACAACCGACCTGACGTTCTTCCCTTTATATTTCGATCAAGTGGGAAACCCTAATACTCCAAACACCCGAGTCGTACTGTGGCTTGTGTCGCGAGCCACGTGGCTCGACACGCGCCAACGGGCACGCATGCGCGCACAGGCCGCACAGGATCCGCGTGTCCTATGTCGCGTAGACACTACGTGGTGTCGTGTCAGTGTATCCTAGACCTAGCTCGGGACCCTACCTAGCTATATGCACGAGCACTAGGCTTCTCGCGTTGTGTGCGACATCCAATCGGGCGAAACGCACGTGCACATACACGTTCCGTCACGCGTATCCGATTTTCTGATACGCACTCTGTGGACACGATATGGACACTTGTTTGACCTAGAATGACCTAGAATCATGTAGAGTTGCATTGTATACCTTTCTTATGATATTTTAGACCATGTTGTGACTTATGATTATTTTAAATAGGATTATATCAATCCAGTTCAGTTATACTTTCTCATCAGCAGCTTAGATTATCAGAAGAGTACATTCTCTAACCGTTTCATACTTGTTTGGACATATTCACTTGTTATAGACTAGTTTACTTGATGCTGTCACGATATTATCACGGATTAGTTCTATATGGATCTCTTCATGCGATATTATTTCCTCGGATACATCGGGTATATTGTGCTCATATGTGCATCGTCTACTCCTTGTATTCGTATTTATTCATGTATACACATGTGATATTCATGTACACTCATGATCATGTGAACCTTCATGTATAACCTAGTGTTCATGTGGACTAGCTATATATCCATGTGACACACTATTTTCATGTGCAATAACATAAACTGGACAGATCCTTGTGTACTGATTGGCGCAGGGGGAGTATTTATTTGGTTATGTGATCTACACCCTTATCATGTGCAACTCTAAACTAGATTTAAGTCAT
Organism: Iris pallida; assembly: GCA_029216955.1. Taxonomy (NCBI): domain Eukaryota; kingdom Viridiplantae; phylum Streptophyta; class Magnoliopsida; order Asparagales; family Iridaceae; genus Iris; species Iris pallida. Next base: position 1,711,451 of record JANAVB010041220.1, on the reverse strand, counting down.
GTACAACCTAAGCTAGTTTACATAACCAGATTGTGCTCTACATCACGTAGTTAGTTCATTTCTCTTATTATATTATGTATATCTATTTCCATATATCATGTTCTATTTTACTGTCTTATTTCTTTACAGCAGTTTATGTATATTATTCTATAGCTTGTTTCATATTTCCTTTCATGTTATGATCTGTGTGAGAGATATGTATTTGTTTCTCTCCTCACTGGACCTGTTGAAAATATTACAGATGATGAGGATTGCTGCGATACTTACTATAGAGCCGGCCCAATTGACACAGGTGACCTGGACCCTCAGGAGAATCCAGTAGTCGCTGAGGACTTGCCATTAGCTTAGTCTAGACTTTTCTTATTATCTAGCTTTATAAGACATTTGTGATTGTATTGAGATATTATTTATGGTGTGGTTTACACCGAGTCTTATTATTCATATTGTGACTCTCTGTTGAGATTATCTTATCATCTTTTCCATCTTAGTTTGTGATTGAGATTACTTATTATGTTGTTCTCCTTTCGGAGCATATTCCATATTATGTTAGATGTTGTGACCTAGGACAGCGTTCTACCGCCGACACTGCGGCGTAGGCTAGACGTATCTACTTCTCGTGTCCTTACACTGGATGCGGGTCATGACAACTTTGCAGGCACATTATCCTGACATCTCAGTGTAGGCGCATCACTCTACCCTGTTAGAGCGAATCACTTTTGTGAGTGCTTTGGCCAATCAAGCATTTATTGAGCAGAATGCGGGTTAGAAATCAACCCAAACACGGTGGCTCTTCCAGCATAACAAAAATCGGGGCACGACGACCCCGATCTTTGGATGCAACAGGCACCCAATGCCATATTGTAGAAGAATACTACCGACAAGGAGTTCGAACATAAGCTATTATGTCCGTAGAAAACTTGGCACATCTCAGTCTTCTGAAGGAGTTCATCGTCAAAGCTTCTTCGAACGAAGAGATCTGCAACCCACAGCGCAGCGTCTCTTCACAAAGCTATTCATAGGCCGCGACAACTCATACCATGCGCCAAGTAGAAACCTCTTTGAATTCAGTACAATGAACTTACATTAATGTCGATGAATTTGCCTCTTCAAATTCAGCCAAGTCAAATAGCCATCAATGCCTCAAAGAACTCAACAGACGGACCAATGGGGATGTGCCACGTAGCAAATGTGCTCGTCAGTACCATACGCTCCATACTGATGTGCCCAACAGAGTATAAACCCATGCGCTCCGTTGAGCATATACCCATGCGCATAGTAGGATACAAATCGATGCGCCCACACAAAGCTCGCCACCCGTCGAAGCATTTAATGCAGAAGTAACTCAAACGATGGCAGCCCATGCCTCGATTTCAAAACAGTTAGCAGCTTTATAGAAAATGAAGATCTTCATCATTACGTTCCGTCGGTTATAGATGTGCTTTGCCACGTGGCAGATCGACCACTTGCATGCGCCTTCGCGGCCATGTGCCCAAAATTCTGCATATGCCACAAAAGCCTTGCATCTCCGAATTACTTTTGATCCTAAAACACAGAGAGCAAGTCCTTGTATGCACCTTCACGGCCATGCACTCGAAAGCTTTGCATGCGCCTCAAAAGCCATGCGCCTAGACTTGTTTGTGACTCCTAAAAAATTATGAGCCAAGTCTTCCTCGTGCGCCGAATTCTAGGGCGCATCCTGACAGATCACTCTCTACTAAATCTGAGGTCTTTGAGCCATGAACACGCGCAATGTGTCATTTGACTCAGTTCTACCTACGAATAGGTGCTAACCACCCAAGATCTCAGCAACAAAAAAATCTCAACAACTGCCACATATCTGCTCCACCGCAACCCAAAAATGCATTCAGAATGAATTCGGCCTCAACTTCAGTACGCGTCTCCGTGTGTCCAATAGCATCAGCCATGTGGCATCCCTATGTGCAAGCTCTCTAGGTGCATACCATATATGTGCGCATAAGCGGATCATTTTGCTGCCTCTAAATAGAAGGATCGTTCCTTCATCACACAGACAACATCTAATTCAGCAAGTAAAAAGGCCTAGAGCTTCCACTTGTTGAATACTCCTGAAACGCTGCGGTATCCAGAGCAATCCAAATTTTCAGAAAATTCAAGATCGTTGTCAGATCGTCAACAAAGTCAACATATTACCACTCGTTCTATCGACATAGTTCCCAGATAAAAATAGAAATGTACTCACAGGACTACATCTAAGTCCTATATTGTACTATGTTCTGTTTGTAATTAAAACGCATAGTTCAATACCAAAGATTGTGCTCCTTGTTTTTTAATTGAAAACAGTGGACACAATAAAACTTCCATATTACAAGTCTAATCGTATAGAAGAGGTAGAAGTATCCGAAGAGGAAAACAAAATAGATGAAAACGAAGATGAGGAGGAAGATGAAGATGAGGATACGAAGAACGAAGAAGATGATTAAAAATAAAATATAATATAAAATATATTTAACCACTAATTAATCTCCATGCAACGACTATTTATACTTCTAAAATGTATTGTCATTTTGTTTAAACCCTAATTAATCTCTATGTTTCCATCAATCTTATCAAATGGCATCCATGATCCAAGCACGTCGCTTGAGAAAGACACAGATGGCTGTTGAGAAGGAAGTGGTGCCTCCTGCTATGGAGGAGGAAGTGTTGCCTCCTACTGCTGAGGAGGTGATATCGAAAGTAGAGAGGCGGTTTACGAAGAAGTGCTACCTCCTACTATTAAGGAGGAAGTGATTCCTAAAGTCGAAATCGCTATGACGGAGGAAGTGGCACCAGAAGGCAGTGGCATCGACAGTTTCAGTCGTCCAGCTCCTACAGATGATCTTGATCACGTGGAGCGTTCTTTTGCACGGTGGCTGAGGCAGTGGTATTTGCCCTAGCATAGAGGGTAAAGTTATATACATGATATGACTTTTGACCGGATTTGTCTCCGATAGACTTATTTCTGGATTAGACTTGGATGTTTTTACAACTCTGAATATTTCTTGGTATTTTCTAAATATGGTTATTATTTAGACTTGGATGTTTCTAGATGCTATTATCTAGACTTTGTTATTATCTAGAAATTCAACAGAGGGCTTCTCGGGGCCTAATTTTTATAAACTATGATATGTTAGACTCATGCAGATTGGATTTTGCTTTTGTATTATATTTTTTGTATATATATATTTTTTATCAGGTTGGCGGGATGAAGAGGATCGTACCTCGAAGCAACCCGTGCCGGTAGAGGTTCTACCGGTAAAGGAGCATCCCGTACCGGTAGAGGTTCCACCGGTGGACGGAGTGCAACTCCGTTATCGGATGACGGTTTCGAACCCTTGTCTCCCAGTACTCCAGTCTACCGACCAGTCACATCTTCGACTGGGTCGACGGTATATGACAGTACACCTTGGATGGACAGTTCCAGGACTTGTAGTGCCATGATCCTATTGCAGAGTACGGATCGAGCTAGCGGTCGAATGGCCGAGTCGGATGAGATTGGAGAAAGTTTACTTGGGAAAATTTTACCAGGATCGTGGGATAATAAATTGAGATCCTTTCCTCATTATGGATTAGACTCTTTTCAAATGATGCCCAAGATGCAGTGGCACGCATCTTGGGAAAAGAGTTCTATATAAGAGTCGCTTGTCCCGAGACTGTAGCCCTGCTGGTTTTCGATGTCACTTTACCTGTTGGCTTTTGTGTGTATTTTCGTGACTGTTTTGATGAATGTTTTCATGGATTTACTTTCACTGTCTATGCATTCATATCGAATCACGAAGAGAAAGAGAAAAAAGTATGCTGACCAGACGTTGGTGCCAATGAGGTGCTAATGCAGTGAACCGAGCTTCACGTTGCATGGAAGACCCCTTTCTCTCGGCAATTCACCAAGAAGTGAGTGGCTTTGATCCTTCGACGATCCTTAATCTTCGTGCATAACAAAGGCAAACTTGTTATTACGTTCGGTGCTTAATAAAAGATGCCTTGTAATAACTTAGAAAGATAACTATCACATGGCTACGCTTATGTTACAAATCAATTGTTGCCTTGTATGCTGCGATATAAACTGTTGAACAGGTGATGCAAGGAACCAAACACTGGATGGTAAGTACATTGGACTTCGGTTCGAAAGAATGGTAACACAAATGAATAGTCCCTTAGTTGAATAAATGAGCATACGAGCCTACAGCTCAAAGAAAGATGGTCAGATGGTAAGATGCTAAAATAGCAAGATGGCAAGATGAATGAGAATTGTGGCTTATGTACATGAATTCTGTTATCATGCTTATATGTTTCTTATTTAGTTAAGTTGTATGGTCATGGACAACTTGTATACAAAGTATAGTTCCTCGAACGGTACTCTGAGGCCATGGAACCGATTCGGCCTAGAAGGAACGATAGTGCTGAAGTAGTAGCACAGTGTTGAAGTAGTAACACGGTCTTTCAGAAAAATTCTGGTCGGGCTAGCCACTCACCGCTGAAGGGGAGCCGTTTGACCACGATGTCCAAGATAGCGTGTAGTCAATGACCTTCATATAGACATGTGGCATAGCTAACAATGTCCTATATAGGTAAGAGTAAGTGTTACTCATAATTATACAGGGATGGCTATCGACCGTGGGCAAGATTCACCAAATTGGTTAACGATATGAATTACTTATATTAGAACAATATGAATTGCTTATGTTTCTAACATCAATATATGTTTCTTTTGTTTCCTATCAAATAAGAATTATTAATGGACCCTAAGGCAAGATAGAAAGATCATAAATCAATAGTGTACATTCACATAATTTACTACTGTTAATTTATGGTGAGATTGGTTACGGCCGCTCACCAGTACGTATGTGGTAATATACTGACCCTCTGTGAGCCCTTGAACAATTTTTATTTATTTATTTATATATATATATATATTTATATTCAACTAATAACCATTAGGTTCCTAAATAGATTAATTATAGTGAAAGTCATTAGTGATTGGTGGGAGGGATTTTGTAAAACTAGATTTGTTAAGGGGCTTAGTAGAAGTGTTCAAATTTAAATTGAATTTTGGCCGACCGTAATAGAGCCGCGGTTCGAAAGAACAGATAAGAATTGAAGATCTTCTTCAATCCTTAGTTTGATCAAGCCTAATCCAAATCGATTTCAACCCCATCTAAAACCTTTGTATATAAGCTTGGTCGATTGCTTAATTCCTTTATCCCTGAACCCTAATAAGTTCCTGCATCTCCCAAGTTCGAGTTCGTGGTGGTCAGTGATCGAGGGCTTGCTGTTGTGTAGAAGTTTTTAAATTCCTCAAAACAGGTAACCATTTCTATCCAAAGCCATGTCTTACGTTTCCTTTAATCTAGGTTAAACTTCATCATGTTTGAATAGAGGAACAAGTGTTTGTGATATGTCCTAAGTACAATGGTACATCAGAGACTACCCCAGTAATTACTGTCCTCGTGTTCCCATATGTGTTAACTATAAAAAGAAGGATCGGTAGGTATAAGCCAATATCAAGTATGAGGATGGGATTAGTGCATGTAGCGTTAAACCCTGCTCTATGTAGTAAAGGCATATAGGAGTCTGTAGGAAAAGGATTACATTAGTGTTAGTAGAAGAGAGATTTGACTCTTCCATCACATGATCAACATTAGTAAGTAAAAGCCATATAGCTACTTAGGAAAATGCATAGGTGCAACATTACAGATAGAAGGATATGGCTGCACCTAAATATGTGTGATAGGATATATCAGGAATACTGGACTGAATAAGTATACCCATGGAATACACTAGAGTATCATGTTGGAACAATTAGGGGCCCAAGGATTTGGGGCAAGGCAGTATGCATCAGTAAGGGGTTTTAGGAAGGGATGTATCCACAGGATACATTAAAGACTTTGTAAGGTATCAATAGATTGCAACCTGGTACATAGTAGTAGGCAACTCTGGGTGATAATAGCAGGGAATGCGTGGTGTCCATGGGTACCATTGAGGGATCCATAAGGATTTCAAGAAAATCACAGACCTAGGAAATTATAGGACAAGAAGGAAAGGACTATTGGTGAATCACTAAACACAATATAGATAGGGACAGTAGGGACTTGAAGCCGCTTGGTGGCACATTTGTGTAATTGATATCATATCCGATACTTCGTATCACATGTGACCTTGGTATCCGATTGATAATGGGTACCATATTCAACCCTGGTATCAGGTTCAACAAATTGGTATCTGATTTAATGCCTATCCGACCATACCCTACTGCAGTTACACCCATATATATATAACAGATACAGGTAATGGCCAGGTGGAGGCCAACTAATGAATAAAAATATAAAGACAAACTTTGTTTGACAACTCATTCTAGAATTTTTTCCATCACCGGCATACACAAGCGAATATAGATTACTACATTAATATAATTGATGTTAAGGGAGAATACTATTTTGGGTTTCCTACAACCTTTGGGGCTAGAAAGCATGACTGTGACTTGGGGGATAAAAGCATCCACTGGTCTTCATTTGATCTTACTTATATTTTGTCTAACTGATAGCATTGATTGCTTTAATTAACTGATAGTAGGAAGATTCATTGCATTGTAATTGGGAACTCCTTGACACATCCAAGAGGTACTTGATATTCCTGAATCCTGGTTGCTTTTTGATAAGAGACAGGTGTGTTATGTTAGGAACTGCCAATTAGAAGTCTTGTAATTAAAATAGTCGTTGGAAAGGATTGGCATTACCATCTGAGTATATACCATATGCCTAGTGCAGAGGAATCCATGGGTAACATATAAGGCGTAGGACAATCCTAGAGGTGATACCTAAGACAGAGTGATACTTAGTATCACATCTGACTCATGATATCGGATTTGGCTCAGAAGTTAGAGACAAAACATGAGGTACTCTATATATTTTATATATATATATATATATATATATATATATATATATATATATATATATATATATATTTTATATATATTTTATATATATATTAAGAAAGCACTCCCCCCTTTTATTCCATGAAAAGAAAGCCAAAGCTATACAAGTATACCCAAAGGCGCAAAATGGAGAAACCTATACACGTATACCAACAAAAAAAGGGGGCGGGAGATCAGGTCCTAATCCCGAGACAGAAGAGAGGTCCAAAAGGTCGACTGGCCATGGTTGAAGTGAGATTTCTGCTTGCTGCATTGTCTTATGATTTTCGCAATCAGCTGGTCCGCTGCGAATTAGTGGCCCTCATATCTTGCTTTATTACGGTTCTTCTACAACACCCAGACGGTGGTAGACGTAAAGATTTGGTGACGGTGTGACTCGGCACCCCAAGCTACTACGAGATCGCTGATACCCCAGTTCCCTGGGTTCATCCTGCAAATCTGGGATATGACATTCCAAACTCCAACCGGGAGGTCGCCCCTGCAGAAGATATGATCGATCGATTCTGGATGACGGTCCTAGCAGCAGGTACAAGCGAAAGCGAGACTAAACCCGATTGTGTTGAGATTGTCGTTGGTAGGAAGGATCTTCCGCAGGGCTCTCTGCATGATGAAGGACCACTTTTTGGGGATACAAGGTTGCCAAAAGGTGGCGATGATGAGGGAGTTGAGGGTGTGGGCTCCGGTACCGTGGATCAATCGCCTGGCAGATTTGACCGAGAAGGTTCCCGATCCGTCGGCCACCCAACGAATCTCGTCGACGTCGATGCCGAGCGTAACTCCGCATTGACGGATGCGGTCAACTGTCTCCTGTCCGGCCCACTCGAGGACCTCGCCCCATCTCCAGAAGTTGCCGGTGTGGTCCCATATGTCCTTAATCGGGCGATGCTCGTGGCTCTCTGAGATAATAGGGATCGGGGTATCTCTGAGCCATCGTTCCCAGAATGCCGAAGATTCTCCGTTGTCCACCAGAAGGCACATCTCGGGTTCGGCCAGATCGCGACCGATAAGAATGCGCCTCCACGCCGCCGAGGATCTGCTATTGGAGGTGGCCGCAGTCGGTTGGGTGAATTTGAAGTATCTAGCCTTCATGAATCTATTCCATAGGTTCTGGAAAGTGCATAACTTCTACCACAATTTCATCGAGAAGGCATGGACGATGTTGGGCAGCTTGGTGAATCCTAGGCCAACATCGACGGTGGGCTGCACCATGGTATCCCAACTAGCCCAATGGTGTTTGTCGTAGCCGTCGATATGCCCCCAAAAAAATTTGCTAAAGATGCTTTCGATCGATTTCAGCACTTTCTTGGGGGGAGCAAGCAGCGAGGGTGTATATGGGAATAGATGTGAGGACGTGGTTGATGGGGATAATTTTGCCGCCTGGGGAGAGAGTAGCATTATGCCAACCATGGAGCTTTTTTCTAATATGGGGGATGAGGTCTGCGAATATGCCGGCATTAGATCTTCTATATACAAGAGGGCAACCCAGGTAGTGGAAGGGAGGGTGCTTGATGGGATAGGAGGTTATGTCGGATAGAGCGCCCGCTTGCTTGCGCTTGATGCTGTGGTGGGCGTAGATGACACTTTTGTTCGGGTTGACCTTCTGGTCCGAGCACTTGGTATATCGCTGGAGGATGTGGTGGACCGTGTCAACCATGCCCACGTTACCCGATGAGAAAATAATGATGTCGTCGGCGAATGCAAGATGGGTAATAATCGGGCAGCTGCTGGCTGTATGATAGTGGTGGAAGTTGGGAGTGTGCGCCAGCTTGTTGAGGTTTATGCTCAATGCGTCCACCGTAATGATGAATATGGTGGATGAGAGACGATCTCCCTGCCTCACCTCGCAGCTTGATTTAAAGAATCCGTCGACTTGGCTGTTGATAATGGTCGAAAACCAGGAGTTGCTGATCGATCTCCAGATGGTGTTGGTCCAAGTTTCGGAGAAGCCGAAGTCCCTGAGCACCCAAATCATGAATTGCCAGTCCAGCCTGTCATACGCTTTCTCCATGTCTAATTTGATAGCGATGTTGCCCCCTCTGGCTAGAAACTTTATGCACGTGATTAACTCGTGGGCCAACATGATGTTGTCCTGGATGTTCCTCACACGGATAAAACTGCTTTGTTTCTCGGAGATGATCTTGGGGAGGAGGCTAGCCATGCGGGAAGCAACAATCTTGGAAATGATCTTATTGATGAAGTTGCAGAGGCTAATCGGCCGAAAATCACGAAAGTTTTCCGGATTCTCTTTTTTCGGGATGAGGATAAGGTTGGTGCTCGATATAGCTCTAGGATACGTGGCTCCTTGAAGTAAGGCGGCTATCGCCTCGATGATGTCAGTCTTGATGATGTCCCAGCATGTACGAAAAAATAATCTAAAAAATTCGTCCGGGCCTGGAGCACTATGCTCGTCCAGGGCGCAAACGGCATCTTTCACTTCCTGTTCGAATGGGGGAAGCTCCAGGATGGAGTTGTCGCTGTCGCTGATTAGGTGTGGAATCGCCTCCAGGAAGGCATTGTCCTTGTTGACGGTCTCCTTGGAGAACAGTTTGGTGTAGAACTTAGCAGCTGCTTGTTGGATGCCCTTCTGGTCGTTGACGGTGTTTCCCAAGTCGTCAGTAATATGATGAAGCGCGAGTTTCTGTGTACGACCGTTGACGCAGGCGTGGAAGAAGCCCAAGTTTTTATCGCCCTCGTTGTCCCATTGAAGTCTCGCTTTCTGCTTCCAAAAATTGGTCTCCACTTTCAGCCTGAATTTAAGGATTACTCTGGTGAGGTTAAGGACAGTTCTAGCTGCCGGGGATCTGTCTATTGTGAACCTGATTTTGGTACGAGCGATATCATCCTCCACCTCACGAATAGCTTAAAAAATGTCCCCATAGGCTTGCTTGCTCCAGACCGTAAGGGCTTTCTGCGTGGATTTGAGTTTGTGAGCCACCCTCGAGAGGGGGTCAGGGGAGTCCGTTTCGTTCCAGGCGTCTTTGACGATGTCTAAGAATTAAGGATGCCCGCTCCAGAAATTGAGGAAGCGGAAACTTTTCCTGTGCTGGCCCGAGGAGTTAGCAATGTTAACAAGCAAAGGGGCGTGGTCTGACTCGGTGGTGTTGAGATGGGAAAGCTGCGATCGCCTTCCTACATGTTGCACTAGGTGAAAACGGGAGTATTGGTGGTGATCGCCTTCCTGCATATTGTACCAGGTGAAGGCGTTACCGATGAACGGAAAAGGGAGGAGAGGTGGGAGTTGAGAATGAAGTTGTTAAAATCTTACATGGCCGAAAGAGGAGGAGGACGGCCGCCGGACTTCTCGACACTGCAAGTAACGGTATTGAAATCTCCAATGCAGATCCAAGAGAGATTGTTATGGTGGTGATGGATGTCTAGGAGAGAGTTCCACAGGTGTTGGCGCTCCGTGATGTCGCAGCTGCCATGAATCGCGGACAATATGACGCGCTTGGGGATCTTCGGGTGTTCTATCCAGCATGATAGGGCTTGCCAGGAATCCTGGATGACACCAATTTGGACGTCCTGCGAGCAGAGGATCCAGATTTCGTATCTGCCAGCAATAGTCGTGGGAAAGCCAAGCTGCAACTGGGTTGACTTGAGTTTTTTGTGGGTGATTTTTGGTTCGAGGATGATCAAGATATCGATCTGGTAGATTTTCTTGAGAGTGGTGATTCTCCTCTTGGTGGGTTTGTTCGCCAGCCCACGAACGTTCCAGGAGAGGATGTTCAGCATTAATAGGAGGCGTTGGAGGAGAAGGTGGGCCCTCTTGGAGGCGAACCTAGTCTAATTGTCATGGGCTTTTTGTCCACCTTAAGACTTGGTTGACTGGTGTTGGGTGTCTCTTCCTCAGTTGGTGAAGATGGTCTGAGTGATGCATCGCCCTTGGGGTTGGTGATGATGTTCGAAGTGGTCTCGGGGGGCTCGATTTGGTCGCTTGCCGAATACATCACCGGTTCATTGGAGGGTGAGAGAACAGAGTCGGTCTCATCGGCTATCTGGTTTCCTACAGTAAGGAGGGGTCGCCTGCAGCGAGGACTTGGACTCCACCATGGACTTGTTTTGGCCTGAGGATGGCGAGGGCTTCTATGACGTCGTTTTTGAGGTTCAGGTTGACCTCTTCTGGATAGAGTAGAGGAGTGTTCCGATCTTGGAGGTCAATCTCATCTGCTTCCGAAGTAGAGTTGGCGGTTGACTCTTGGTTCAGGTTGGGGTTGTCGGAGGAGGCTCCGAGGGGGGATCTCGATCGTGAGTTCTGCGGCTCCATCGTCGAAGGCGTCGAACCGGTTGGTAAGGGGCAGGGCGGGTGGGTGGAAGGGGATGACAGCCTTGGCTGAGGGGATTGTTTCCCTTTCATCGGATGGGAACCTTGTGTGACGATTCGGTCGGGGAAGGACGACGGATCTGCTGAGAGGCTGATGTCGATCTTCGTCGATGGAGGCTACCCGCTTCTCTGGTTTCTGCTTAAGCTCCGGGTGGAGGCGGAAACAATATTTCGCAAGGTGTCCTCTCAGATGGCAGTGGGAGCAGTATATCATGTGGTTGTCGTAGACAATTTATTGGATATGAGTTCGGGTGCCGAGTTCGATATGAATGTGGTTGGGGGGCTCAGAGGAGAGATCTAATTCCACACAGATCTTCGCATAGTACACTTTGGTCAGATTGCTAGTTTTTTTAGCTGTGGCTATATAGGTGCCGAATGTGTTGGTGATCCGCCTTAGGGCTGCTGGGACTGAAGCAGATGAGTGGTAGGTTAAGGAGGGTAACTCATGCTGCAATCATCGGTGAGTCCTCCTTGGTGTTAAAGCTCAGAGTCCATTTGATGATTTTCATCTGATGAGAATCCACCCGACAGGTACCTTTGGACCACACAGACTTATGGTCGATGTCCAAGGAGAGATGGAGCAGGATGTGCTTGGGGTCGATAGGGGCCACCCTGTATGCGTCGGCGAGCTTCCAACTGGCGATAACCTCCTGAACTCACGAAAGTTTGGGGCATCCAGAGGAGAACTTGAGCACAAAGGTGTGGAGAAATGAGGTCGCCAAGGAGGATACTTCAAGTTCAGTGAACACAACCGACGGCTCGGGATACTCTCCCGGCAAGTCCACCTCCTGGAGGGGGATATCGCGAACCCGAAGATCCAACTTGGTCACCCTGTTCGGACGTAGCTTATCAGCATACGATGGATTGGGGAGGCCATCCGAGGAGGGGAGGGGGTCAAGGGCGGAGCGAGACGGGGCCTGAGCTGCTGAGGAGGTAGGGACGGGGGGAGGGGGGATGGTGGGGGAAGATGGATGATGAGCAGGGTCCCCGCAAGGGTCCTGGGTACGTGGTGCACCGGGGACGGGGCACCCTGAGGGAGTGCGGTGGGCCATCAATGCTACGGACTGGCCATGGGCGGGGAGTGTGGAAGCGGACATCGTGGAAATGTCCGCACTGCAGGGCCCAGAGTCAAGGCCCAACATGAGCTCACGAGCAGTAGGGACCCCCGCGGAGGGGGGGCTGGACACGGGGGGGAGGTCGGCTACCTGGGAGGCCGTGCAGAGACCCGAGGAAGCTGGAGGGGGGTGTGCGCTCACTTTCGGTTGGGGAGGCTGCACTGGGGAGGCGCATGCACCCGAAGGAACGGGGACCTCGATGCCGTCGGGAGGAGCCGCTGCGCCCGAGGAGGGTGGGACGGAAGCGCTCGAGGGGAGTTGGCTAGGGGGGCCTGACGCGCCCGGATCTGCCAAGGGGGCACTAGCCGCTGGCGACGGGTATGCGCCCGCAGGAGGATGACGTCCAAGGCGCCGGCGAGAGGACCACCTGCACCCACCGGGAGGGAGGATGAAGGAAGCTGGAGAAGAGGCCGCCGGGGTGGAATACCATATGCGCCCGCTCCGGAAGGGAAGAAGTATGCGCCCATGGCAAAGGGCTATATGCGCCTGAGGCCGAGGGCCAATATGCGCCTGGGGCCGAATGCGCCCAAGCACGAAGGCTCGTATATGCCCGGGGCCTGGCCGAGGTATGCGCCTCCGGCCGGAAGGCTGCGAGGATAATCCACTCCAAGCGACTCAATAGTTCCGCGAGGAGGATAGGCGGGAAAATGAGATTTTGTATTCGAAACGCCCTCCCAAAGCAGACCCGAGGCCAGCTGGGAGGGTAGGGATGGAGCGAAGGCGTAGTGGGGGTGGTCCGTTGGAGAGGCTAGCATGGCCGGAGAGGACCACTGGTGGTCGAAAAGATCTCCAGGGAGGTAGAAGGGAGGTTGGGAGGGAGAAAATGGCTGAAGCAGGGAAATACCTCGGCCGAAGGAGGCGGAGATGGGGACTCAGGACCAAGGAGGGCCTGGTGGTCCGGAGGAACGACTGGTCCGGGGTCGGCCGGCCGATTCCGAGGGGGGAGAGGAATCATGCTGGATGGTGAGGAGAGGAGCGGATGCCCACCGGCCTAGAAGAGGCCAGTGAGGGAGGAAGGGGCGGGCCATTAAGAGGAAACAAGGAAGGGGGATCGGCATGGGGAAGATTTGTATGAGGTACTATATATATATATATATATATATATATATATATATATATATATATATATATATATATATATATATATAAGGGCAGTGACAGAGCATGGCATAACATGTTGTTTAATAGTGCAAAGTTACCCCTAAAGTATAGTGGTGTGAACAAGTAGTAATGTTGGATAGAGAGAGCAGTAGCCCAGAATCACAATAGTCCTGGACTGCTACTAGGAGTAGTTTTGAAGAGGATAATAGATTTATCCTTAGAAAGAAATGGGTACGGGTGATAAATATATATATTTATAACCTAGATTGTATGTGGCTAAGAGATCCTGTGCTCTACATAAAACAACATGCATTGCTGCTAACACTGTTGATGGTTTTTATTCCCCATCTTTATTTCTTTAAGGATATAAAATTGGTAGTGACACTTCTAACTAGGATATGCTGTTTTATTGGAAACTCAATGAGGAAAATTAATGGGAAACTGGTTCAGTACAAGTAAAGGGCAGCAGTGTATAAAATGACCATGTACTTAAGCTTGGGATAAGGAAGGCAAGAGGATTACAGAATAATATATGTATATTAATGAATATCCTAGAGACAAATAGTAAGGTAGATATATGAGACAGATTGGATGGGAATACTAGACAACATTATCCACCTGTTAATTAAATACAAATCAACCTAGAAGGCTAATAACCAAATAGATTAGCCACATTTGTACTCTCAAATTGTATTTTGATCCTATAATTTATAAACAGGTTACTTGGACCTCGATACATATTCTGACCCGTATCCACAGGGCAGGACCACATGCAAGTATACCTTGTCGAACACATGCAGTATTTACATATTTTTTCGTTCCATATTATATTTTTTCTCATATTGTACATGGATCATTGTTAACTACTTTACCTGTTTTCTCGTTACACGTACACGTAGAGTTGTTCTTGTTTTCCAACGTTGCTTGTCGTATGGATTTTTGCGTTCTTGTGCTTGTCATGAGATTGTCGTCATCGCTATGCCCTTGATTTGATTTCCTTTAGGAGAGGAGATTGGTACTAGTATTGGCTTTTCTCAATTGGGAGTATCTTGCATTGTACTACAATTGTAACACACTATAGATTGGGAGTATCTTATATTGTACTACAAGCTATAGGAGTTATTCGTTTGATTGTGAGCCAAGTCTAGTATTACAATTTCCATATGATATGTCATTCTTAGATGTTCTTCTTGCACTTTTCTTGACTTTTATACATGTTACAGTCATATTAGTATGCATGTTTTATGTATCTTGCTAGTCCTCTGAGGACCTGATGTTCTCTTCAAGTTTAATCGAGTTTTGAGCCAGGTACAGACGAGCAGGTTTGAGCTAACATTGGACCACGACACCACTACAGCTGAGGGTATCTTGATGATTAGCATTTGGACTCAGTTATCTTATTTTCACGTCTTTTCTGTCTACCGGTAGTGGATTTGTGTCCACCGGACGTAACTTGAATTCTTGATAAACTGGATACATCATTTTATATTATTCAGTCTCATTTGAGTTAGTGTATTCTCTGATTTCTGTGGATGATATATAGATTACCTTGACTATTCTAGACTTTCGTGACCATGAGTTTATACACTACAAAAAAGTGTCTTTCTGGAATGCCAAAAATTCGTCTTAAAAATGTCCATATCAGTCCTAAATCGTAATTTGGAACGAATTTTAGGACGGAATGTAACAGTGCTATTAGGGTGGGGTGACAAAAAGTTTTAGGACGAAAAATACCGTCCTAATTTGGTTTTAGGGTCGAAAAATTAACCGTACCAAAAGAATTTGAATTATTATATGTTTATGATGGTTTAGTAAAATGTCCCAAAATAAAAGAGTTTGTGACGAATAACATCCATCCTAGACAAATTTGTCAGCGTCACAAAAGGATGTCGTTTATATTTAGGACAATTACATAACCGTCCCAAAAATAATACTTATGAAATTATTGTTTACATTTTCCTGCTATAAAACATACAATTTAAATACACATATAAATGGATGTTGTCGAGCTTGTCCTCAAACGCATCTCCAGGAGTCGAAGCTCCTATACAAAAAAAGCTTAACAACATCAAGATTCTTTACTATCATTTACAAAATAGAAAAAACATATTACATTAAGTAGAAGACAACAAAATTCATATATAACTATAATGTTCAATTGGTAAACAATAGAAAAGCTTAACATTAAGCATCATTTACCATCATTTACAAAATAAATCCAAAACACAATACATCACCCACACCATCACTTACAAAATGAACCAATCATCTCCACCATTACATACAAAATTATGAACCCAAACATTAAGCACTACACCATATTTTTAAATCATCTATTAAACATTTACAATTAACCCAAATTTTTTCATCAAAAGAGTCGCCATCCATCATTTAAGTAAATCAGAATGCTTTTGAAGGACCTGCAAATAAAATTAAGACATGCCAATATATTAGAAAGAACCTGCTAACTGTACAAACCACCAAAAAGGAAAAAACAAGAGTTTCCAAACATATAGAGAAGCAGCAACCTGCAAAACATAGAAGCTAAGTTATTACAACTGAAAGACACTTCAGATCTATAACTAGCAAAGGAACCACATTGTTGGCTTGCAATTGATTGGTTTGATTCTGTTGTCTCTTGTCGTTGTTTTCAAATCAAATGGCATAACATTGTCATAACTTTTGCATGGTAAGAATAAGAAATAGAAAGCAAGCTTAGCCCTATTGGCCATAAGTTTTGTATAATATGCAAAATCTACTAGTTGTTTACTGAAATCAATAGAAACTCTTTAAACAAAATCATCCATATATCTAATAGTTGTTTATTAAAATCAATAGAAACTCTTTAAACAAAATTATCCATACAAAAAACAAAAATTTCCATCACATTCGCATCAAACTAAAAAAACAAAGGAGAAACTTGAAAGTTCCCAATAGCCAAAGACAAAATAAATGCATGTTTAGTTTCTCTATCAATATTGGTCTTTTTTGGCAAATAAATTACTGCACATAGCCCTAACAATCTTCTGATGGAATTAGGAAAGTTTCTTCCATATCTCAGACCCTTAGTATTCCTAGACTAATATAAAAGCAAGACATTTTCTGGACATTGTATTAACCTTCTGTACATATGCCTTAACAATCTTTTGATGTATAACCCTATACACATGGTAGGAATTCACCTGAGATATTCCATACTTCATTTTTTATCTTTCAATTTTTCTGTACTGAATTGTTTAAGAAAAGGATCCCCAATGACTATGTCCACTAGTAGCAGTCGCGGTTCGTATCGGATTGGGACCATTCCAAAATTTATACAATATGGACGTACGTATATGTATCGACCGAGGTATCGGTCGATATTACGAACAAAACTTTTTACAGCTTTCTGAATATTGAGTCATACCTACAACCAAGTTCATCATTTTTGTGGAGTTTTCACAACATTGAATAATATAATATTCCAAAGAAACTCATTCAAATGGAAAAAGTCTTGTGAACATTGAGTCGTACCCACAACTGAGTAATATAATATTCCAAAGAAACTCATTCAAATGGACGATACATATAGGTATCGGTCGATATTACGAACAATGCTTTTTACATCTTTTTGAACATTGAGTCGTACCCACAACTGAGTTATCATTTTTTGCGAAGTTTTCTCGACATTGATTAGTATAATATCTCCAAAATCCAATGAACAATATGCATCAAGCTTGCTATCTTTATATATTCATCAAGCATTTTACAGGGTACACGATCCACAATAAACTTAAAATAGAGCATGGATGTTAGCAGGACAAATAGGTTTAAGGCGTCAAATATTTCAACTATTGTGAAAGGATAAGATACAGAACTAAATTTTTGTTTAGAGTAGAAAGATATAGAAAAATGTTTGTTTGTATTTTGGATTTGGATGAAAGAGAATGACAATTAGATGTGTTTTCCCGAGAGTAAAATATTTCTTCCCCTAGAGCAAAATCTTTTGGCATGCCCCTGAGAGTAAAAATATTGTCGCATGCCAAAAGATTTCATCCAAGGACATTGTTGTTCACACTTGAGGTAGAGTCATCACGAACTTTACTTGCCAACTTCCACAACTCTTCTGAAATTGTGTATATGTATAACCCCACATGTTAAACAATATAAAGAAAGAAGAGTTGGCACAGAGAAAAAAACAAGACAAATAGTAACTTGGAAACTAATGCATTAGACTATATATAAATAGAAATGGCAGCCTAAAACAAAACAAAACATACTGCAAGCTTGCAAGCCAGACTATTCCTTTCCTACCCGTGTCATGATATTTCATCTGAATACCAACACATACTGAATACATTAGAAAAATACTGAAGTAAAATATATGTACCAAAGAATGTCACTTTATGTTTTCATGCTCTACTTACTAATGGATGGGTAAAAAAACATTGAGTCGTACCTTTTTTATTCAAAGCTTCAGTCTTAGCTAGCAGCTTCAGCGAGGCTCCTTCTTCTTTATTTCTAGTATCAGTTTATAAGAGAGGTTCAACTCAGTGTAAGAAGCCAACCCGGTTCAATCAAGTCCAACCATTGGCTAAAATGACTTATCTACTTGTCTATCTGGTGCATAGTCATCTGCTGCGTCAGCATATATAACTGAAACCTATATCTAATGTATCAAATATAACAATATCAGTCCTGATACTAAATAGTATAAAAGGATGAGAATGAGAGAGAGAGAGGGGATCTGATATTTGAATTCCTTATAGTTTTTTCAAACTTGTAAGTCCTTTTTTTTTCTTCTATTGCATTTGAGTAAACCCTAGTTTCTTCTCCAATTGCCAGTTCATGCTCAATTTTGTGCCAATTCTTTGGACAATTATGTCCAATTCAATTAGATCACCTGGAATAAGAGTCTAATAAGTCTGATTACAAATTGAACACACTATAACCAACACAAGAAATTTTAGATATACAATTTTACAAAGAAGAAAATCAAAACATAAGGGAAAATAAGAACTATCTATAAACAAAACAAAGGAGCTACATCATATAACAAAAGAAATTAAACTAAAAAACACCTTATAAACATGATGCCAGTTTTTGCTAGTATCATTGATCCTCTTCCGTATCACCGCCATGAAATTGAACTACAAAATCACCTTATAAACATGGCTCCATGATCACTAAAAAAAGTATGTAACCTTAGATCGAAGCTTAATGTCAAAAAATCTGAAGCAGAGGAAATTTCAAGCTTACTAGTTTCGAGTTGCTTGTGCAAGCTCTGCCATATCAGACCCATGAAGGCCCTAAGATTCAATTCTTGTTGCATCAAGTATCTATAGATCGGAGGAAAAAAGTTAATAAACATCAATTTCCCATATAATATCTGCTTGATTTAAACATCAAAAGATAATTTTCTTCTCTGGAGGAAAAGAAGATATGGATTCCTTTTCAGTACATTATCAAATGTTTATACTTCAAGCACATTCTCTAGAATACACAAGTCTTTTTCTTTCATAACAAAATTATATATTATTGTTATATCCCCATATTACTAGCCACCAACACAAGTCTTTTTTTATTCTTATTATTTCAATTCTTTTTCTGTGGTGACATCAGTTTCAATCATAATATAAGTATTAACCCTGATAACAATATCCCTAATGGAGATGTTATAAGAAAGGATTAACTACAACACTTGTAACAAAGAAATGACATCAGTAGGGTGAAGAGATATCACCAAGGATTTGACTGATTTATATTCGAGCAAATAAAAACTTGACAAAGAGAAGCATTAAAGCAGGAAGGATAACAACTCATATATGCAACCAAATAGAAGTTGGACAAAGGAACAAATTGGATATTAGAGTGACATGTAGGCAAGATATGATATGTCTAATTTTTTTGAATTTTTAGATTGATAATACAAACTTAGGTTTTGCACTTAGGTCATGTTTTGCACTTGAGCATAAAAGCCATCGTTTATCTTATGAACTTGTACATTTTGGAATTAAGAGAAAAATCCGAACAAAAATATCTAAAAATTATAAACTTTACTATACATTTGCAATATATTTTCATGAAACCTCTAAGTGGAAGATCAAAGATAATACTCACATCTTCCCATTCTTCGTGTACTCATCAACCAATGTGCTCCAAGAAACCACATTCGTCTTTGGCATATTATTATTTTTTTTCTCCTACTTTTGTTTCTATTTAGTGCATGAAATATGAGGTTTGGTTAAATTGGAGTGCTCTAAATGTGAAAACGAAGAAAGAGATTATTTGGGATATTTGGAGGTCTGGATCTATATATGTAGTTATAGTGTGTACCTATCATGTGAATGTGTGAAAATGTTTGCCCTTTTTTAGAAAAAAGTTCTACAAATAAATGATGCCAGTTATACTCGTTGAGATGAATGGTCATTACCTAATAAGTGAAATCAAGCAATCAACACATAAAACAAATTCACTTCTGTAAAGAAAAGTGAGTGTAGAGTTCTAATGACACTCGTGAATAATATAAACACCAAAGCATTAAGAAGGGGAGAGGAAAAGATAATTTATAACAAACTCTTTTATGCTACTGATGCAAAAGATTAAGAAAATATGAAACGCGTTAAGACTAAAATACATAATGAAGTAACCAAGAATGTTTCATTAAGTAGCAAATATGTACCATAAGATAATTAAGTTGGATTCACCAAAAGATCTTAATTAAGTATGGAATTAAGAAACATATAGGCACGATAGAAAAATCACCACAACTAAGCAGGTAATAAGGAGGATGCCCAAAATATAGATGGTT
Source organism: Iris pallida (assembly GCA_029216955.1). Lineage (NCBI taxonomy): Eukaryota > Viridiplantae > Streptophyta > Magnoliopsida > Asparagales > Iridaceae > Iris > Iris pallida. The sequence continues at coordinate 1,691,175 of JANAVB010041220.1, read as the reverse complement.
TGATGTTGGAAATTCCTGGTCAAAACCAATGATAAAGGAGAGCACCTTGCCTTCAAACTTAGAAGGCAACTTAGAGGCACAATCTGTCCTCGTTGAGTATTACAGTAGCCAATACCATATTGAGTGAGTAATCCACATTGGTACTCGAATCGAACCTGCATCGAAATGGTGTCAATAATTAGAAGGAAAAAGACATACTAGAGATGATCCATGGCACTCTAGCTATGATACTGGTGTGAATGCTACAAATATCAACTTTAATACCATTGATTTTAAACAATCCCAATCATTGACCAAGGCTTCACCAAGGCGATGTCATGTGCGGATGGAAGAACCAGGTGCACCCACAAATTACCATAAGTTAATCCCCAAAAAAGGAAGCTGGTTTTTCTGAAAGATGATTAGATGTACTCACGACACAAATTAAGAGAACAGTGCTATGTCATAAAGATCACAAAGGGTATCAAACTTCTATTATTCTCTCTCAACTACAACAAATAAATGCTTCATCCACTAAAAAATAGTACAGCATAGCAAAGAAGTTTACTCATCATAATTTAAATATAGTAAAATAATAAACAAAAAACTTAAATCTGGGAATAAGATTTTATGTATTCGTACGGTTCGAAGAGCACTGAAGACGAATGAGAGGTTCACCACCACATCATTGCAAGGGGAGCTTGCTCGATGATTGGTCCGACTCGTAATTCACTTTTGACTCCGTGTTCGATAGCCTGACCGTAGTGATGTTAATTGTGGTTACATCCATAAGTAGCTTGGTCCATCTGTATTCTATTTCATATATGTCTGAGGATCCGCATATCCCTCGATTTATGTGTTATTTATCTATTTTTACTTTTTTATGCTAATGTTGGTGACTAGAGATAACTTTCTTTCGTCCTCAAAAACCCATTCCCGCCCTACCTCATCAGCCCTCCCCTTATCATACCTAGTATGGATCGGAAAGCACACCTAAGAATCAGAAAACATCTCCCATTCTGCCACGCCGAAAGACAATAAGCGGATATTCAACCACACCTAAAGAATCTCTCGAAAATTTGAATGAAATCCCTGGGGAGAGCGAGGCGAGCGAAGTGAGTCAAAGTGAGGCGAGCGACAGTGAGGTGACCGATAGGGTGCAAAAAGAACCTATGACTTCGAGATAGTCGACTCCTACTAGGTTGAGTTCCATTCTAGCACCAGCTATGAGGGTCTCATATTCTACCGCGTTGTTAGATGATGGGAAGCACTATTGAAAACCTCTAGGAATGATCATCCTTTCCCGGGTCTTTCCATTCTTCGGATGATCCCTGGGACATGGAACTAGAGCTACAGTCTCGTTTCCGTCCGTCGATTGGCAAGCCAACTAGACCAACTTCTTATTGCCACGAAGAGATCCTCGATCTCCGGGAGCGTCATGAAATGCCTCCAAGAACCAATGAAGATCCTTGTTTGGAACACTAGGGGGCTCAATTCCATTGTAAGATGGAGAGATGTAAGGGAAAGTCTAATAACAATATCTCTATTGTAGGGTTGGTAGAGACAAAAATAAAGCAATCTAAGGAAGTCTCCTTCTTTATTTCTTCAGGCAGGCCTGGGTTGGGCAGAATTCGATTGATTTTGACAGTTCCATCTTTTGGCTGTTCTATATGCTGGTCTTTGGTGATCTTTGACCAGCTACTCAATGCTAATCACCTACATTATTAGAGATAGATATTTAGGATAAGACTTCATAAGAGTATACACCAAAAAGATTTTAAATTTTTTTAAATCTGAATCCAATAGAGTACGAAGGATCAAACTCCTCTAACACTAGCTTCAAGGGTATGGGACGCAATCACAAACTTGATCCTGGTAAGGAGGATGAAAAATCTAAACTTTATGCACTTTATTTTCTACAAGAAACAACCCCACATAAAACCAGAAATAGGGTGTGGACACACTACCCGCCACCCACTATCTATAACAAATAGGCTTAACCTCATATTATTCTAACAATGGATATTTTAGAATGTTTTCCTCTAAGCTAGCAATATTATCAATGTACTTCAGAGAGGATACAACACCTAGAAATGTTCTCCTCACAGGAAAAGTCTGATGTCACACAAAAAATAGAGGTGCCACTACCACCCTCCACGTAGAATCGATTAACCAAATAGGAAAATTTATAATATAAGTGCCACAAGTATATAGTCAAACTTATGAACACATGCATGTCAGTAGGTTAGTAGTAATTCAGTGGTCTAATGCTTTAGCTAGCTAACAAGCCGATGATAGTTTTAATATTTTCATACTTCAATAGCAATTCTACTTTCCAGGAAAACAAAGTAACAAATTTAAAAAGGTAAGCTACTTAGTAAAAGACATGATGTCTTCGTGTTGATTTCGTATGAACCAGACCATCTTTTCTCCCTTGTAGTTTTAAGTGTCTCGGCAAGATCAACCATACGTGGAGAAAAGATGAACAACAACAAAATTCACAAAAAATAACAAAAAATTGGGGATAAAAATCACGGGCCACCTTGGGTTTGATCGGGGATATCGTCCAAGTATAATAACATGCAACAAAAATTGGGAATAAAAAACTAATTCTAAAATTTTGGGAGGAAAATATACCTATGGATTTGATTGAAGATCTCCCAAGCAGCTACACCTAGGGTTTCCAGAAAGATTCGATTAAAAGAGATAAAGAGAGAGAGAGCTGCAGATTTGATCGGAGAGGGAAGGGAGAGAGAGAGAGAGAGAGCAGTAGATTGATTGGAGAAGGAGAGAGACTGCAATAGGTTTTTTAATATGAGAATGAAGAAAGAGAGCAAGGGTTCTGGTTTCCTCCCAAAACAAATAAGGGTGTGTGAGATCCAACGGTGGTGATTTCTGCTGAGAGATCCAACATTTTCCAAAAAAATTGGTAATCAGCCGCCAAATATTTGGCATTCCCACCGAAATTAACTAGGACGGTGCTAGAATTTATTTGGGACAAAATTTTTTAATAGTCCCAAATAATATATCTATTTTTCAATTTGTCCCAAATAATACTATTTTTTGTTACAACAAATATAGCCGTCCCAAAAAATAACTTTTTAGGATGTTTTAGACTAGTGTTTCTAATAGTGTCGTCCCAAAAGATAACTTTTTTGTAGTGATAGACAGCGTTCTACCGCCAACACTGCGGCGTAGGCTGGACTTGGACACAAACTCATATCCGAAAAGCGGGTGCTGGTCGTGACACCCTCGTCTCTAAAGGTGCCGGGAACCTAGTGGATAATCTTAGACGCTGAAGGCTTGTTGTCCGACTCTTTTGAAGCTTCACTCTTCCTTGGAGTTTTTACTTGAAGAAGAAGAAGGCATTTTGCTGAAGGTGGTTATTGTCGCATTTTTTATAAATGAATATGATGTATGGAATAAGTTGTATCTTATTTCAATATTTTTGTAAGTTGTAACCAAGTTTGGCATTTTATCTCGGCTGTTTGAGAGCCTTATGTTTTCTATGCAAACTTATCAATAAAGAACTTATTTTAGATTCCATATATGTCTTCAATCTCTCTGTAAACTGGCTGCGAACTCTATTCAAAATGTCTCTTTTATAAAATGTACACGAGCACGCCTTCTACAAGTGCAACTCCAGACTTGTACGACATTACGCCTTAGCAAGAACGAACGATTCGGCATGAATCAAAGCGAGAGTAAACGATTCCCCGAATCGGGACGTGACAGGCCTGAGACTACCCCGTCCAGCATTCCAAATGCTGACGGCACTATGGAGATAGAGAATCATGTGGAGGAGGTCGCACCTACTCCATCTCATATGATCCAAGCGATCTCCCATGCGCTCCTCCGGGCGAAACGAGGATGAAGATTTGGTCCGACGGGCCTACAAAGTAAGTTAATTAGTTAACATTAATTTATAAATATATCTATATTTTCACGAATATAATTTTCATTGTGTAGATATCGTCCTCCGTCAGTTCAAAGAACATTGGAGCTATTTTTGAGGTCCAACTACGGTGGTCCTTGGATCAACTACTTGGATGACTCCGACGAGAGAAAGGCATTCTGGTTTACCCACTTCAAGGTAACTAAAGTATATTACTTTTAGTATAAATCATCTTTTATGCATATTATATAACTAACTAATTTAATTCTTTTAGAAAATATATTTTTATCCAGCACACCGGGCTGAGATGATCGAGAAGTAAATTTCTGCCGTTGCCGCCAAGTTGATCCGGGATGCAATCGACGACCAAAAGGCTCGAGAGTACTCCGGAAGACCGATCTCCTTGGATCACGTCCAAGCAGTAGGCTATGATGAGCGCTAGATTCAATGATCCTAGGTACAAGGAACGATCGTAGAAGACGAAGGCGGCTAGGACGAGGGCAGAAAAGTGGTGTGGTGGCTCGATTCCCATGGCAGAATATTTTTATCGCCTGGTATGTATTTTACTGTAATATATTATTTTAATAAAAGTAGGAATAAAATGTTCAATTTTAATAATAAATAAATTATTATAACAGATAATGAGGGGTGAGGATGCCAACAAGGTGACCGTCTTCCAGGCCATTCATCGGAAGGATGGAAAGCTCATCGATGATAGGGCCACGCAGAGCTATGTAAGTATTATTTTACGTGTCACTAACTTTAGTATAACTTAAGAAATATGCAATATATATCCATAGACAGGAAAAAACTTGGTTAGTAGTAAATATTATGCTTATCGAGATGCATACTTTTCTAGGATGAGTATCTTAGGCTAGAGTGTGAGAGTGCACCTGTGGAGGAAGGGGCTGGTACTTCCTCATAGCCCCCTCCGGCTCGCGTGTTGGACGAGCTCTAGATGACTGTCGTTGGTGGTCTTCAAAGAGGCACGTACTACGGTATGGGATCCTACGACACCTTTGTGATGAAGTAGTCATCCATGGCCCCCTCTGCCAGTATGCATTCTCCACAGCCCTCACAGGAGTTAGCCCGAGTGGAGGAACTTTGTCGCCAGGTTACTGAGCTGCGTGACGAGCTATTACAGAGGATTACGAGCAGTGCCAATCTCAATCGCAGATGGACGATGCGGCGCTCACTGCACGATTTGATATGCTTGAGTGCACCATTAGAAAAACGAACGAGAGGGCGGATCTTATCGTTCAAGCGGTGCATGGGTCACAGGTGGCCATGGGCGATCAGCTTTCGAGGATGACGGCTGTTATGGATTCTACCAACTCTAGACTGCTAGCTATGGAGCAGACACTTCCTGGTCGTGCGTCGTTGTCCACACCGACTGTATTGGTTACATTGCCTCCTTCTCTTCCTATTGATGAGTCGTCAACGGTGACGCTGACACTGGCGCAATATAGGTTCATATTATCCCATATGCAAGGACTGCCTCCTCCTCCTCCTGATAAGGCATAGTCATTTATTGGACTTATTTTCATGTGTTGTGTTGTTGTTTGCAGACCCATGTTGGCCCATTGGTCATGGTCATACCTGATTTTAATAATTGATCTAACCATGTCTCGATATAAGGGCAACTTGGATAATTGCTAAGAACTGCAACTGCTACCTTCCAAGACATGAAGCCAATTTTTTATTGAGTTTGTATTTTCTTTATCAATATAATTTTTATTATTTATTGTGTCTATGAATACGATGTACACCGAGTCGTAATAGCAAATAGGCTACCCTAAAATATTTTTAAAATATCCATTGTTTTGAAAATAGCCCATTTACAAAAAGCTCCTAACTGTCGGACTTTTCAAAAGCCTAAAATATTATTTACAAAACCCTAAACCAAATAACTCTAGACTGGGGGGAATTTGGGCCGAGTTTTGCCCGAATTCGTTCCGAGTTCTGGTGGTGGCCCGTTGGATTTTGAACTTGGTCTCCACACAGTTACGGATGCAACGACTATTTGTCGAGATTCTCTCAAAAAATTCTGTCTGAATTCTACCCGAATTATGCTCGAATTATGTGTTTAAAAAAACCTATAAATGGAGAAGAATTTCTACCATTTCAACACACCTCTCTCTTCTCTTCTCTCTAAACCTAATAAGTTCTTCCAAAGTGTTCTTAGCTTTTCACTTTCAAATTCCAAGCTAGTTACAATCCTCTAGTCGATTTTTTAGTACGATATGGTCTAGAAGTTTTAGAGTGATTGTAATCAGAGGCTTGATTGAAGAAAGACCCTTCACAATTGAAGTTGGTCGAGTACTTCGGATCAAAGCTCGCGTTGTAGAAGTTGCAGGAACTTCGCATGAAAACTTGCGGCATTTTTTCATAGTGGATTTCAACTGGAAGCTAGAATTCTTCTGACTTGACTAGTCCTCACAAGAGAAAAACCAGTATACATCCTTATGGTTTTGTTTGCTCTCTGCTCTCTAGTTTTTATTTACATATATGTGATATATATTCTGTGATCTTGCTACTAACAATTTTTAATAGATAATTTTTCACTGCCTACTCTATTCACCCCCTCCTCTAGAGTATAGCCCTTTACATTTCGTTCCTACAACCCATTGTTTGGTCTCTATATATTTAATTTATTCATTTAGTGACTGTGTTATATTGACCCTATTGAAACATTATTGGACGAACACTTTTTATAGCTGTTTGATAGTGGATTTGTTTCCACCCGGCTATTTCATATCTTTCTTGTTGTTTGATTCTATTAGTTTGATTATTGCTAGTGTCTTTTCATCGTTTGTCTAATTATGTTTGTTTATCTGTGTTGAGTTTTCCACCGAAGGGGTCGACAAACCCAAGAAATCCTACGGAGGATTGCTCCGGGTCTATTATTTGCAAACTTTCATTTAAAATGCAGGTA
>JANAVB010041220.1:1634366-1681866 GCA_029216955.1 Iris pallida | reverse complement strand
TCGTGAATTTTTTGTAAGATAAACTCCAGATCTTACTGAGACGGCACCATCTCTAAATTCATATAGGTGAAGTTCTTTCAGTATCTATGTTGCTTTAAAGATACATGTCAACATTACTGAACTTCATTAAGAGTTTTATAAACTCAACCCTCAAATTGCAACAGTCGACATTATCATGTCGTATACATCCAAATCAACAGTTTGTTGTTACCTATTGAATCTAAGGTTAAGGTTTTCTTAACATTAGATTGGGTTGCCGCTGTTGTTGGAACTCTTACTCAAGGAGTTTCAATCCCATACCTCTCGAGGTAGACTTTACCAAATCCCTAGCTAGTGGTTTAGTAAAGGGATCAGCTAAGTTATAGCTGGTACGCACATACGTAAGAGAGATGATTCCATCTTTGATCAATTTTCTTACGTAATTATGTCTTAGACTTATATGTCTAGACTTCCCATTATACACTTCGTTGTAGGCTCTTGCTAGAGTAGCTTGACTATCGCAATGTATTGACACTTTTGATACATTGTCCTTAGCCAGCAGAACTTCTAATAGAAGATCCCTCAACCATTCAGCTTTTTGTCTGACTCCATGGTCAAATGGGTAATGCACATTTGTTTCTTACTCTTCCAAGAAACTGCCCCTCCGGCAAGCATAAATACCCATCCTGTCGTAGATTTGTTATCTCCGACACTTGATATCCAACTAGCGTCGGTATATCCTTCTAATACGGCAGGAAATCTACCATATTGTAATCCAAGATTCTTGGTTTTCAAAAGATAACCAAAAATTCTTCTGATAGCCCTCCAATGCTCATTATTAGGGTTGCTAGTAAATCTACTCATTTTACTAACTGCAAATGCTATATCAGGTCTTGTGCATTGCATTAAATACATAAGACATCCAATAGCACTTGCATATTCTAATTGAGCGATGGCTCTTCCAGAATTCTTTTCTAGTTTAACACTTGGATCAAATGGGGTGTTCACTTCTTTGAACTTTAGGTGTTTGAACTTGTCTAGCACTTTCTCAACATAGTGCGACTGCGTAAGTTCAAAACCCCCACTGTTTTGTATTACCTTGATCCCCAAAATAGTGTCAACTATTCCAAGATCTTTCATCTTGAATGTGGAAGTTAGAAACCTCTTCGTTTCTGTAATTCCACTCATCTCGTTGCTAATGATCAACATATCATCAACGTAGAGACAAAGAAATATCACAATATTTCCATATACTTTAGTGTATAAACACTTATCACAAACATTGTGAACAAAGCTATTAGAAATTATGGCTGAGTCAAACTTCTGATGCCACTGCTTTGGTGCTTGTTTTAATCCGTACAAGGATTTAACAAGTTTACATACCTTTTGTTCATTTCCCGGGAGCACGAACCCTTCCGGTTGCTCCATGTAAATCTCCTCATCGAGATCTCCATTTAAGAATGCCGTTTTGACATCCATCTGATGAATATTAAGATGATGCAATAAAGCTAACGCAAACAATATTCTAATTGTAGTCGTTCTTGCTACTGGTGCATATGTGTCAAAATAATCAATTCTTTCTTTTTGTCGAAATCCTTTGGCTACTAATCTAGCCTTGTAGGTGTTTAAAGTACCATCACTATGATACTTTCTCCTGAACACCTACTTACATCCAATAGGTCTTGACCCTTTGGGCAGATCGACAATTTCCCAAGTGTGGTTAGACATTATCGAATCCATTTCATCTTGGATAGCATCTTTCCAAAAAGATGAGTCCCGCGAAGCTATTGCTTCCTTAAAGGTTTTAGGATCATCTTCCACCTGAAGAATGATAGGAATCTTTCGAATAAATTTCTCTGTATTTCTTTCCACTAGGTAAAAGGAAATAAGTTGAAAATCTATTTCGTCAGGTCCTAGATCCTTAGCCTTTCGAACTCTCTTGCTGATCCGAAGCTCGGGTTGTTTTTCAACTAACCGTGAAGAGCTCTCCTCACGAGACTTTTTATTAGCAGGAATTTCTGGATCCTTATTCTTAGTAATAAGGTTCTCAAAAAATTCCATATCTCTGGATTCGACAATAATGTTAGACTCTAAGTTTAAAAGTCTATATGCCTTACTATTAGCAGCATAACCTACAAAAGCACTTTTGATTCCACGAGGACCTAATTTGGTCCTTTTAAGATCCATATTTTTCTAATAAGCTATGCACCCCCAGACTCTAAAATAACTGATATTAGGCTTACGGCCTTTCCATATCTCATATAGTGAAATACCAGTTTTCTTCAAAGGAATTTGGTTCATTATATGACATGCAGTAAGTAAAGCTTCTCCCCACAAATTAAATGATAATTCAGAATGCATTAGCATTGCATTTATCATTTCTTGATACGTTCTATTTTTTCTTTCTGCTAGTCCGTTCTGTTGAGGTGTCCGTGGTGCAGAACATTCATGAATAATACCATTTTCTTCATAGAAGGTATTAAAATTAAAAGAAAAATATTCACCACCTCTATCACTTCTTAGTATTTTAATCTTTCTACCAAGTTGATTTTCAACCTCTGATTTATATATTTTAAAAGCATTAAAGGCTTCATCTTTATGCTTTAATAAATATACATATGTAAATCTAGAGCAATCATCAATAAAGGTAATAAAGTATTTATTACCTCCTCGAGATAATGTGCCATTAAATTCACACAAATCAGAGTGAACTAAATCTAGTAGATTGGTATTACGCTCTACACTGTGAAAAGGTTTCTTAATCATTTTGGATTTTGCACAAATTTCACATTTATCTAAATCTTCAGAATTGCATGAAATTAATCCATATTTAATTAACCTTTTCATAGTGCTAGTACCTATATGCGATAATCTACTATGCCATAAAGAAGAAGACTCAATCATATAAGCAGAAGTAGAAACTTTATTGATATTATTTTCAATGATACAAAGCTTTATCATACCCTCATCGGTATACACCTTTCCAACAAATACACCATTACGGGTCAAAATTAATTTGTCCGACTCAAAGATAGATTTTATTCCTAGTTTACCCAACAAGACTCCACTGACGAGGTTCCTACTCATATCCGGGACGTGAAGCACGTTAGTCAGAGTTACTTTCTTCCCGGAAGTGAATTGGATTTCCACATCACCTGTTCCTACGACCGTTGAATGTCCTTCATTTCCCATCTGAACTTCTTGTCCATCATTGACTTCAGAGTAGGTCTTGAAAGCTGCTTTGTCGTATGAAACATGAACGATAGCACAAGTATCGTACCACCATCCTGGAGCCTTTCCTTTGACCGTCATGAGTTTGCTCACCGTAGCAACTATGTCATCTGTCTCAGTGAGATTTACCTCGCTGTTTTGGGCCTTTCGAACCCGACAGTCTCTGGCATAATGTCCTGCTTCGCCACATACAAAACAGCCGGTCTTGGGTCCTTTAGCAGTGCTGGAATTCTTGAACTTTTGTTGGTCCTTCTTAGGACCGAGAAAGTTCTTCTTTCCTACAGGTCTCTTGCCTTTCGCGCTCACCGCGTTGGCTTTAGAAACTCTGCTGTTCTCAGATTTCTGTCTTTCCTTCGATTCCTCTTCGATTCGAAGGTGTTTTTGAACCTGTTCTAGTAAGAAATCCTCAGAGCTGTGAAGTAGTTTCTTCCGATAACTATTCCAAGATGGTGGTAATTTAGTAATTATAGCACCAACTTAGAATGGTTCCGGAAGTTCTATCTTCACTGCCATGAGTTTGTTGACTAGAACTTGTAGTTCATGTACTTGGGCAAGTATAGGCTTTGTATCAACCATTTTATAATCAAAATATTTTGATATAAGAAATTTCTTTGTACCTTCTTCTTCTGCTCTGAATTTAAATTCCAGAGCCTTCCAGATGTCAATTGCCGAAGGATTTTCTGTGTAGAGATCGTACAGTCTGTCAGACAGGGTGTTCAGAATGTGACCACGGCACAGCAGTTCGTCCTCTTTACACTTTTTGCGTTCTGCCTTGACCGCATCAGTATCTGCTGCAGTGGGTTCTGTAATGGGTGGCAGATCTGGATCAAGAACGTAGTAGATCTTCAGTGCTGTCTGGAGGAAGATCATCTTGTCCTGCCAGCGTGTGAAGTTTGTCCCGTCGAAGCGATCTAGTTTGACTAGATCCTGATTCATGACCTTGATGCTTGAAATCGCAGCCTCGGACGCCATTATTTGCAACACTTTAAGATTGTTAGAAATCGATTGAACTTTACTGACCAGTTCTGAGAAGTCGAATGTGTCGTCGAGGCTTGAATCGTGCATTTAATAGCACTTTCCTTAAAGTGTTTCGGGCACTCCGGTAACGTCTTGGAGTCAGCACGCCAGAACACCCAGGATAAGACAGCCTTTATGCCGGAGGTTCACTAGACGCTGTGAGACACCGGCGTAGGGAAGAACACCTTTCTGGAAAGTTTGGAAGAGAAAAGGAAGAAGAATGAATGCTCAAATTTTGTGTCTTTGGACTCAGAAATCTGTTGTATTTATAGATGAATTAGTGTTGTTTCGTGAAGTCGCGACCCTTCCGAAACAACATTCATTCATCTTTTCACAGATTCATTCACCCTTTCGTTTGAGTGGGCTGCTGCAAAAAATAGGAATTCTCGGGGCGAGAATCGCCGCGAGGCCCGAGCCTAAGTGCACAAGTGCGTCTACAATGCGCCACTAGTGCCCGAGCCGGAGCCGGTGTTGCCGGTGGCAACACCGGCTACATTTTCATGAAGAGGTTAAAACAACACTTGTCACCCACTAACAACCCTTTGGTTGTTTCACACTCCTCATAAGTGCACATTCCTATTTAAGCATTCTCAAATCCTTTCTCATTTTCCGATGTGGGACTAAAGTCCCTTTTCTTCCTTTTCATCTTTTAGAAACAACTAAAGGAATTAATTCCAACATATATATATAGCAACGTCTAGGGTTAGGGGGATTTGAACAGCGGGATCCTACGAGACACCCAACAGGTTAGACCCCAACGTGTGTGTGTGTCTGTGTCTATATATATATATATATATATATATATATATATATATATATATATATATATATATATGTTTTTTTTCTATTTTTTTTAATATTAGAAAAAAAAATTATTGAACATGAGAAGTACATATGACATGTTTAGTCACGTAATGAGTAAAATAGTGTTTGTGATAATATTAAAGCAATTGTGATTGGTATCGATGTGGCACTATTTGAATCAAGTGGGGACGGAGGAAGCAATTATATTTAGATGTGTGACATGCAATCAAATATAAATCATAACAGTGGAAGAAGTAACAAAACAATCAGCAATCAAAGATGGTAGGCTAAGTGATGGTGGCCTGCGGTCAAATCCATTGCACTGCACGCCAAAACCAAGGTAACAACAAGATTGGTGGTCCTCAAATCCTCCCTCAATGCATGCTAGTTCGACGTGTGCTGTCTTACATGTCTATTGGGGGTAGATGAGATCTTTTATTGGGCTCATTTATCACGATGTATGCAGTTTACTCAGATTTGTGCAATAAGGCCTCATTTGGTTGACGGATTTAAGGAATCAGAAAAAATAAGTTATTCTTTTGTAGCCACAAATTTGAAAATTAATTTTCTGACAAAAAAAAAAATGAAAGAAAATATGGTTCCACTTATGACCCATGGAATTAATTTTTCTTCTTCCTTTTCCAATATTTACTACAAAAAATTATGACAAAACTAACCATGTGTTATTGCTTATTTTACTATTAACTCCTCGTATGTTGGGTCCCTTTGGATTTTTATAATGTCATTTTTAGTTTAAAAGGTAAGGATATTATTGGAACATTGATATATTTTTGCTTTTCTTTTCTGCACCAACCAAACACTGGAAAGGAAATCAAATGGTCTTTTCTAGTTGGTTTTCTTATTTTACCAAACAACGGAAAAAAAATGTGACAAAAATTTTAGTTTTTCATTTCCACAGAAAGTACAAGGGAATCAATTTCCCTTCCGTGAACCAAATGAGGCATAAGTGTGTGATATACCTGGTGCTTGTGAGAAATTGGACCATTTCACTACCAAAATTTATCGATTTAGCGACGGCCCTATCCGTCACCAATCCGACGGTAATTACAATTAGCGACCGATAACCGACGGATTTTGGCCAAAAAAATCCGTCGGCAATCAGCTCGTCACTAATAACGGTCCGTCGCTACGTAGTCGTTAAGCGACGGAATAGCGACAGCTTTTCGACTTCACAATACGAAACTTTAGCGACGCGTTTCCGACAGACTCTCGTCCATTTCAAATTTTAAGTACTGAACTGTGTAGACAATAGCGACGTAAAATTTCGTCAGTAACCCGTCGTAATAGCGTATCACAGCGTATCGTTCCGTCGCTAAGCCGTCGAAGCCTTCGATAACAAAGGACGGATTAGCGACAATTTTCGGACGGAAAATCCGTCGATCAGCTTCTGGAAATTCATGTCATTTCCAGCAACATGGCGACGGATAAGTCGTCGCTATTCCGTCGAACAATGTACCTTACCGACGGATAATCCGTCGACCATCCGTCGCTACCTGAAAATATTTTCAAATCTCCAGTTAGCAACGGAATAGCCGTCGAAAAGTAGTCGAAAACTGGTAGTAACCGTCGCTAAACGGTCACAAGTCCGTCGCTAACTGAGAATATTTTGAAAAAAAATTACAGCGCTTTCACTTTTCGCAAAAATTTGCATAAACCAAACCAATATATAATTCACACCAATTATCCAACAATCACATAGACCAAATATATTATGCACACCAATTATCCAAGAATCACATAGACCAAATATGCACATACGAATTTAATGCACACCAATTATCCAGGAATCATATAGACCAAACCAAATTAATATAAAATAGACATCAATTATCCGGAAGAGTAACCTAATATCCATCGTTATAATCCGATCATAGCACAAATATTCTAAATTTTTCACAAATATTCCAAAACACATAGAAAAGAGTTGGCCAGTTACAGTAACCTAATATCCATCGTTATAATCCGATCATAGCACAAATTTTTCAAATTTTTCACAAATATTCCAAAACACATAGGTTGTAAAGGTGGCCAGTTACAGTAACCTAATATCCATCGTTATAATCCGATCATAGCACAAATATTCCAAAATTTTCACAAATATTCCAAAACACATAGAAAAATTGACTTTGAACTCACTTAATGTAATACTAAGACATCATCTACTACTATATAAGATATAGTGATAGGTTGTCATATCATCATTGCCGAGGGATGAGGGTCGGAAGACAGTCAACTTTATCTACGGCTACATAGTTTCTGCCTCGCCAGTCGAATGGTTGCAGGGACTATGTCCTGATCACCATGTCGTATCGTAGATTAATGCAAATGGAGCTGGAAATATCCGTCGCTAACCGGTAACTAGTCCGTCGCTAACTGAGATTGTCACATACACATATGTATATCACAGCTAGATGTATAGATATATACATCTATACAGAAGCACACAACTGATAGAACTCGCACTGTCCTTGAGATAGTGAACATATATATACACCATGAATCCAAACCACATATTCATATTTACTAATCCAAACACCACCAAACTAATGGAACACCCAATATGGATAACACATTATTTAGCCAATATATAAACTCAGATGAATTTGAGAAGCAAAGCCACCCGCCGCCCCCGACCAAAGTCTGCCGCCCCAAGCCCGCCGCCCAGTCCAGTAGTTCGGTTGCATATATATATGAAGACTGCTTATGGCTGTGCGTCGGTTGCAAATAGCCCTGACGCCCCCGTCCCAAGCCAGCCGCCCAGCCCCCGATGCCATCGCCCCAAGCCCACCGCCCAGCCCCCGACCCAAGCCAGCCGCCCAGCCACCGATACCCCAAGCCAGCCGCCCAGCCACCGACGCCCCAAGCCCACCGCCCAGCCCTCGACCAAAGCCAGCCGCCCAGCCCCCGACGCCCCAAGCCCACCGCCCAGCCCCCAACCCCAAGCCCGCCTCCCAGACCCCGACGCCCCCGCCCCAAGCCCACCGCCCAGACCCCGCCCCAAGCCAGCCGCCCAGCCCCCGATGCCCCAACCCCAAGCCCGCGTCCCAGACCCCGACGCCCCCGTCCCAAGCCCACCGACCAGATCCCGCCCCAAGCCAGCCGCTCAGCCCCCGACGCCGCCGCCCCAAGCCCACCGCCCAGCCCCCGACCCAAGCCAGCCGCCCAGCCACCGACGCCCCAGCCCCAAGCCCGCCTCCCAGACCCCGACGCCCCCGCCCCAAGCCCACCGCCCAGCCCCCGACCCACGCCAGCCGCCCAGCCCCCGACGCCCCCGCCCCAAGCCAGCCGCCCAGCCCCCGACGCCGCCGCCCCAAGCCCACCGCCCAGCCCCCGACCCAAGCCAGACGCCCAGCCCCCGACACCACAACCCCAAGCCCGCCTCCCAGACCCCGAGAGAGAGAGAGATCGAGAGAGAGAGAGAGAGAGAGAGGGGGATTTCCTTCGGGAGAGAGAAGAGAGGACGACGACGACACCGACGCCGATCACCGAAGCCGACACCGGCGAGAGAGAGAGAGAGAGAGAGGAGAGAGGATGAATTTGGGGGGAATGCGAAAAGTTTTCCCCGCCGTTTCATTTGAAGTCTGGTACGTATATATAGCGACGGAAGAAAAACCGTCGCCACGTAGTCGCCATTTTTGATGCGTGCCGACTGAATATCTGTCGCTACGTAGTCGAAGATATGTCCCGCCAATTTTCTACACAATTTTCGCCAAATAATCGACTACGTAGCAACGACTGGGGATCCGTCGCTATAATTCCGACAGTCTAGCGACGGACGTGCGACCTTTCCTCCCCCTAAAATTAAAATAAAAAATGGCAAAGGCGTGTAGTCGATACTCAATCGCTGAACGGCGACGAAGCCGTCGCTAAAACCGACGGAAATTTACCGTCGCTAAATATCCGTCGCTAATTGAGTGTATTTTGGTAGTGTTTCAAATCCTACTCTCTCTCACACACACACACACACACACACACTCTCTCTCTCTCTCTCTCTCTCTCATAGATGAGAAATTATTCTTTGTCGGACTCATCGAACCGTGTGTGCCTTTTAGACCAACCATTAGATTACTAGGTATGTGTGACATAATCTAGCGATTGAGAACAAATGATACACGGTGAGCCTGACACATAGAATAATTTCTTCTAATTGATCTTGGATTTACGTTTTGATTTTGTAGGAAATAATAATGCCTTGTTCCCATTGCTACGGTTTGTTACAATATATATAGTGTCTACATTTGGGCTTATGGGTATGGGCCATATTTACATTTCAAATATTATCTTATAATCTAACAACCCCCCTCAAGTTGGAGCATGTAAGTCACAAATGCCCAACTTGGGAAGGAAAGAATCGAACACTTGCTTTCCAAGGGGCTTGGTGAAGATGTCAGCCAGTTGAGAAGAAGTAGGAATATGCGAGGCTATTACGGTGCCATCTCTAATAGCATCGCCAACAAAATTCAAATCCACCTCAATATGCTTACTGCGCTCATGAAATACCGGGTTCTGAGCCAGGTGCAGGGCTGACTGACTGTCACAATACACCGACATAGCAGACTCCTGGCGAACGTCCAAACACACCAATAACTCCCACTACTAAAATACCCCACTTTACCGACGGAAGTTTAGCGACGGAAGGATTCCGTCGCTAATAGCGACCAGTTTCCGACATCTTAGCGACGGATTAGTGACGGACAACATAACATAATTTTTTCCAATTTTAAATATAAAAATTTGTCGGGTTTCCGTCGCTAAGTCGACGAACGTTAGCGACGGATTTTTTTTTCGTCGCTTATTCGTCGCAAATGTTGGCGGCAAAATCTTTAAAACATTGGCGGGAACTTTAGCGACTAACTGGCGACGGATATATCCGTCGGAAAACACCTTTTAATTGGCGACAGTTTAGCGACTAATTTATTCCGTCGCTATTCCGTCGCTAGGTTCTGTGCCCTAACTTAAATTGAACCGACGGGGGAGAATTTTTCATTCCCCCCAAAACTCTCTCTCTCTCTCGCGGCTCTCTCTCTCTCGCGCGCGGCTCTCTCTCTCTCTCTCGCGGCTCTCTCTCTCTCTCTACCAGGTATCTCTCTCTCTCTCTCTCTCTCTCTCTTTCTCTAATTTTGGGTTTTGGGGCCGGGGGGGGGGGGGGAGTGGGGGGGGGGTTGTCGGCTTCGCGGGGGGTGGAGAGGGCGGGGGGGGTGGTGAATGGGGTCAGGGGGTCGGGGGGGGTGTGGGGAATGGGGGCAGGGGGTGGGGGGGTGGGGAATGAGGGTCGGGGGGTCGGGGGGGTGGGGAATGGGGGCAGGGGGGTCGGGGGGTGGGGGGTGGAGAGGGCAGGAGGGTCGGGGGGGTGTTGAATGGGGGCAGGGGGGTCGGAGGGGGTCGGGAATGGGGGCAGGAGGGTCGGGGGGCGGGGGGTGGGGGGTGGAGAGGGCAGGGGGGTCGGGGGGGTGGGGTCGTAAGGCCTTGTAGATTGAGCTAGAAAACTGATCAGCTTTGAGCGATATTTAAATTGCAATAATGTTTTATGATGTGATCGAAATTATTCTCCCCCGCCCATAATGCAATCTATAATAACATACAACTCTAAATCTACTATCTTATCAGGTTAAATTGCAATAATGTTTTATGATGTGATCGAAATTATTCTCCGAGATATCCACCGCCCCTGCCTCCTCCCGCGCCCCCGTCGGACGATATGAGGACGCAGCTTGCGACTCTCACCTCCGATATGTCAGAAATGCGGAGTCTAATGTCGGATGTGCTGGAGCGCCTTCCGCGTCCTTCTTCTGCTCCCGGTCCAGATCCGTCTGCTCCCGGTCCGTCTAGTGCGGTTGCCGGTCCTTCCGACCCTGGACGTTATTCATTTGACCGTTCTGCCGAGGTCCGCCTGGTACCGGATACTGCGCTCATTGGGCTCATGGACTTGATGTCGCCAGAGCAGCTCCGCACGCTTCCAGAGCATGTGTTGTCCCAGGTGCCGGCGTACATGGTGGAAGAGTACATCCGCAGAGCCGAACGACGACACGATCCATCTCAATGATATTTGTACTGTTTTTGGATATTTGTACTGTTTTTGGATTTTGAATTCTGGATATTTTGGAAGCGTACATGAATGTTTGGATATTATGAATTTGTGTATTTGTGTTTGGATATTTGTACATAGATGTTTGGATATTTCTGTTTGATATTGGATATTATGAATTTGGATATTTGGATATTTGTTGATCGTACATGGATGTTTGGATATTGGATATTATGAATATGTGTAATATTTACGAAAAGAAAATAGAATGTTTCTGTAATTTTTTTTTATTAATGTTGCATTTAGCGACGGACTAGCGACTAATTAGCGACGGATATATCTTTTTAGCGACCGATGAGCGACTTACTAGCGACGGAAAATTCGTCGCTAACTGGGTTATATAAATATTTGCAGTTACCGACGGACGAGCGACGGACAATCCGTCGCTAACTGGTTGAAATAAATTTGCAGGTAGCGACGAAATAAATTTGCAGCTAGCGACCAACTAGCGACGGAACTTCCGTCGCTAACTGGGTACAATTAATATTAGCGACGGAATGTCGACTACCTAGCGACGGCAAATCCGTCGACATGGTTCTGGAAATATGGTAGGTTTCCAGAGACTTAGCGACGGATAATGGGTCGCTAATCTGTCGCTAATCTGTCGAGGATGACGACGGACTAGCGACGGCTTAGCGACCCATTATCCGTCGACATGGTTCTGGAATTATGGAAGCTTTCCAGAACCATGTCGACGGATTTGCCGTCGCTAATCCGTCGCTATAAAGTCGAGGTTAACGACGGGATGGCGACGGAATAGCGGCCGATTTTGCGTATCAGGAACCTCTCTGATACGCTTTTACCGACCTATTTACGACGGCTTAGCGACGGATATTTTAATATTATATGTCATGTAAACCGACGGGAACAAGTCGCTAATCCGTCGCTAATCCGTTGAAAGGCAACCGTCGGTAATCAGTCGCTAGTTCGTCGGTTAATCATTTGTCCGACGGCTTAGCGACGGACAAATTTTAGCGACGACGTATTTCCCGACGGCCATTTTCATCAAATATCCGTCGCTATGCCGTCGGTAATTTATGTTACCGACGGATGAGCGACGGATGTGGCCGTCACTAAAGTTGGTTATTTTGGTAGTGTCCTTCAACCATTTCAACTCACAAACGAGCGCAGCAAGAGATCGGTATTCAGCTTCAGCGGAAGATCGGGAAACAGTTGATTGCTTCTTGGTCTTCCAAAAAATAGGAGACCCCCCCAGAAACACCAACCAGCCTGTAACAGAGCGGCGAGTCAAAGGACAACTGGCGCAGTCGGAATTACACCAACCAGAAAGACGGAGATCACAATCAGCTTTCAAAAGAATACCCTGTCCCGGTGCATGTTTGATATATCTGACCACTCGCAAAGCAGCATGCCAATGATCTTGTCGAGGCTCCTGTAAGAATTGAGACAAGATATGCACAGCATCGGCTAAGTCAGGGCTAGTAAACGATAGATAAATCAACCTCCCAACCAGCCTCTGATAAGTCTCTGCATTCGCCAGCTTTGGACTAGTCGATTCTGCCAGCTTGTGATTGGGCTCCATAGGAAAACCAGCAGGTCGAGACCCCATCAAGCCGTATTCTGAAATGATGTCCAAATCATACTTTCTTTGACACAAAAAAATTTCTTCTGCACTCCGAGCCACCTCTATGCCAAGAAAGTACTTCAACACACGAAGGTCCTTCATGTGAAAACAAGAACTAAGGTAGTTTTTGAAAGCATTTAAAGCATTGTGTCATTACCAGACACAATCATGTCATCCACATAGATCAAAACATGCAACTCTACCTTCCCTTTAAACAGAGAGAAAAGGGAATAATCGGAATGAGATTGAATAAATCCATAGGATATCAGAGAAGCAGCAAGCTTAGCAAACCAACAACATGGTGCCTGTTTCAATCCATATAGTGACTTACGCAGGCGACACACTTTGTTGGGTTCACTATGCAAAAAACCTGGCGGTAACTTCATATACACTTCTTCTGTCAGATCTTCATGAAGAAAAGCATTGTGCACATCCATCTGGTGCAAAGTCCAGCCTCTCACAGCTGCAACAGCCAAGAACGCCCGAACTGTAGACATCTTAGCTACTGGGGCAAATGTCTCTGAATAATCGATCCCCTCAACCTGATGATTACCGAACACAACCAACCGTGCCTTTAAGTGCTCAACACTTCTGTCAGATTTGTACTTTATTTTGTACACCCATCTACTTTCCAATGCTTTCTTCCCAGGAGACAAATCGACAAGATTCTATGTCCCATTATTTTCTAGAGCCTGTATTTCAGTTTGCATAGCCGCGCGCCAGCCCGAATCTCGCGAGGCCTGGCGATATGAAGTAGGCTCAACACCTGCAGTGATAGCTGCAAGAAAATCTCTGTGTCCAGCAGTAAATATGTCATAACTTAGAAATTGTGTTAGAGGATATGAAGTACCTGAGGAAGTGACGGGAACAGATGAACTGTGGTGAAGGGGGGACTTTTACTTCGAACAGCATTTGTCAGAAAATCCTGTAACCGCACTGGCTGTAATTTCTTTCGCATTCCTCTTCCCAATACTACCTCGTCGGGCACCTCTGGCAACACTGTATCCCCTGTATTATTAGTAGTATCCGCATCACCCCCAGCGGACTCTCCTGTCAATACTTCTGCATCTACCTGTGCATCCTGGCTACACGGTGCCGAGCCACCAGCAACCACTCCGGCCTCAGCAACCGTAGCCGGCACCATCCCAAAAGCCTCTATATCGTCTCCTGGCACTTCGACAGATGTATGGCGTGTCGCAGAAGACATCTCACTAGCAGAGTCACACCCAGAAAATTCTTTTTCATAAAAAGTAACATCACGGGACACAAAAAATTCACCAGTCTCCAAATCATACAGTTTCCATCCCTTTTCATCAAGTGGATACCCAACAAAGATACATTTTCTGCTCCTGCTAGCAAATTTATCATGTCGGAATTTTAAATCATACACATAGCACAGACAACCGAAAATACGTAGATGATTATACGAAGGAGCCGAGCCATATAAAACTTCATAAGGAGACTTAAAATGCAAGATACTAGAAGGGGTTCTATTTATCAAATAACATGCAGCCAGAACACATTTCCCCCAAAAGTCTACGGAAAGAGAACCCTGAAATCGCAATACCCTGGCTACATTTAAAATATGTCGATGTTTTCTTTCCACCCTTCCATTCTGTTGAGGTGTCCCAACACAGGATATTTGGAACAGTATACCTTGAGATGAAAAATAATCTCGTAAACAATTAAATTCAGTACCATTGTCACTCCGCATACGACGTATATCAGCCCCAAACTGACGCTTCACCATAGCAATAAATTTAAGAAATATAGAATAAACAGCAGACTTATCCGTCAACAAAATAACCCAAATAGCTCTAGAAAAATCATCCATCAAAGTCAAAAAATATCGTGCCCCATTAGATGACGGAACACGATATGGTCCCCTCAGATCACAGTGTATAAGTTCAAAGCATCTCAAAGCACGACTACTACTATCAGGAAAGGCATCACGAGTCTGTTTAGCTTGATGACAAATATCACAAGCCTTATGAGAAAACACACTACTACCAGAGAGAGAAGGTAAAGTCTGCATTACTTTATCTGAGGGATGCCCCAGTCTACTATGCCAAACCTCGGAATTATTCTATTTGCATGCCAGGATCACCGAATCCAAAGAAGCTGGAACCTTCCCCAAGAAGTAAAGTCCACCCCTTTGTTCACCTGCTCCAATCACCATCCTCGTACTTCGGTCCTGAACAAAACACAAATCAGTAGTAAATAACATATCACAATTTCTGGTACCAATTAATTGGGAGACAAAGATCAAATTGTAATTCAATGTCGGAACATAAAGAACATCCGTCAACACCAACGAAGCAGTCAAAAATACTTTGCCTCTCAGAACAGCCTCAATAGTGCTCCCATCAGGCAAAATCACAAGACAGACATGGCCCTCAAAGCAATCAACTAAACAATCACGAGAGCCTGTCGCATGAAGAGTAGCCCCAGTATCGAATATCCAAGGGACAGAAGAATTCTTACCCATCAGACGATCAGAGTTTGAAGAACCAGGGTTGGAAGAATCGTCATTATCCAGCAAGCTCATCAGTTTCTGCCATTGTTCACCTGAGAGTGGTGAAGGATACCCTCCATGCATCATATCCGCCGAACTCCCAGTAAGACCAGCAGGGACACCATGACCAGCAGCGGCGACATGATAAACAACCCCTGCGCCACCAACACCACGTCCCCCATCACGTCTCTGTGGTGGTGCCGGGCCTCTGCCACCACCAGCACCACATCTGCCCTCACGCCGAGGACGAGTCTCCCACCACTCTGGATAGCCAATCTTGGCAAAGCAAGTTGCAACATCATGACCTATTTTCTTGCAATGAGTACAGATCATACCTGATTTGTCCCTGGAATCTGAGGTTCTACTATTAGAAATAGTAGAAATACGAGGTGAAGACTTGATAGCCAGCGCCATCACCTCCTCAGTAGCGGATTGGATCTGAGATTTTCGCATATCCTCCTCCTCACGGACTGCTTAGTATGCCCGATCTAAACTTGGATGAGGATCCTGAGCCAGAAGAGTAGATCGAGTATGACCATACAACTCAGCATTCAACCCATACATAAAGTCCTGAAAGTGGTCTTCATCCCTCATAGCCTGTAGCGTGGCAGCAAGTTCACCACAGGTACAAGTAGGCAATGGAAAATAAGCAGCTTGTTCATCCCACAAAGACTGCAAATTTCCAAAATATGTTTCTACAGACATCGACGCCGTTTGTTTGCACTCGGCCAATGCCACCTTAATTTGTTGCTTCCGAGTGCCGTTGCTAACAACAAATCTTTTCGCCAACAAGTTCCACAATGGATAAACCTCCTCAAAGTACGGCAAAGATTTTTTCAGAGACGGATCAATGGTATTAAGAACCCATTGAACCAATAGCGCTTGCACGCATCTCCAATCAAGCAATTTGCTAGCATCATTAACAGGTTTGACTTCAGTACCCTCCAGAAAAGTGATCTTTTGCCTAGAGATCATGGAGAGACGTATCGACCGAGACCACTCAGCATAGTTTGGTCCACGGAAAACAATAGGAGTAATGATATTTTCTGCTTGATCAGCAGAACTCAGAAAATATGGATCCTTCGGATTAGGATAATTTGGGTTATGTGCACTGCCACCGCCAGTCGCGACGGAGTAGCTGGACGCAGCATCATCTGCCATCGCGGATGTCGGGTGTACAAAAATTTTGTACAATGCCGACGAATCGGCCGCTGATGGACGGGGTCGGCGGTGAATCGGCCGCGATCAGGGGCGCCGGATCTGACGCGTAGGGGCGAGCGAAAGTCGGGTGTACAAAATTTTGTACAACTCCGACGAATCTGTCGCAGTCAGGCGCGTAGGGGACGGCCGGTGCAGTCGGGCACCGGGATCGGTGAGAAAATATTGCATTGCTTCGTACAAAAATTTCTACTCACTTTTTTTTAACAACAACCCAAAAAAAAAATACACAGAGATCAAAAAGACACAGGAACCAACAAAAAAAAACTTGCTTTAAAACTAAAGCTTTTGCTTTTGCTTTTGCTTTTGCCTTTAAAGCTTTTGCTTTAAAGCTTTTACCAGCAAACTCTTCCCAATACTAAGGGAATCAACTCAGCTGATGGAAGGGAGTTGCTGTTGCCAGCAAATCCGCCCGTAGCCGAAAGGGAATCAACTCAGCAAATCCTAAGGGAATAATCGTGGTTCCCTTAGGATCGGTCTTCAGGAAATTATTTAAACAAATAATTCGGATCGGTCGGCGGCGTCGGATCGGCACGGTGGGCGCGCAGGGGATCGGCGGGCGCGCCGGTTCGGACGCGTCATGTGCGTCGGGCGCGTAGAGATCGAGCGCGTCCGTCAACTCCGACGTCGGGCGCGTCGGGCGCGTAGAGATCGGATCGAAGATGGCGAATATGACGGCTAGGGTTTTTCTGGAGGCTCTGATACCATGTAGAAAATAATAATGTCTTGTTCCCATTGCTAGGGTTTGTTACAATATATATAGTGTCTACATTTGGGCTTATGGATATGGGCCATACTTACATTGCAAATATTATCTTATAATCTAACAGATTTTCTGGACAATGCACAATAATTACAATCCATGGAGCTAATGGTAGGGGAGAGCATTATTCGATTTTGGACCGAGAGTTGAATCGAATAAGAGATACGACTGTGTTTGAAAAAGAAAAATCAATTTGATTTCGATTTTGAAAATAACAAAAAAAAATTATTCGGTTCGATTTTTGGTTTCTGTTTTAGTTTTTAGTTTCGCTTTGAGTTTTTTTTTTGTTTGCATTTTAGTCCAATACCGAATAAGACTTACTTATAAATAATTTCAATTTTATACATATTTTATTATTAAAATGTGTATTTTTTAATATATTTCATTAATAATAATTGTGTGTGTATTTTATAAAATTCATGATAAGTTAACAATTAACCAAGTTTGATAAGTTAATAAGTATTCCAACTTTGGGTCCAACACTAAATACAACAATGTATAAAAATTATTTTCTCAATATAATTTAATAACTATTCTAATTTATAATCGGCCCATTAAACGATAATATAGTTCAACTAAACAAATTGCACAAACCAAATCAGTTCGGCTCCATTTTGCTTATGACTAATTTTAGTTCGGTCTCAATTTTAGAAATTTTTTTAATTCAGTTCTTACGCGGTTTGGTTGAAATTGAATAAATATAATGTTCATCCCAAATTGTAGTCAATTTGCATTGTCCAGAATTTGGGATAGGCTTTAGCCCATTTTTTTTTTAATTTATTATTTATTTATTTATTTATTTATTTATTCATATGTATCAGGCTACACTTAGTCCACTCTAGTCCTCAGAAGTTGGAATTCTGGTTAAAATTTGTATTAATCTTATTGAAAAGAAACATTAACAACGTCAAAACAGTAGCCGACAAGGCTATTGTTACCAAATGTAACAAGATTAAGCACATCCACTCCACGTCCTTGTTAGCAATTCGGCAAATGGAAAAAATTCGGAACGGCAAAAGTACGAATATAAATCGGCACAATATAAATAAAATACGGTAAAAAATTCTGTCAAAAATTCGTAAAACGAAAAACATTCAGATCAGATTTAATTCGTGTTTAGTATGTTTCATATGAACCAATTCGGCACTAAAAATTTGATATATATATAGGGTCCATCCACCTCTACTCCTTCATAAAGAAGGGTTCAGTGTGAGAATAAGAAGAGATTGGATGATGAAAAATCGAAAGATTTTTCTTTGATTGTTGCAAGCAACATGTGTAAAGACTATTAGGTTTCTTTTTTTGGTTACTGTAAAACTTTTTTTCTTTTTTTTTGATAATTTTTAACAATTATATGCCAGTCTTAATATCTAATAGCAGCAAGAGTCAAGAAAGTTCAGACTGTTGGATTTTTGGTGACATTTTTTTGGCCAATTTTTTAAAAAATTTGTACGGTACGCGTTTAAAACGCCACAAGCTTAAAATTTGCGTACAAATCCAAAATTTTCAAAAATATATAAGTACTATACGTTTATGTAAGATACGAAAAAATTTGCGTATAATACGTGTTTTATTTGGGTAACAAGGCTCCACGCCAAGGTCTGATCTCTCTCTTTAATTAAGATAACAACAATAAGGTTGGTGGTGCATAATTAAGTTACTTTGACACATGTTGTCTTACGTATTGTCTTAGAATAGGTGGAGGAGATCCTTTTACAATTTTATTATTGATTTTCATCCATCAAGATACCGTTTTTGTCTCCTTCTCATTTTCTTTTCTTTTTTTTATTAGTACATGCCTTGTCTCACTTGATTTGGTGGTGGAGTCACTGTAGCCAATATTTGACAGCTAAAATTTTGCTTACATTCAGACCTCACATATTTAACTATTAGTTTCACCTATTCAAATCAACGATTAAAATTAAATAATTTTAAAAAAATTTAACGGCTGAAATATAAAAAAAAAATTGAGGATTCTGATAATTGTTTTTACGATTCCATAAACGAAATTCAAACACAGATATATAACACAGCCCTCTCGATATGTTTCCACTCTTGCTTTTATATATATATATATATATATATATATAGGGGTGAGCATCGGTTCGGTTCGGTCCAAACCGAACCGAATATGTGAAAACCGAAATAACCGTAAACCGTATTTTTCAAAACCGAAAATCGAACCGTTTTTATAAAAACCGAACAAAAACCGAACCGAATTAATTCGGTTCGGTTTTCGGTCGGTTCGGTTTCATGGGCCAATGTGCATGGCCTTCAAGTTTTAGCAAAATGGGCCTATTTAAATAACAAAATTTAAAAAAATATATGACATTATTGTATTTATGAATTGTTATATTACATAGAGTGAAAGATATTAGTATATATAGATTGAGGGTAGATAGAGATAGTGCTCAAAGAAGCACCGACATAGAATAGGAGAAGAGAGTGCGCTCAGTTAGGGGTTAATAAACATTAGTATATGTATATTGTGGGTAGTTTGATAAATTACTAAATCTAAATCGGTTTTCGGTTCGGTTCGGTTTTTCGGATGAAGAACCGAAAATCGAACCGTTATTTCAAATTTTCAAACCGTAAACCGAACCGATAACCGAAAAACCGAACCGTTTGTCATATTTCGGTTCGGTTCGGTTCGGTTTTCAACCGTTATATGCTCAACCCTATATATATGGCGCTAGGATTTCAGAAAGACTTTGGCGATCCTAGCCCTAAATCCAGACGGCCGGCGGAAGACAACAAGAGGAGGAAAACTGAGAGATCGATGACGGGGGAGTCAAAGAAGCAAGGGGGGTGTGACTCGTCTCACAATATCGGTATTTATATACGAATACGTATTTTGTAGTGTATTTCGTATTTTCTTGGTTTTCGTAATGCTTTAAATTTTTTTCCAACTTATAGATTTTCTCCTTGGCCGGCATACCGCCAGTATACCGGTGTATACCGACGGCATACCGTCCGGATAGATTTTTCACATTTTAGATATTTTCGATTTTAGATATTTTTGTGAATAGTATTTCTGATATTTTCGTGAATAGTGTTTTCGATACTTTCGTAAATAGTGTTTTGGATATTTTTATGAATAGTGTTTTGATATTTTCGTGAATAGTGTAGATGCACCCTTCTATCCAATGGATATTTGGTTTTGTTTGGATGGCCACGATTGACTTAGATTTTGACGTGGATCACAATCCAACGGCTAAGATTAATTCCCCCTTCTATATATACCATTTCACTTTCTCTCTCCTCTCTCTTTTCATTCTCTTCACTCTCTCTTCATTTCTTCTTCCCTTCTCTCCCCCTTGGAGCTTGCCAAGAGCTTGGCCTTGAGGCCTTGGGTGTGGTGTCTACCCCCCCTAGGAGGAGGAGTAGAAGATTTGGCTTCGAGCTTAACCTAGGCAAGTACATCTTGCCAAATCTTGAACAAAAATATTTTTATTGTCATTTTATTTTCCTTGGTGGTAAATACTTAGAATTGTCCTAAAATCATTTTGGTAAAATTATTTTCCTTATGATTCTTGTTTATATTCATGCTTCTCAAATTGGTTAGAAGTAGGTTTTGATTTTCTGTTAAAATTCAATATTGACTTAGTAGAAAACTCAGTGTCAAGAGAGATACTGGTGTTACCATCATGGATCTTGGTCACGTATGTTATATGAGGCCCTCATTTAGTTTGTATACCATGGATTTTAGGTTTAGTGGAAATCGGAACCTGTTTCGGTATCCCAAGGACCTATTTTTGGAGTATTTTGAGGTATTAGTCTATCAAACATTTTCATTTGTGAAAACTAATACTTACATGTTGTAGGAAATTAAATTCTATGCGATTTTGACTTTTGAAAATCTGAATTTTGATTTAAAATAAAGTTTTTATGGCAGAAACAAGTTTTGTCAAAAAATCTGGATTTTGTTGTTGTTTAGAAAGTCGGAATTCCGACGGTATACCGAAGTATACCGACGGTATGCCGATTTTTGCACTAGAAACTTTCTGTCTTTAGGCCGGAATACCGTCGTATACCGCTGGTATGTCGTTTTAGGCTGTTTTTGTCTGTTTTTGTCCGTTTCTGCCCATTTTTATCCATTTTTGTCCCTTTTTGATATATTCTTTGACAATAATGATTTCTTAACATGATTAGATAATCTTACATAGTTAGAGAATGATTATACACCCTATATACACTTAACACTAGCACATGTTCAATCATTTTTCTATGAAATGTACTTAGCTTTAATTATTCTTTCCCACACGCCATGATATGTCTTTTTGATAGATTCTTTCTTACAAGCTATGATAATTGTTGCCATGCCTTCTTTGCTTACTATAGTGGCCCGTCATAGCGCACCCATGTTATGCCTTCTTTTCTTACTAGATAGTGATCCGTCGTGGTGCACTCTTGTATATGTCCTTCTTTGCTTACATGATAGTTGCCTGTCATGGCGCATACCCTTATTTCTCTATAGTGGCTCATCGTAGCGCACTCCTAGCTTCCAGTTTATTATATTTTTTTATTGTGGCTTGTTATAGTGCACATTCTTACTTTTTGTCTAGTCCTTCATGTCTCATATCTAGGATGGATTCTGCGGAATGCCACACCCAGAATCCAACAAGAAAATGTTAAGGACTAACCAACTAGCTTGATTACTTAAATTATTAAGGATTTTCCAGTTACCTGTTGTCCCTTTGGTCTTGGTCGTATATATATATATATATATATATATTATATATATATTATATATATATATATATATATATATATATATTCATGGGATTTGGAGCTATCTATCATGATGAGCATACTTCCAGCACACTGTCGAGTGTTGCACCGGGTACATTTATCTTCTAGGTGATGTACCCATTATTATACGTCTTAGGATACATTTGTATCCCGGACGATGTACCCACTATTATAGGATACATTTGTCTCCCGGACGATGTATCCACTATATACCATTGCATCCTTGGCTTGGATCATTTAGGTAGCAGCAGGCAGGTAACTGGACTTAGATTTCTCAAACTTCCATTTGTTAGTAATTAGGATTGTGATAACCCTAGTTAGCTAATGTATAAAGCCGTACTCATTGTTTGGTCGTGTTGGTTGTATGGAGTCCAGTCTAGTTTGTCTAGGCAGCGTCTGGATTTGTTTATTTCAGTACATCATTGTTACGCTTTACTTTTGTTGATAAATGATTAGAGACTAAGTTCTGTTCAGTAGAAGGGTTACAACCCCGGTCCTTATTTGGTTTACGTGTTGTAACTTGGGTTTCGGAATAGTTCCTAACACTACCAGAATAAGTCGTTTTAGCGACGCCTAAAGACGTCGCTAAAACGACAAATTTCGTCGCTAAAAATATTTACCGACGCAATTACCGACGTTTTGGATTTGTCGCGGAAACGTAAGTCGGTAATCTTTAAAACGTCGCCGAACGTCGCAAATACCGACGTTTACCAACGTATATTTACGTCGGTATATTATCGACGTCTACCGTCGTTTCGTCGGTGGATCAGCGACGTGTTTAAAGTCGCTACACGTCGGTAAAATTCTGGAAATTTATCGACGTTACCGTCGTTTAAAATGTCACTAAATGCCGATAATTCCTGGAATTATTAGCGACGTGTAGCGACGCTTACCGACGGTCTCCGACGTAGAAGGACATCGGTAAACGTCGGTACCCTGGAAAATTTTCAAGATTTACCGACGTTTACCGACGCAAACGTACGTCGGTGGTCATCGGTAAACGTCGGCAAATCTGAAAAAAATAAAATAAAATAAAATACAGAATGTCCTTTTCTCCCTGCAGTTTAAAAAGATAACCATAAAGACACAGTATAACAGATATTCTTTTCTCCCTGGGTTCGCCGACCCCTTCGGTGGAACACTCAACACCGGTAAACGTAAACCACAGAAGCACATTAACATCCAATTGAAACGAATAATAACATAAACGAATAATAACATCCAAATACACCAAATAACAAAGTCTACAACCAAATAACCAAAGTCTACACACAACCAACAAATAGAATAGGATCCAACAAATAGGATCCAAACATCCAAGTCTACACAACCAACAAATATCCAATTCATAAACAAAGGATGAAACAAACAAACAGTCCTAACTAGGACTACTAGGGATCTGGTGCAGGAGGGGCACCGCCACGACGAAGGGATAAGAACAACTCATACTCCTCAAGTGAAATCGATACTGATGGAGCAGGCAGTAACGTCGGTGGAGTCGGTGTCGATGAAGAAGGCGGTGGAGGCGGCGGAGTCGACGACGATGAAGGTGCACCCGGAGGACCAGCACGCTCCAACGCTGTAAGTCGCTGGTTGTATGTATCCATGGTAGATAACAGTCTATCAGTGCTCTGGACCATCGAATCCGTCACTAACCTCAGCCTTCGGTCATGGTCACCTGTGCTGTCTGCAGCTCCGTTACCGTGCGCTATAACCCTCCAACGTTGCGCTCTGTCCTCTCAGTCGCCTCCATGAGCTCCATAATATCGCGATCGAGCGCATCCAATCGTGCTTGCAGCACAGGATCGTCCGTAGGGTGCTGAGACTGCTCCTCGATCCGTCTTAGCAGGTCGTCACGGAGAGACTCCATCATCTGGTGGACTCGGGCAGACTCCTGGGACGGCTGTGGACCATGCACACTAGTAGGAGATGCCCTAGAGGACTGGGTCGCAACTAGGGCACCATAGGATCCCGTACCGAAGTACGTACGCCTATGGAGTCCACCAGCGGCGGTCATCCACAGCTCGTCCGCCGACGGAGCTTGAGTGGGCTGCGAGAAAGTACCAGCCTCTCCTGCATTAGATGCACTAGCAGCCGCCCGTTCCCGCAGCCTTTGATACTCGGCCTAGAAAGTATGGATAGTACTCTATAATTTCTAATTTCTAATTAATGTACTTATTATTACTAACTACATGAATATTTATTTGCATCATATTTACTAAGTTATATTAAAATTGACACAAAGTATTAAATTAAGATAACGTATTGTAATACTTACATAGGTCTGCTCGGCCCTCTCGTCAATAAGGCCTTCGCCCTTCTGATGGATGGCCAGGAAGACGGTCACCATGTCGGCGTTACCGACCTTCCTTACCTGTAATTAAATATATTATCATAGTAATAATTTATCGATTTTGTATTAAAATAATACTTTTAAAAGAGAAAGACATACCAGACGACGGAAATGTTCCGTCATCGGAATCGACCCACCGTACCACTTCGAGGCATATTGCCTTGCCGCCTTGGCCTTCTCCGACTTCTCCTTGTACCTTGGCTCGTCGAATCGAGCCTTCATTGCATTCCACTGATCAGGGGTGATCCAACATTGGATCGACTTTCCGGCATGATCACGAGCCTTCTGATCATTAATAGCGTCGCGGATCAGCTTGGCAGCGACGGCAGGAAACATCCCCTCGATAAGCTCGGCACGGTGCGGTGGATAGAAAAACATATCCTAGAAGAGCGCAAACCAAATATTTATCAGTTATATATAATATGAATTAATTATATGATTCATATTAAAAGCAAATCTATTTTAACCTTGAAGCGCGTAAACCAGTAGTTCTTCCTTTCGTCTGGAGCATCAGAGTAGTTAATCCAAGCACCACCATAATTATGCCTCAGCATGTGGCCTAGGCGTCTCTGTACCTCTGGGGGACGATATCTATACAGACATATTATATTCATGAAAAAAGTTAATTTATGATAAAAACAGAAAAAAATTATAAACCAAAACACCTCCTTTGTACCGTCGGCCCAGATCTCCGTCCTCCTCTCCTCCGGAGGTGCACACGCATCATCTGCATGATGCTGGTCGGCCGTCGGCACATCCTCCTCGGCCGTCGGCGCAGCCTCCGCCATCTGCTTATCCATCTCCATCGTCGTATCAGCAGCATGAACGCTAGATGGACGAGCACTCTCAACAGGCCTGGAACTACTCATCCCAGGAGATATGCCACATGATGTCGTCCCAGCAGGTCCAGCTATTGTCCGATATGGAGGAGTAATCGGCAACAAAGATCCAGAGCCGGTACCAGTAGGAGGTACCAAAGGAAAACTCTATCCTCTAGCAGTACCTGTAGGAAGTACCGGAGGATCATGACCTCGTCGTCCCCCTCGGAACGATCCGCGACGACCTGCCATACCTGATAACAGCATATGATAATACAACAAATAATAGAGACTATAAATATAAAAGTACAACAAATAATAGAGACTAAAAATATGAAAGTACAACAAAGACAAGATAATAACCAAGACAACATATGATGATACATTCTACAATAAACATCTAAATCCAGATAATATATTCTAGAAGAAACATCTAAGTTCAGATAAGTATAGCTCTCTCAATCATCTTCAGAATAATCATCTTGTTCGTCTTCCTTGACCTCATCTTCCTCTTCCTCCTCATCTTCACTTTATCTTCGCCTTCGTCGGCTTTGTCTTCCTCTTCGGATAATTCTACATCTTCTACATTATGTGTCGTATAATGCGTAACTTCCGTGGAGTCCACATCGACAATATTGGTTACAAGAGGTAGCTCGTCCTCCTGGTAAGCTTTTTCATCAACAACAAAAGTATCTCTAGCATTAGTCTTGCATACTGCCCACCAGTCAGACTTCGTTGCTCCTCGTCTCAGATAAGCTGTGAAGTACACGAGCTGAGCCTGAGTTGCTAGGACAAACGGTTCGTAGCCTTGATATCTACGCTTGTAGTTTATATCCACAAGACCATGCTTGTCAATTTTCCAACCTTGATTTTTAATCGGATCGAACCATTCACACTTGACCAACACGATCTTTGCAGGTTCTCTGCCATTATTATATGACAACTCCACAATCTCTCGCAAGATGCCAAAGAAATTATTTCCTAGATCGACGTCTTTGTAGTTCGAAGACTTGATACACAAACAACTGTTTTTCGCGGAATCAAGATCCAGGAAGCTGTCTCTGATCGGAGCATTTGTCGACTTGAACCGAAAGCCATTGACACGATAACTTGGCCATATTTTAACAAAAGTAATTGGTCCCTTGGCAAGAGTTCTAATTAATTCAATCTCGGGTGAAATTAGACGATCGACCTGAATATCAAAGAAGAGATAATAAGTTATTTATTGCGCAATTGCATTAGAAGAGGCCAATAATTACCGAGCTACTTACATATTCGCTCAACCAAGAAGGAAAATGATGTCTCATTTCTTGTTCTAATGCTTCGTCTATTAGGTAGGGTCTAACCAACATCAACTCATCATTATATGTGCTGGAAAACAACGAAGCAACCGCCGATTAGTACAATAATATTAGCTTATACTATTACATTGAGATGACGTAAACTCATCATTCCTTACTTACCCCTCTAGCTTCTCCACTTCATCCTCGTCGAAATTGAGTAATACATACAACTGAGCAGCCCTTAGCTCTTCGTCATTCAAATATCTCTTCTTCATTTTCCCCGAAGGCTTTCCGGACGCATTGAATACTTTCAGTATTCCATCATTAAATTCTTGATATCCGTCGTCGTTTCTCGAAGCCCTCGTTCTATTCGTAGCAACATGAGGCTTGAAATAGGAGAGCAAAAATTTGTAATCTCCTCGAGAATATAGGCTTCTTAAATAGAACCCTCGACCCGAGCCTTATTTTTTTATCTTTCTTTTTAGGTGATTTAAATGTCGCTCGAATAGGTACATCCATCGATATTCGACGGGTCCACCAACATGTACCTCGTAGGAAAGATGAATCGGCAAATGCTCCATAGAGTCGAAGAATCAAGGAGGAAACACCCTCTCTAGCTTGCACAGTGTTACCGCAATATCCTTCTCTTACTTTTCTAGATGATCAACGAG
Source organism: Iris pallida (assembly GCA_029216955.1). NCBI lineage: Eukaryota > Viridiplantae > Streptophyta > Magnoliopsida > Asparagales > Iridaceae > Iris > Iris pallida. Next base: position 1,654,771 of record JANAVB010041220.1, on the reverse strand, counting down.
CAATTTCTTAGAACAAAGGTCCCTGAAGAATATGCTAAGCTCCGTCAATAGATCCCAAATTGCCTGCGGTAAGAATTCCTGAAATGTAATCGAAATTAACTGCTCTATGAATACGTGATAATCATGGCTCTTCATACCTGTCAGTTTGTTCTCCTTGAGGTCGACGCTTCTTCTCAAGTTCGAAACATACCCATCTGGAAATTTCAGACCTTGAATCCACCTACAAATCCTCACTTTATCCTCCTTCTCCAATGAGAAAATTGCCTTAGGCTGCTTCAACTTTCCATTCCTGTCCTCTATCAAATGCAATACAGGACGTCTACATATTTCTTCCAAGTCCAATCTAGCCTTTGGATTGTCTTTCATCTTCCCCTTTACGTCCATTACAGTATTAATTATGTTGTCAAACACAATCTTTTCGATATGCATGACATCAAGGTTATGTCTAATCAGATTGGTGCTCCAATATGGAAGATCCCAGAATATACTCCTCTTCGTCCTGTTATGAGTGCAACCAAATCCGTCACACTTGTAGCCCGTAGCAGGCTGCTCAATAGCTCTTGGTAAATCTTTTACCTCTTTCCATATCGTGTATCCGGGCCACCTTGGCGGGGAATTAGCCTTCTCCACAACGCCAGCACGAAAAGCATTCATGTTCCTCCTGTACGGATGATCCTTCGGCAGGAATTGTCGATGACAATCGAAGAAGCACGGTTTGCCTCCGTATTTCAAACGGAAAGCCTTAGTGCTGTCCATGCAATACGGACATGAAAGACGACCATGCGTGCTCCATCCAGATAATATTCCATAGGCCAGAAAGTCGTTGATGGTCCACATAAGCGCTGCCCGCATCTGGAAATTTTGTTTTCTAGATACATCGTACGTGTTGGAACCTACTTCCCACAGATGATTCAACTCATCAATTAATGGCTGTAAATACACATCGATGTTCCTTTTCGGATTGTTCAGACCTGGGATAATAACGGTGAGGAACATATACGGAGTCTTCATGCACATCCGAGGCAGTAGATTGTACGGGGTGACGATCATAGGCCAACACGAATACTGGGATCCCGAAAGTCCGAATGGGGTAAAACCGTCGGAGCAGAGACCCAATCTGACATTACGTGGATCAGAAGAAAAATCTGGATACTCTCGATCAAAGTGCTTCCATGCTTCTCCATCAGATGGGTGATCCAACACTCCTTCGGTATGTTTCCGCTTATGCCAACTCATGTTTTCTGCAGTTTCCTTCACCATAAACGACCGCTGCAACCGCGGCGTCAACGGCAAGTAGTGCATCGAAGAGGTAGGCTTCTGGCACCGACAGACTTTCCTCTACCACATACCTTGTAGCGATCGACACCACAAAATTTTCAGGCATCTTCATCCTTGTCGTCTTTGTAGTACAACATGCACCCGTTGTGATAGGCATCAATTTTTTATTATCCCATCCAGAGCGATCTAACCATCCTCTTAGACCGGTAGAAGTCTTTAGGCAACTTCGCACCCTCAGCCAATATTTCTATAAGCAACTCCATAAGACGGTTGTAGCAATCTTACGACATGTTAAAATCGGACTTGATGCTCAATAATCTTGTAACCACCTCCAACAATGAATGATCCTCACAACCATGATATAATAGAGTCCTTGCATTCTCCAGCAAGTCCATGAACTGTGCAGCATCGGGGTTTGGTGCCTCCTCAGGTGCATCATGATCATCCGGATCGAAACTAGGCCGGCCGTGTCAAAAACCATGTTCACCAACCCATCGTCGTAAGGAGCGTTGTTGTGGACATCCACATAAGGCTCGTACTCCGATGCTAAAGACACAAGTTCTTCGTGCTCGCTCCACTGATAGTAATTCGACGTGAAACCCTTCGAGTATAAATGATACGTGACATCCACTTCTGGATGATATTTCAAGTTGTAACATCTCACACACAGACACTTAATTTTGGTACTGTCCATGTACTGAGGGAACGCCTTAGCAAACTGCAGGAACTGGTGTACACCCTCTATGAATTCATCCCGCATACCGCACATGTCATCAGGATGACGGTTGTACATCCAAGTACGATTCCGCAGATAGTAATTCAGCTCCATATCCATTTGAAGATAATTCTGTAAGATAGATACAAGCACATCGTTGAAACACTTGTGAAAGTAATAGAATTTGAGGATATTCCTATTAGTATCGATATCAAAATCGTGTCCAAGTCCAATGTGCTCGTGTCCAAGTCCAATGTGCTCGTATACAATTTCTCGGATCATTTGTGTTTGTTTACTTCCTTGCTTAATTCATAAGATGTATGTTATTAACATTTCAGATATATTTCACTTTGGTTAAGATATCGGATATCCATAATCATGACTATGATGACCGAACTTTAATCATGAAGGAAGAAGGATAACTAACTCGATTTAGAAAGAATTAGTACAAAGTTGGACAAGGCTCTTCTCTTAGAGAAACATAACTACATATGAGACTTTCAAAAGGGAAATCCTTTTCAAGTGTTTCCAAAATCTCAAGTTGGGAACAATAATTAAATACATGTTTCTCTCAGTTTAGTTTTCTCTAAAAAAATAATTTATTTTCTTTCTAGTTCAATTCTTCTCAATCTTAGTATGTATGTTCTTTCTTCAGAATTTTAGATATATATTCACTATGGTTAACTAAAATATTTAGGTATTCTCAATTTGGGATATCATTTCTAATCATGTATATTGGGAAAGGAAAGTGATTACTTTCCTATGTTTGGATGCCTAAGAAATTGAGGAGGAAAGGAAAATGATTCCCAATGGAAGGAAAATTAGGGGAGAAAGTGATTACATCCATCCCAATAGATTTAATATATACTGTTTAAATGTTATTTAGATATTAAATCCCAGATTTCTATTGGTTTAGAGATGTATTTTTCTATGTATCATATTGTATCATATTATTTAACTATATGTATATATATCAATGGTTATATATATGTTATTCTCTCTCTCTCTCTATATATATGTATATATATTTGTGGCTTATATATATGTATATATATATGTGATATTATATGTGTTTACATTTGTGTTTATGTTGGGTGAGAGTTCGGCCAATGGGGTGGTGAATTAGAGTTGGAATTGGTTGATATTGTGAGTGTATGTGTATTTGTTAGAGAGGGAGGATTGAGAGTGTGGGGTTTTGGTTTTGTGTAGTGTGTGTATATATAGAGTTAGAGAGAGTGAGGGATTAGAGGGAGTGACTGATGGAGTGAAAAGGGGGGACTTCACTGCTGTGAACAGCATCATTGGAGTATATCAGTCCCCACCCAGGGGACTGATCTCTGGAGACTCAACAGTCCCCACAGGGGACTGTTATTTAGTAGCAGCAGTAGCAGTAACTTACAGCTATTTAATAGCAGCGAGGGGGGGGGGAGGGGATCAACCATATCAGCCATATCAACCCATTTAACACTCCCATTCCAATCCAAGGTTGACAGCCAACTACTCCCCTATTTAGCAGCCTACAAGCACTCCAAAACCAGTCCATAATGCCTGTCCTTAGCTTCCCCATAGCAGTCCATATAACCCCCAATTCTGTCCTATATTCAGCCTTCATGACAGCCCATAGACTATCCCATAACAGTCCTTAATAGGCCCCTTAAACCTGTCCCATTTCAGTCCCTATAACTCAGCTATTTGCTGTCACAAACCATCCCATAGCACCCCTATAAATACCGGTATTGAAATCGGTATCAGACCATTCCTATGAGTAGTTTATCAAAGAAGAGACAACCCTGAAGATACCTTATAGAACAACCATTATCATCAAATACCATTCTGTTAGATACAACCTCAATATTAAGTCAATATCATTATCTACATCCATCAATTTGGTTCAAATTTTAATGTAGGACATTATATTATATGCTTCATCAAAGCAGGAATATTATATGCTTCATCAAAGCAAGAAATAGATACACATATTCACAACTCCTGATATAAAGTGCAAAAGTATACTAAAGTTGCAAAAGTACACTCCTACTTTTCTTTAGTAAAAAAATTTAAAAAGATTATTAACTCACAGAGAAAGAAGGAGGATGGGGATGTCGAAAAGGAGCAGGAGGAGGAGGGGTTCGACCGCCTGGGGTAGGAGGTCGGCGATCACCGGAGGAGGGGGTCGGGGGTCGACAGGGGTTGCCGTAGACGGGGGAGGAGGTCGGCGGGGTTCGCGAGACAAAGGAGGGGGTAGGGGGTCGGGGGTCGGGGGTCGGGGGTCGGTGGTCAATGGAGGAGGGGGTCGGGGGCCACCGGAGGAGGGGGTCGGGGGGCGACGGTCACCGGAGGAGAGGGTGGGGGGTTGGGTTGGGGAGAGGGAATGGTTTGGGTGGAAATTAAAATTTTAATCATGAAATTTCGATCGGCTGGCTGACCTAAATGAAATTCACCAGCAACGTCTATTAAAGACGTCACTAAACGTCACTATATCAAAAAAATATAACGACGTAAGGAAGAAACATTGGTAAACGTCGCTGATTAGCGACGTTTACCGACTTATCAGCAACGTCATTTTTTCTACTAAAAAAACGTCGCAAGACGTCGTCAATCGTCGCTAACAGTGACGTCCTGTGATGTTTTATTTATGCATCGCTAAAGTCCTTTACTTTAGCAACGTTTTCCATAAACGTCGCTAGTTTCGTCGGTAATTTGACTTATTTTGGTAGTGTAAGTCATCTTATCATTTGTCGTTCTTTATAGTTACCTAACATGCTTACATATCTCAGTTACCTAACATTCTTACTTATCTCTGTTACCTAACATGTCTACATATCCCAGTTACCTAATATGCTTACATGTCTGTCATTTCCGTTTTCCGTTATACGTATTTTCGTATGCGTATACGAGATCTCTAACATTTATCAGGTAGACCGTAGTTGGACTTGTCTTTCTTAGCATAGTCTTGGTTTAATATTAACTTGGTTTATTTGATTTGGTTTGGTTCAATTTGACTTGGTTTAGCTTGCTTGGTTTATTTTGGTTTGGTTTTGGTTTGGTTTGAGATGATGAGGCTTACTATATAAGTTAACTCTCATTTCTTTCTCTTCATTACTTCCATTCATTACTTCTTCTTCTTCCTCCATTACTCTCCCACCAACCTAGAGAGCTTAGGCAAGTACAACTTGCTTCATGATGGATCTTCTATTTTATTGTTTTATCTTCTTCTCTACATGATTCTAAGCATCTTTAGGACTTGGAGTTTTTGGTTTGGACGGATGAATTTTTGTAGATATAAGTTTATAGGTTTTTAGATTTTTTTGGATTTTGATCTACCAAACTTTATTATTTTCAAGTTTTGATTGTTCTATGTTGTAGAGAATTCGATTTTACCCAAAATGGACCTTTGAAAAGTTAGATTTTGACTTATTTTGAGGAAGTTATAGCCAAAACAAGTTTTGGACATCTTCTATGTTCATCTGTCCTGGTTATGGCAGGGACGATGAATAGTATCGTAGGATGAATAGTGCCGTAGGCTTGAATAGTATCGTATGGATGCATAGTGCTGTAGTATGACTAGTGTCGCAGTATGAATAGTACCGCATAGATGAATAGTGCCGCAGGCTTGTATAGTGTCGTAGGCTTACATAGTGCCGTATGGATGCATAGTATCGTAGGCTTGCATAGTGCCGTATGGATGCATAGTACCGCAGGCTTGCATAGTGCCATAGGATGAATAGTGTCGTAGGCTTGCATAGTGCCGCATAGATGAATAGTGCCGCATGCTTGCATAGTGTCGCAGGCTTACATAGTGCCGCATGGATGCATAGTACCGTTGGCTTGCATAGTACCGCAGGGTGAATAGTGTCGCAAGCTTACATAGTGCCGCATGGATGAATAGTGCCGTAGGCTTGCATAGTGCCATATGGATGAATAGTGTCGTATGGTTTGCATAGTGCCTATTTTGGCTGTTTTATGTCCTATTTGGCTGATTTGTGGCCAGAATTTCTTTCAACTCCCAACATGAAAGTTGTAGATCTTTTCCTTGGCTTCAAGAATATTTTACTAGCTATTTATACAAGTTTCTCTCATTCATGATAATGTAAGTAACATGACATGATAGTGGCCTGTTAAGGTGCACTCTTAACAAGTAACAAGTAACATCATGATAACTCTTAAACAGTGACCAGTCGTAGTGCACTCTTGATAAGCAAATTGGCGTGATAATTCTTGAAGGTGGTCCGTCGTGACGCACTCTTGACAAGATGACTAATCTTGATAGTGGCCCGCCGTGGTGCACTCTTGACAAGTAATCTTGATAAGTAAACCTAATATGATAATCTTGATATGCTGTTGTGACGGCTATCTTGACTTGCTAAGTAACTCTTGTCTTGACACCACGGGTGTTTGTGCTTGTATAAGCTATATGTCTCATCTTGCATCATGTCTATGGCATGAATTCCTGGTTACCACGATCAGGGATTCATACTGAATCTGACTATGATAACTACTAGCTTGATCACCTAGATCATTGGAGATTTTCCCGGTTACCTGCTGCCATTTGGTCTTGGTATTATATATATATATATATTTTTTTTTTCTTTATATATATATATATATATATATATATATTATATATATATATATATATATATAATATATATATATATATATATATATTTTTTTATATATAAAAAATAATATATATATATATATATATATATATATATATATATATATATATATATATATATATACTTGGGGTTTGGAGCTATCTGTCACGATGAGCACATTTTCAGCACACCGTCGAGTGGGGCACCTCCTTAGAACACATGTATTTTATTGCAGTGTGTCTGTTATACTTGTTTTCTTTTAGCTTGGATCATTCAGGTAGCAGCAGACAGGTAACTGGACTTGGATTTCTCAAACTGCATCTTGTTAGTAATTAGGATTGTGATAACCCTAGTTAGTTAAAGTATCAAGCCGTACTCATTATTTGGCCATAATTGATGGATGGAGTCCTATTTTGTCTAGTCTTGCCTAGATCCAGTACATGGCTATCTCAGGACACGCTTGTGTATGCTTTACTTTATCGATAATTGGTTAGAGACTAAGTTCTGTTCAGGTGAAGGGTTACAACCCCGGTCCTTGTTTGGTTTACGGGTTGTAACTTGGTTACCGGAATAGTCCTTTAGTTATCTTATCGTTTATCACCCCGTTTTTCCTAACTCATGTCTTTTGTTATTTCATTTATGTCCTTATGTGCTAATATACTGGTTTTAGTTCTTAAGTGAAGCCTCCATTGTGGTATTACTCTTTTTGGGGTCTGACCCAGCTGGTTTTGTATAGCCAGATTTTGGAGTAGCACCCGAGGATCTACCTGTCTTCTAGCTAGATGGTGAACACTAGGCGCCACCCTAGCAATGAGTGGGTTTTATTTTGCTATTTTGCTCTATTTTTAAATTATTCTTTTGAGGCGTTTAGCCGCCGAGCAAGTGTTAGCTCGTGTTGAATACTTATATTTCTTGTCTGCCTAAGGGCTGTAGTATGATTAACAAATCGTAGGTTTGATCATGTATGATTGAAACTCTTGCTTGTCCTTGTATTTTGTTCGACTAGCTTCTTGATCATCTGTATATGAAATATTTGGGATGCCTTACTATTGAATATCTGATGATCTAACATCTTGTAACTATTATTACTTGCTTGAGATTGAGACACTAGGCTTGTTCTTGACCATAAGAGTGATGGCTTGTAGATAAACCCTCATACATCTAGACAGCCGTGACCGTATATCGAGGTGGGTTACACTTCTATATACGTGGCTGGCTGTGTCCGCCCCCGCTCTCCAGTATTCTGGTTCTGAGCATGACAATGTCTTAGTTACCTTACATGCTCACATGTCCCAGTTATCTAATATGCTTACATGTCCACAGTTTACATTATGTCACATGTCATTTACTTTATGCTATATGTTGTTTTACTTTTTGTCTCTTTCTATTCTCGGGATAAGTGCATTGGTAGTGCACGAGTCTCGATTAGCAATTACTTATCTCTCTCTATTTGTTGATCGGGTTATTTATTACTGGTTTTAGTTCATAGCTTGGCTTCCTTTGTGGTACTTGCTATTGGGGACTGACCCCACTGGTTTTACATTGACCAGATTTAGTTGAGAAGCCCGAGGATCTTCCGTACCTTCCACTCGTTGGTGATTATCCGGAGCACCAGAGTACTTGAGTGGATTTTCTTCTTATTGCCCACTAGTTATGTACATTATTCTTTTGAGGCTTTTCACCACCGAGCACTTGTTTAGCTCGTGTTTGGACTTGACATTTAGCCTACGGGCCTAAACATGATTTTCGTTATTCTAGACTATAGCCAGAGCTTATCATGTATGATAATTACTCTTGCTAGTTCTCCTTTTTGTATTACTAGCTTCATGATCATCCATGTATATATAGTTTGGGATGCTTTACTATTTTTTATTTGATGATCATACTTCTTGTACTTTGTATATTTGTCTGCGATTGAGATACCTAGGATTTCTTGACCTAGGATTGACTGTTGGTTTGTAGTAGTAACCCCCATGTCTATACAACTTATATGTTATTTCAGAGTACTGGAGTACTTTGATATACGTAGCTAGCCTAGTCCGTCCCTACTTGCCAGTATTTTTGTTATGGGGCGTGACAGGGGGGAATGGACGACGGTAGAACGGTGTCGGCGGTCCAGACCAATAGAACCGCGAGAGAGCGGTCCAACTGCCAGCCAAATGGTAGAAGGTCGTATCCCAGGAAACCAGACGGGAGCCAGGAAGCCGGAGGAGCAGCGATAAAGGCAGGCGACCCACCCTAGTAAGGATAAGAAGGAGACGAGTTTGATAGAGAAGACGATGACTAGGGCAGAAGGAGGGAAGGAGTCAGGGCGTAGGGCACCGGCGTCCACGCCGGAGTGTTCGAAGAGTAGGCAGACGGAGGAAGGTTAGGGGCCCCGAGCGAAACTAGTGTCTTGGGTCGATATATGTCGACCAGCGCTAGTACAGAAAGAGGTGGACCTACAATATGTGGAACCCAGTATTATCAATGGGATGAAGGTAGTGGAAATAACTAGTGAAGACATTCAAGAAATGAAGGAGTATTGGAAGAACACCCTCGTCCTCTATGTGATAGAGAATAGACCATTTTATGGCCAGCTTCGGTGTACGCACTCAGAGTTTGGCATCCAAAGGGTGATATAGAAAAAAATTATGGAAAAATAGGTTTTACTTTATGAAGTTTGCCCTTGTTGAAGACCTATTTCGGATCCTAGAAGGCCTCCATGGACGTTCGATGGAAGATTAGTAGTACTGAAGCGATGGTTACCGGAATCCAATTTCGAAAAAGATGGTCTAACGGTAGTCCCAGTCTAGATGAGACTACCCTGGCTCTCTCCACAACTCTGGAGCATCCCTGCCCTCATGAAGTTGGCGAGTATGGTTGGAAAACCTATTCGTACTGACATTCCCATGGCTAGGAGACAAAGACTTTCATACGAGCGTATATTTGTTAAAATAACGGCGTTAGACAATCTTCCAAGGAAAATTGATATAGTCCTACAGAATGGTGAATGGCTTACACAAGATGTTTATTATGAACGGGTCCTACCTTCATGTGAGGCATGCAGGTGTTTTGGACATACAAAGAGCAACTGTCAAGATACCTCGCAGACGGAGGAGTCGGGTGTTAAAATTATGGAGATGAGTCGGGGTGAGCCCACACAAGGAGATCATCCGAAGGAAGCAGTACCTATTACCGAAGCAAGTGGCCATATCCCGATGGAGCAGAAAGAGAACGGAGTGGAAGGAACAGATGGCAATGGGGCTAATCCAATCTTGGTTCTAGGCAAGAGGCATGGCCCAGAAGGGAAGCATATGGAAGCAGACAACAATAGCTTAGCTCTTGTTATTGCCTCAAGCCACAGTGGCAACCAAATTGAAAGGGAAAGGGTCAATCCAGATCTGAGAGATAGTAGAGAACAGACGGATGAGGAAGCCTCATATAGAGAAAGGAGAAGATTGGAGCATACACTTGGCAGTAATGAGCAAGGTGGGGAAAAAATAACCAAAGAAATAATGAGGGGCTCCCCAATGACAATCCTATGTGGCTAGCCTTGCTCAAGGAGAAAACTAACATAGGAGATACATGCAGTGACCAGGCTATGCAGATGATCGATTACGATTGCCTCCCGAGTTGTCCTAGGGAGAGCGAGCGGAGTTCTTCGGACGACTGCCAGAGGTTTTAGATGTCAATAATCACTTGGAATGTTCGCGGCGTGAACTCCATTAGAAAGTAGAGAGAGATTCAGAATAGGGTGAAGATTAACAAGTGTACCAATGTCTCCATCCTGGAGAGTGAATTGAAGTCAGAGTCTAAACTGCAGATGAGAGTACCACGTTTATGGGGCTCGACACACAATCTTGACATGTGTGAGATGGCCCGTTTTTGGATACTGTGGGACACCCGTGTATGGACGGGTCAGGTCAGATTCATGTCTGAGCAACTAATTGCTGTAGAATTTACCAATAAGAGAGGTTTCAAAATACTGGTAGGTGCGACATATAGGCACAACGATCGACGAAGACGCTTCCAACTCTGAAAGGACATTATTAAGCTGGCATCCGAAGTAGCAGACCATCTAACCATGGTGCTAAATGGGGACTTCAATGTCATCCTTGCAAAGGACGAGAAGAGAGGAGGAAGACAAGTAACGGATGCTATTCTGGCCGACTTCTAGGACTTCCTGCTTAGCTCGGGACAATCTTGCTAAGCGAGAGTTGGGCATATATAGTCGTGGTATAACAGCTCAGTATCAAGCAAAATCTGTTGCCAGCTTGATAGGATCCTGTGCAACAATAAATAGCTCAAAAAATTTCGTATAGCAAAGCTGAGGGACTTTATCAAGGAACTAGCGATCACTCGTCGATGCTTCTACGCTTGGTAACTGAATGCCGCTCGAAGAGAAGACCTTTTTCGTTCTTGCATCACATGGCTACATGAAGAAGAATACAAGGATGCGGTCGAACAAGGACTCCATTGTGACATCTCAGGTACTGTCCAATACCAATTTGTAAACAAACTTATACTAATTAAAATAGCTTTGAAATCATGGAACAAGATTCAGTCCAAGCCGAAGTTGGAAGACCTGGAATTAGAACTGAAGCAAATCCAAGGGAGGCCACAAGCCAACCCGATGGACGTCGACCTTGCTGTCAAAGAGGTAGCCCTCAAAGAAAAAGTATGGCGCTGCCGGTTCCAAGATAATGTTCAAATGCAACAAAGGGAAAAATGTACCTGTAATCCCTTTTCCTAAAATTTTGAAATATTCTTTTATTTATTTGAATTAAATGGTAAATTTTTAGAATTTTATAAATATTTCACTAAATATTTACTATGGTAGAAGGCCTTAGTCATGGCTAAGATTTGGAGTACAAGATGACCAAGAATCATGATACGGATAATGTAGTTGTGTGCTTTAACTAATATACTAGCCATGGTAGGGAAGGCCGAGCTATAACTGTGTCCCAACTAAGGAAACCAGGCTAAGTTGTGACATGACTCCTATAAATAATTTAATTATTTATTATTAAGATTTATTGACTTTTAGAAGACCCAGTTGTACCAAAAAAGTCCAGACTGGATCCGAACCAACCCAAGCCCATGCAGTCATGTAGTACGTCCAAAGATGTCCATATGGATAATTATTGTGTCAATGTAATTAGTATATTTATTTTAATGGATAAATAATTATTTTTTAAATGAGTGTTATAATATATATATATAAAAAAAATAAAAAAAAAAAAAATATATATATATATATATATATATATATATATATATATATATATATATATATATATATACACACACACGCTCTAAACATAAATTGATATTTGTTTGAGTTTATGCTAATGTTTCCTTAAGAATGTCTTTTTAGATTATTGAGATTATTTTCTATAACAAAAAAAATGTGTATAGTTAAGTTTTGATTATCACTAAATTATTGTGTAGAATTTATTACGTGATTTAATTGGATTAATAAATAGTATGTACAAGTTTATTTATTAAATAAATTCTTATTAAATATTTGAGATTTTATAATATTATTTAAATATATCGTAAGAATAATCGAGATGATATATATATATATATATATATATATATATATATATATATATAACAAAAAAAAAAAAAAAATATATATATATAGCCCCAGACACGATAACACAGCACCGCCCTCCATCCTATTTAGATCGACAGAAACAAGGAGAGAAAACCCTAACCTAAAATCCTAAAGTCATCCTGACCCATGGGCGAACCATCCCCGCCCCTGCGATGCAGCGCGCCACCATGGAACGGCGCCGATGGCCGGAGATTGCCTGCATGGCCGCACCAACGACAGCAACATCATAAGCATGGTACCCCTATTCATGAGTCATTTTCTCTATCATCACTTAACGATTTGTCGAGCCGTAAATTCCAACGTATAGACGATATGATCCTCTTTAACACCCTTCAAATAGTTTATTTTATTTTGCTTTATGAACGACGAAAAACGAGTTCTAAAATCTGCAAAAATTTGATTTTTGGACGATTAGGAACAGTCCCAATCACCCCTGTTTGGGGCCAAATCCCTATCAATCCATTGGCTTTTATCCAAAACATATTAAACGAAACTTGTAGCCAACCTATAGGAGATTAAGAACTTTCTTACAGATTAATTTTTTATTTAATATACGGAAGAAATTTTGATTCAAAGTTTGTGAAAAATCAGTTTTCAAAACAAAATTTTTTATAAAAATCTCTCCGATACAGAGTCCGTCCCGACAAACCGAGCTACTTGGTCTCAACCCATGAGCATCAAAAGATGCCTATGGATGTTGCGGACGTGTGGGCTTTGACGAAACTCGAATTGGTTGTATGTGCATAACGAATTCGAGACGTATCCGTCAAAAATTACCGTATCAGACCTTTTGTAAACTAGCCAATTAGTTTATGCACGTTTGTCATCTCGAGACGAAACTTATGTCAACAGGATCGTGTCATTTTTCTGTTCCTGTATGCCAAGTTTGGTCTATTTCTGAGAAGGTTGACCAGAACGCTATTTTAGTGGGCCCATGACCCGATCCATCGGACGAATTTGTGCACGGTCCACCAGAATCAAACTTTGGACATACGATTAGATTTATCTCATCAAACCGGACCCATAGACATATATTTTGACAATTTTAGAGACTGTAGATACTGGCACACTTTTTGGTGCAAAGCGTGTCCAACGTCGGACATCGTTTTGATCTGAAATTATAATTTTGTCCATGTGTCCAGAATTGGACTTTTGGGTATGCATTCTTAGACAATTCTTTTATACCAAACGTATTGTTGATGTCTGTTTCAGCATCCGGAGACTGTTGTACGAGTTGGGCTTTTGTGTGGCACACTGAGTGGTTGGTATTACCGGTTTCACCAACAAAGGACCCAGACGAGTACATTTATTGTTTGTTTTTAGTATTGTTAATTGATGTATTACACTGTTCAGTTATATCATACTTGATTCTTGACACGCTCGTCATACTTGGGCACCCCATATTTCTTGTACATGTCATGTTCTTTTCTTGTTAATGGTGTCGGGACAAGCAAGTACTAAATAGATATCTGATTAGACTTTAGTCCATGTTTTATTTCCTGTACAATAGACCTTGTAGAACTTGTTTAATAAAGTAGACCTTGTTAAATAAAGTAGACCTTATAATTAACTTAGACCTTGTGGTGTAACTGTCCCAGACTGAGCACATATCGAAAGAGTACTTCAAAACACATAGATAGTTATATTCTTCTATTACATGCAGCCAGATATTTTGTGCCTGGTATTCTTCATTTTTTTTGTTACTTTTTTGATATTTCTCATCATGTATTTCATGACTAACCATTATCTTATAGATGTTAACATATACTTGAAACTGCATTTGATAATTTGTACTCGTTCCATTCATGACTGGAATCTAATATTTTTCAGGTTAGCCGTGACTACTCATAGCATTAGGGAGCCATGGGTATGCCGAGGTCAACCTAGAAGATTAGTTGGATAGATTAGTTGTTTAGTTTATTTTGTGAGATGTTGTACTTGGATTAAATATAAAACTTGTAATTTAGTAAAGTTGTTTAGTTTTGTGAATGAGCTAATAAAATTATTATGATGTGATTTGAGCATCATAGCCTTGACAACGTTCTACTGCTGATACTACGACATAGGTTGACTTGCGCACGCACTCGTATCCCGAATAAAAAAACGGGTGCTGGTCATGACAGTACCTGGCTCAACGACGGGGACAGATGCTCGAAGTTCTTCCATGCCACTATCCGGGCGCGCCAACATAAAAATACGATGGGGTCGATTATAGAGGCAGATGGAAGCACTTTGGAAGAAGATAAGGAAATTATTGTAGAGACGGTCAGGTACTATCAGCACCTATAAAATCAAGACACATATAGAAAAGAGTTTCCAGATATTACATATAAGTGGCTGGTCATGGAGACTTGCAATGAGAAGCTAAGACATGCAATAACCATGGAGGAGATAGAAGTGATCATAAACAAGACAGACCCTAATAAAGTGCCAGGTCCTGATGGGTTCAATTCAGCATTCTACAAACAACACTGGGGATAATTCAGACAACAAGTGCCACAAGTAGTACAAGAATTCTTCATAATGGGTCATCTGCTAAAGCAAATAAACTACACATTCCTGACGTTAATACCAAAGAAGGAGGTAGCAATGGCATTGGAGGACTTTTGACCGAGCACATGCTACAATTTTATTTATAAAATTATCACGCATATTATGTATAATAGAATGCAGGAAATACATCAAGAGCTAATAATCAACCAACCAGTCGACTTTCATAAAAGGTCGCTCCATTGCAGAAAACTGTCTCCTAGCGCAAGAGTTGAGTAGGGATTTCAATAGGCCAGGGTGGAGGAAAGGTAGCATAAAACTCGACCTCCAGAAGGCCTATGACATGGTCAACATGTAGTTTGTAGGCAAAATGCCAAGCAGCATGGGATTTGCGTGTCGGTGGGTGGATAGAGTCAGAGAATGCATCACCTTGCCAACGTTTTCTATTCTAATACAAGGACAACCTCGTGGCTTCTTTAGAAGCAACCGAGGTCTGCGACAGGGGGGGTCCCCTCTCCCTGTATTTATTCACTATCTTTATAGAGTACTATACATGCCTGATGGATGTTGTCGTACATAGAGGTCAGATAACGTCGCTCTAACGACGAGTTTCTCCAGTGGTATCTCATCTGATCTACGCGGATGACCTGCTCGTTTTGATTTAGCCTTCTACTAGAACGATAATAGCCCTGAACAGTGTGTTACAAGAATTTGGAAGCCTAACTAGACTCCAACTTAATAGAGAAAAGGGCCAGGTATACTTTAATAGAACCCGTGTAGATAAAGAAGTTTGGTCGACTCAATTACAAATTGAGATGGGACAATTGCCAGTGAGATATCTTGGGCTCCCGCTGTTAGTCACGTACGCTCGGGATGCAAACTGCCAAGGGCTAGTACAGTATTTCCAGGCTAGATTTGTTGGGTGGCAATCTCAAATTTTGTCATTCGGTAGGCGGATAGAACTTTTCATGTTGGTAATACTGGCAATAACGACTTATTGGTGGTAGGCTATATACATACCAGAGAAGATGATAAGGAGAATTAAGACGCTATGTGCCAACTTTATCCGGCGAGGAGGATTGCATCTGATAAAATAGGGTGAGCTATGTCAGACCAAGGAAGAGGGAGGAGTAGGATTGCATTCTCTACAAGTTCTTCGAGATAGCGATGCTCGAGTTGGCTTAGAGATTGCTGGAAGGAAAATCGTTACGGGCAAGATGGATGAGCAAAAGGTACATGCAGGTTTGAAACTTTTGGGTTCAGAAAATAGACAACAATTTCTCGGTGACTATGAAGCACATTCTCCGGGTTCGACCGACAATAAAGGAGAATCTACGACGGGTTATACATGATGGTGAGTCGACAAGCCTTTGGCTCGACCCACAGCTGGACAAACAGAGCCTTGTAGACCACCTGGGCTGGCCCTCATTCGAGTTAATTGGCAGCAATAAAAGGGTTAGTATGATTATGCTAAGGGGACAATGGAATACTAGTGCTAGATTGGTCGCCCAGATGTTTGTTGTAGAGATTGCTGCAATCATGGTGGATTGGGAGGTAAAGTTCGATCATTGGGAATGGGAAGGTACAAGTTCATGGGGCTTTGAAAGTAAGAAAGTTTATGTGTAAATACGTGCACATCATCCGAAGGTTGATTGGGCTGACGTGGTGTAGGCTAAAGGGATTGCCACTAAAATGAAACTATGTGCATACAAACCTTTACGAGATAGGCTTTTGACAAGGGGCAGACTGATGTGATTTGGGGTCCAAACGACTAGTACAGAATGTGTTCTAGGCGGCTTGGAGAATGAGTCGAGGGATCACCTCTTCTTTCAGTGCCCTACGTCTATATATGGAAGAGCATTAGTAGCGAGGCGGGTATGAATTGTGGAGTAGGTGTTCGACTAGACATGGCAGTAGGAGAAATTTTGACCTTAAAGACTCAGGGGAGAGAGCGATATAGTAAAGCAAGAGCAAGGATGCTATCAGCAGTATGGCACGTATGGCAAAAACGAAACAGGAGGATCTTTGATGGGGAAGCTCTTACTATACCAGGAGTTATTAATAACATCAAAAGAGACATTAATTATATAGAGGGATAGATGAGAGTTCGGCTAATTGGTCGATGAGGAGCAGGATGTAATGGGGTGTACATAATTTTATATAATAATATTTACCGTTTTCCTTCATATATATATATATATATATATATATATATATATATATATATATATATATATATATAAAATGGCGGGAACTTCACCTTCAATATATATAAAAGATTGCTCTCTAAAAGTACTAGAAACCACAGAACAAGTAGAAGAAAAAAGAAGAAATAGAGAAAGACAACTCTGCTAGGGTGATTAAGATCACCGTTGTTCAAAGCAAGATTCGTCTTTATACGATCCGCTTTGATGAACCAGCAGGTTCTCAAAGAACTTCTCGAATGCTCGTTAGTCAACTTTTAGTGACACGAACGGGCTCCCTGAACTCAATGGGCTCCATTTTCTCTCTTTTTTGGTGTATCTTACAAAGGAGACAACAGGGCTCTATTTATAGAGTGGAGTGAGTCTTCACATTTTTCTCCTATCCGATATGGGATAAAATACCAATACTCTAATATAGAGTTTGATATTTTAGATTATCCCACAATCAGCATAGTCCTATGCCAGTACATGCCTATCCCCCGAACACGTCCATGCATGCACGAGGCATCCCGAAGTCCGTGTCTGAGTCTGAGTTCGAACGACGAAAAGTAACTTACTTTCTTGTTAGAATTAATCATTTGTTTCTTCTAGGAAAATGCTCACACATAGCACCTACTTGTGCCCTACCACACCTCATGTGCATACCTCAACACAAGTCAAGTGCATACCTCAACACAAGTCAAGCATTATATTGAGATATTCACCATTTAGTGTAGCCGATGTGGGGCTATCTTTACAAGTATAAAGGCAAAAATATCCACAATTCTCTATATATCTCAATATATGGGTTGAGCGTTCCCCACAGTGACGGTCCATTATGCATAAAGACAGATGTCGCTTCGACCTGAATCTTTTCGTCTGGTTCAAACAACAGTATAATATAAGAATATACTAAGCCTTAAATTCTGTACTATAGTTGCAATTTTTTCCACCAACACAATTACATCAGCTGTGCTTCAGGTTGTACATTAAAGGCCTTGTGTCCGCCTAGTTTCGGTATATGTATATTAGGTATCTACAAGTTTACCCTCAGAGACGACCTATATCTCTTTCAAACACTCTAGGTGAGTTCTTTTAAAGAGTCTTGGCATGAAGCATTTTGCTTCCTTGCGGTGCTATACCGTTATGACATGACCCATAGGCGAGGCTATACCTCATGTGGTAATATACCACTGTAGCATGAGGCCCAGTCTATTTGTAATGCCAAACTATCCAGCATGAATCCTTTCGCTTCCATGTAATGTTACGTCACCGTGACATGGCTCACGAAGCCGAGGCTTTATCCTTTTTAGGTACCTCTGTGGTGTCACACCATTGTAACATGAGGTCATCTGCCTTTTTGTAGTGCTGATTACTACCCTTCATTATTCAGCATTAGGCCACTTGCTTATGTGCGGTGCTATGCCGTTGTGACAGGACCCAAAGTCGAGGCTTTACCCTCTCGAGGTACCTCCTGGTGGTGTCACCCTATTATAACACGGAGTACTACGCTCCTTTGTAGTACGGTGCTACCCGTGCTTCCTGTTACGACCCGCTACCCAAATTGTTGGACCGGACCGAGTCATGTCCAGCCTGTGTTTGGGATAAAACGCAGTAAGCTGTTCTAGAGATAACAAGATAAGACTAAACGTGCTAACAGTTCTATAAGTGAATAAAAGTCATAAATGCTCCAAAGACAAAAGTCATATCGTATAAAATAAGTCCAAAGTACAAGTTTGAAATGTAAAACTGGATACATGTCTAGTTACAAAAATACGTAGTCTAATACATGACTACTCTCAAAAGTCTAAAGCAAAAAGACAACTAGGCGAGGTTCCCCGCAGGAACATCCTCGTAAAGCAAAGCCAGGTCCTCGGCAGTATCACCATAATATGAGTTACAGAGTAACTTCTCCTCAGTAAGGACACCTATAACGTTATCCTGTCAGGACGGGAGCAAGTACTGAATCTAACAAACATATAATACTGATCATGTGATGAAAAGAAATGACATATCATGTTTGTTTAGTTTTAGGTACATTTTATCATGGCAATAGATATTCATTTTAAAGTTTAAAACTGTAGTAGGTGAGTGATCAGTCAATAGGTAATCAGGATGTACAGCGGTACATATCAATTTTCTGATGTGCACTATACGTACACATAACGACATCGGTGTATATCCATACACAAACGCGGGACCAGACATACGACACAGATACATATAATGTAACGGTGCTCGGTAAATACATACGAAGAAGGGGGTCATGATCACGTACACTTACTAGCAGTTTTCCCTTAACCTATTGTTTAAACATGTGAGGGATATAAAAACTATCCTAAATATGGCAGAGACTGAAAGTAATATAACATGCAAAGTTTTAACTTTCTACCCCAAGGATCAGCATTTAACATGGTTGGTGAATCACAGTTTATGGTTTATAGCAGTATGTAAAGTTTGTAGAAAGTACTTGCCTCTAGCAAAGAAAAGCAAAGCAAGCTGCGATAAAAGTGCTATAGATGTCTGGTAACTCGTTACTGTAGAAATAAATACATAAAGTTAGTTTTTACACTAAGCTAAAATACTAAAACACTAATTTGTAAAACACGACTTGTGACTGGGCACCTAGCCAAAATGATGACTTTAGCATAAGAGACGAATGTGGGGTGACACACTACTATAACTAACTTTCTAGGCTCTTTACACTAGTGAGGGGTGAGGTTCAACACGGCTAAAACTCAAAATAACACAAAAAGTTACAAGTCATAATTATTTAATAAATAAATCAAATGAACATTGTTTTCCAATAATTTTTGAGATAGACAAAAAGCTTAATTTTACATAAAACAAAGTACTAAAATGATCCTTGTTAATTATGAAAATTTATTATAATTTTTCTGGAATTTATTTACCAGTATGTATATTTTATAAAAATCAGTTTTCCTAAGTACACAGAAAATGAGTTCTGGTTTCATATACCAAAACTGTGGCAAAACTATAAATTAAAGACTGTAAAAATTATACTAAATTAACATAGTATCTAAATACTATTTTCTAGAATTTTAACAGCAATTAAAGTATTTTTAGAAAGTCAAAAAGCATTACACACAATCTGAAATTAAATAATTATTATCTGCGTATTTTGTCCATGTACATAGTTTGAACCAAAGTTCAAATACAGGACCAAGGCCATGAATCAAGTCCAATATGACTTTTACAGGTCTTGAATGTGTGAAAACACATTTGAGCCCAAAAAACCCATGCTAAGCTTGGACACCAAATGGTTGCAGTAATTTAAATAAACAAAAAAATACAAAGACGTAAAAATACATAATAAATATTATATTTTAATAGGGCAAAATTACATAGTAGTTATAAAAATATGACAATTATTTTATAAAGATAATTTACACTAAGTAGAGTAAAATATATATAAAATGTATATCTACATATTTATATTTACATATAAATATATAGATATTTACATAATGGATATATAACATACATATGTGAAAATACATCATACATATATA
>JANAVB010041220.1:1327746-1597409 GCA_029216955.1 Iris pallida | reverse complement strand
CGGCTCAAGAGCCAGACTATAAGTCTTTCCCTGGGGTCCCTTCTGCTGCTGCAGATATTGCCTAAACCTCTGCTGCTGAGTCGGAAGCGGCGGCCCTCTAGGTACCTGGCTACTGGGCAGTCCCGAAGCTGATGGGTGACAGACCCACAAACTAAGCACTGCTTCAACCTCTTTCTGCAGACGGAGTAATCATGCCATAGTCTTCCACAGAAAGAACATATAGCTCTCTTCTGCTGCTGCCGGGGTCCCGGGGCTAACTGGCGGGGTCGGGTAACGTTGTGTGGGAGGACGGTATGTTTGCTGGTACGCATCGACACTCTCGGCTGAAAAGCCTGACGCTTGGATGGTCCCTCGAGGTGTATAGAAGCCGTCCTCTTTAAGACAGAAGACGCTCCTCTATGCTCCGGGCCAACTCTAGGCTCTAGTAGTAGTCAGTCGTACCATTCGCCACTGTAAGAATGCCAATGTCTGGAACTAGACCATGACAAGCCTACGCGTCATCTCCTCAGGGTCTACAACTAGACTAGGAGCGAAACGGCTCAGGCGACTAAACTCTGCTGCATATTTCGTCAACAAAACGATTCCCCTGCTGGATGTTCTTGAATCGTAGCCCCATGGCTATCCTAGCGGTGGTCGAGAAGAATTTCTTCTTGAACTGGGTCTTGAACTGATCCCAAGTGGCCCTCCCTCTCGCGAATAGCGGCTCATTCCGGAACCAAACTCCTGCCAAGTCTATCAGCAAAAATCCTGCTGCCTCGACCTGGAGGTCACTCGACAACCTAGCTCTAAGGAGCTTCCTCTCTACTGAGTCTAGCCAGTCATCTGCTACTACTATGCCCTCAGTCCCTTGGGGTTCAGAACTATGAAGTCCTTGATTGTCCCCGCTCTCTGCGTAGCTCTACAGGTGGTGGGACCACGGTACGTTCCTCAGAACGCTCCATGCTCTGACGGAGTAGGTGGTCTGCTCCTGATGGATCGTTAGGAACCCCTGGATTAGAGTGAGCAGTTGGTTCCCGTCAAGTATGACGGAAGCCTGGGTAGGTATAGTGATGGGTGGTGGTGGGAGTATCGAATCCTGCTGGGACTGTGATGTGGAAGGTGGTGGAGGCATTAGGGTTTATGGATTTATGGTGTAGGAATATGGTAGGTGGAGGTGGAGGTATATCGGTCACTGGTCAGCTGACTGGATAGGGAGTGTGCCATTTTCAGGTGTGACATACTGGGATGAACGGGTGACCACCTCTAAATAAATAAAATAAAAAGGACTTATAAGGACTCTTTTAAGTAAACAATCATAAATTACAAGGAAAATCTAATTTGTAATAACGAACATGTGATGCGTTTCCTATGTTGCAATCCTAGTATTCCTCTAGGTGTTCTAAGCGTCGTTCCTAATGTTGTCTAATTACCTGAAGTTCCTAATTGTAGGCATTCTTGGTATAATAACGTAACCAAACAATTTAGTCAGGACCTGCATGGGCCACCACTAAAACATGTTACGGTCCGCTACCCAAATTGTTGGCCGGGCCGAGTCATGTCCAGCCTACGCTTGAGATAAAGCGTAGTAAGCTGTTCTAAAGATAACAAGATTAGACTAAAATGTGCTAACAGTTCTATTAGTGATAAAGAGTCATAAATGCTCTAAACACAAAAGTCATCTCATATAATAGTAAGTCCAAGTACAAGTCCTGAAATGTAAAGCTGGATATAGGTCCAGTCACAAAATACATAGTCTAATACATGACTACTCTCAAAAGTCCAAAATATAAATAGACAGCTAGACGAGTTTTCCCGCAGGTACATCCTCGTAAGACAAAGCCTGGTCCTCGGCATTAACTCCGTAATATGAGTCACAGAGCAACTCCTCCACAGTAAGTATACCTACAATGTTATCCTGTCAGGACGGGAGCAAGTACTGATTCTAGCAAACTAAATATACGAAACATGAAATGAACATTTGAGGAATAAACTGAAAATCATGGCATCTCATAATCTATCATGGCAAGGACACATATGTCATATAGACAGATGTATATGTAATGTTTAAAACTGTAGCAGGTACGTAATCGTCAATAGGTATAAAATATACTGTGGCACAAGTATATAAAATGTACTTTCATACAAGTAAACAAGCGATAGATGTACATACATGCAAATACAGCTGGTGCGCCTACGACAAGGTATACATAAAATGTCAACCTTGTTCGGTACATACGTACGGAGAAGGGGGCATGAACACATACTCTACTATCAGTTTCCCTATAACCCAGATTCTAATCAAGTGAGAGATATATAAAGACTGTTCTAAGCATGTTTGTGACTGAAAGTAAATATAACATATGAAGATTTAACTTTATACCCCAAGGATCAGCATTTAACATGGTTGGATTCGCAGTTCATTGATGTAACAGTATATAAAGTTTGTAGAAGTACTTTCCTTTAGCAAAACAAAGCAGCGATAAAAATGCTATAGATGCCTGGTGACTCGTCACTGTAGAAATAAATACATAAACTTAGTTTTTATACTAAGTTAAACACTAAAACACTAGTGGTGCAACACGACTTTCTGACTGGACACCTAGCCAAATGGTGACTTTAGCATAGGAGACCAATGTGAGGTGACACAATACTCTAACTAACTTTCTAGGGCCTTTACACTAGTGCGGGGTGAGGTCCAATATGTCTATAACTCAAACAACACAAAATATTGAAAGTTGTAATTATTAAATAAATAAATCAAACTGTACACTAGGTTCCAATAATTTTTGAGATAGAAAGCTCAATTTTATATAAAATAAAGTACCAAAATTATCCTTGTTAATTATAGAAATTTATACTAATTTTTTTGGAATTTATAAACCTTCATAAATATTTATTAAAAATCAGCAAACATATATATATACTGAAAATGAGTTATGTTTTCCTATTTTTATAAATTAACAAAATTACTTACTAAATGCTGGAAAAATTATTTTAATTTATCTAAATTAATAGTATTTAAATACAATTTTTTCCAGATTTTTATAGCACTTAAAATATACATAAAAATTCAAATACAGCAAGTAACACTTTCTAGAAATTAATTAATTAATTATTTACTATTTGTCCATGTATTCGAGATTGAACCGAAGTCCAGATACAGGACAGAGCCATGAATCAAGTCCAATATGACTTGTACAAACTGAATATATTAGATACAATTGGGCCCAAAAACCCATGCTAGGTTTGGACATCAATTGGTCATAACAAATAAAATACAGGAATTTAAATAATAACAATATATTTTTAAAGTGGTAAAATTCTAGTCACAAAATATACAATAAAATAATCTCGTGAAATTTACATTAATATTTTGTACAAAGTAGAATTTGAAATACAAATATAAATAAAAACAACAATATTTATATATATACATAAAATATATAGATTTATATATATATATATATATATATATATATATATATATATATAGATATATATAGATATATAGATATATAATGGGATATATATAAGATATATAGATATATAATAATTATAAGATTAGATATATATATATATTAGATATATATATATATATATATATAGATATATATAGAGTTTTTTATATACAGTATTGGATATATATATAATATATATAGATATATATATAGATATTATTTTATATTATATATATATATATATATTATATAATATATATAATATATATACAAATACTGTATATATATACAATATAACAGTATAAAAAAAATACATATATAACAGTATATATAATAATATATATACATAAAACATATATATGTACATATATATATAAATACATATATATATTTATATATATATAAAAATATATATATATATATATATCTAATATATATATATATAATATATATATATCTATATTATATATATATATATTATATAATTATATATAATATATATACTAGTCATAACCCGTGCCCATAGGCATGGTTCATTTAAGGTATTCCCCCCAAAATCTTGGACCCCCAATTTTAAACGAACAATAATAATTTTGAGGCCCCCATCAAAATATTAAATCCCAACCACTGCTGGATGTGAATTTTCTTTGGATTTTCCATAAAATCCCACTCTCAATAATGCTCATCCACAACCATTATGAGGCCCCCATCAAAATATTAAATCCCAACCATCAAAATATTAAATCCCAACCATCAAAATATTAAATCCCCATCTTTGGATTCCCTATAAAACCCCACTCCCAATAATGCTCTTCCCCATAAAACCCGACTCCCAATAATGCTCTTCCCCATAAAGTCCCACAACCGTTGATTCACCAAGATTAAATCCCAACCACTCTTTATCTTGGCACAGTCAGCCCTAGGATTCAAAACCTTTGTGTTTGTATAATAGATAGATATATATATATATATATATATATATATATATATATATATATATATATATATATATATATATATATATACATATATAACAGTATATAATAGTATGTAATAGTATATATATAAATACATATACATGTATACATATATACATAAATACATATATATACATATATATATAAATAATAAAATAAAAACAAAAAAATAAAACAAAACAACAAACAAACAGGGGAGGGGGCTAGAACTCGGCCCAGAGGGGGGTCGGGTTTTAGGCACGATCGGGCTGGCCAGGGGGTCAGCCCGAGCCATCGGTTTGGGAATGGGTTAGGGTTAATGTCAGGTTTGTTTT
Source organism: Iris pallida (assembly GCA_029216955.1). Taxonomy (NCBI): domain Eukaryota; kingdom Viridiplantae; phylum Streptophyta; class Magnoliopsida; order Asparagales; family Iridaceae; genus Iris; species Iris pallida. The sequence goes on along the minus strand of JANAVB010041220.1, from coordinate 1,592,681 downwards.
AGGTTAACGGGTTTTAAACCCGATAGCCAAACTTCGTGTCTTGACTGTTTGGGACACGAAGAACGGCTGAGTCCCCGTGTCTTGCTCATGCACGACACGCACGGGTCTAGTTGGACGTGTCCAGTCTTACCTACGCATTGTTCGTGTCCTGGCGAGTCACATAGGTGAGTACGAGACACGCACGACATGGTTTTAAAGTTGTTACCTACGTGTCCGGCGTTGGGGTTAAAGTCGAGGTTACTGGACGGCGGCTAGAGGCGTTGTCGTCGTGGCGCTAGGGTGGCGCTGCACTCATCTCGACGAGGCGCGTCTAGTGGTGGTGGTGGCGAGCGTCGACATCGGTTGTGGAGGCGGCGCTAGGGTGGTCGCCTGAGTTAGGGTTAGGGTTAGAAAGTGGGGGGTCAAGATAGGGCGGGGGCGGTCGAGAATTTAGCCTAGGGTTAGGGTTTCGACGAGGGTAGTATTTATAGGGTGGAGAGGTCGGTCGAAGTCGATTTGGTCGGCCGGGAAAGGCGGAGAAAGGGGGGTCGGTCGTCGGGGCAGCTGGCCAGTCGTCGGGGGTAGGTGATGAGGGTTTTGCAGTCGGGTCCCCAAACTTTGGGGTTTGGCAGAAAGGCCCAAAGTTTAACAGTTGTAAATTATTATTTGCAGATCACAATTAAAACAATTGATATATTTGCAAAATGATATAAAAACAAATTTAAATATTATAAAGTGATATTAAAACATTTCAAATAATTACAAAATAATATATTTTGGCTTAAAAATTATTTAAAAATCATTTAAAAATTCTAAAAAAATTCCTAATAATTATTATAAATTATTTTAAAGCTAAATAGGTCATTAACATCTAATTTACACTAATTAAACCAAATTTGAAAAATAGGGGCTGACATATATTGTTCACACCTGCGAGTCCACACTAGGGGCGAGGGGATGCTAACATGCGAGTCCACACTAGGGACGAGGGTTAGTAGTATATGGTTCACACCTGCGAGTCCACACTAGTGAGGAGGGTGATGCTAACCTGCGAGTCCACACTAGGGACGAGGGTTAGTAGTATATGGTTTACACCTGCGAGTCCACACTAGAGACGAGGGTGATGCTAACCTGCGAGTCCACCCTAGGGACGAGGGTTAGTAGTATATGGTTCACACCTGCGAGTCCACACTAGGGACAAGGGTGATGCTAGCCTGCGAGTCCACACTAGGGACGAGGGCTAGTAGTTGTTCAAACCTGCAATTCCACACTAGGGACGAGGGTTTGAGTATCGATTTGGTTATCCGTTGACATCTTGACATGAGTTCTCTCGTCCTCGTTCAGCAGTTCATTTATGTGTAGTCAGTGTACAGATTTGTGCTTGATTCATTCCTCAGTTTTACTTGTTTATTCTGTATTTTTCTCCATGCATAATAAACTGTTAGAAAGACTCGTTTTTATGTATCTTGCTAGTCCCCTGAGGACCTGATGATCTCTTCAGGTTTAGCTAAGTTGTACCAGGAGCACACGAGAGGGTTTGATTCAGCTTCAGACAAAGATGCGTTGCAGTGGAGGTTGTCTCGATTAGCAGGTTGTATTTAGTTAGTGTATTCCATGTATTTATTCCTCTTTCCGTCTATTGGTAGTGGATTTGTGTCCACCGGACGTGACGTTGATTCTTGGTGATATTCAGTTATATTTATTATTGTCCGGTTTTTTGTCTTATTCATTTGATACTGATTGTGATTCGATTATTCTGTGGATGAGATATAGATTACCATGAGATTCTAGATTGCCGGAACTTGTGTATATTAGACAGTGTACTACCGCCGACACTGCGGCATAGGCTGGGCTTGGACACGTCTTGTATCCGAAAGCGGGTACGAGTCGTGACACCCTCATTCTGGATCAGGTCTGTAGCAAACCTACTCAAACGAAAGAACTCCGATGCATACTCGTCCACCGATGATTTCTCCTGCACTAATCCGACGAACTGGGCCTCCAGAGCTGTAAGAGCCACGTCGAGGTAGAACTTCTCCTTGAAGAGCCGCCTGAAGTTCTCTCATTATATACCCCTCACTGACACCTGAGGGTTTGTTCGGAACCACGTCAAAGCAATGTCGAAGAACTGGCTAGCCGCAGATGTCATCCATAGTCTCCTCGGAACCTTTGCTAACTCCAGGCTCCTCTGGACGTCCTCCAACCAGTCATCTGCATACAGGATACCCTCGGTACCCTTGAAGTCCCTCGGGTTCATCCTCCTGAAATCCAGACAAGTGCCAGGCCTCCCCTGACTCGGCTGCTGAACTGGGGTACCCTGAACTGTACTCGAGACTACCCTCTCAACTGCTGCCATCGCCAGCTGGTGGGAGTTCTCCATACTCTGTTGTAGCACCTCTGTCTGGCGATGGGATGCGTCAGCCTGATGCTGTCACGACCCGCTCCCGAATAATCGGACACGAGTCGGATACGTCCACCCTTCGTCGTTAGACACGACGAAGTAAGCTGTACCAATCTAGGAAAATCTAACCAGATAATCATGAACAAGTATGAAATCACATCATCTATAAATGTATCCCAAATCCAGAGTAAAGTACAAGTATCAGTATTTATTACATTATAGAAAAATGAAAGAAAGAGTGTACTAGTCTCAAATACAAGGAAAATATAAAGTGCTAATGGTAAAGCTCTAGGCTTCTGCAGCCTCTAAGTCAAGGGCAACTCCAGCTAGCTCTCATGTATCAACTGTCTCTCGGCCATAATATGTGTCGCAAAGGGCCTCCAACTCACCTGCAATATATCCTATTCAGGAGCGGAGCAAAGTACAGTTTTATGTAATGAACAAGACATCATGATATAAAAGTACAAGGGAACATGGTATGTAAAGTACAAAAAAGAACATGGTGTATAAGCACATGAAAGAACGTGGTATGTAAAGTACAAGAAAGAACATGGTGTATAAGCACATGAAAGAACATGGTATGTAAGAACATGAAAGAACATGGTATGAAAGAACATGGTATCTTAGGAATCGCAGGAACTAAGTACAAGATATATCTCCTGAACATGTGTGCACAATATCTGAAATATGACTAAGTATGTGACCGGCTAGGGGTAAGCACATGAAGCACATGAAAGGTACGGCTTAGGACCCACGTGCACGATGCGGGATCTAAGCTAAACACACCTGAGTTGTTTCTTGGGTTTGGTCACATAAATAGTATATTTCCCCTCTCCAGGTACAAATAATAAGAATAAGGAACATGAGCACCAGAAAAATATATCGTGTCTCAGTGTGTCAATCAAGGAAGCACATGATACAATTAATTAAATATACAAGACCATAGAGTGTACTTGCCTTGCTCCAGGAAAGTATGGGTGAAGATCGGAGCTAGATGTCCTCCTGTATTTAATAATGTGTACAAGTTGGTTATTATCTAAATAAGACGTTTAGCTAACTAACTATTCGTAGAATTTAGAATACACTCAATTAGACTTAAACTGAACTCATTAACTATTGTACTTAAATTAAAGTCCAATATTCAATCTACTCAATACTCCCTAACCATAACTGTTCCTATATTGATATATATACTAAAATATTCAGTTAAGAAGCAATCAGATATTGTCAGCTCTTAAGTTCAGTTTTGAACTAGACTGACATAATCAATCTTGAAGATAGCATTGATTCAGTATTCATGACTGATGTAAATCAGCTAAAACATGACATTCCAAACCAACTATTCTGAATATGTGTATAGTGCAAAAATATACCAATACCTGAACACATAGGAAGGATTTATGTGCCCCATATCCTAGAGATCTTGTCTCAGCCCATTCCCTATTACAATTTAGTTCAGTCCTCTAATAGGGATCTCCACTCAGTCTCTAAATAGGACTGCACTAACTGTCTGAACCAAAACGGTCCAACATAACAATTTAAATCGAGTTTGAACTTGGTTTCCAGCCTCAATAAAACCCATACAAACTTGTTCCCATGAATCTAAGCATTGACTGAAATAAACTTACAAGACTGAACATGAACTTACCAGACTGAACATAAACCTATAAGACTAAACTCAATCAGTTTTAGTCTGATGCATCGAACCCTATTCAGTTTTATCAACTAAATCCTATTCATTCAACTGAATCAAACACTAACAGTCAACAAGAATGAACTGAATATGGCATCAAGTTCAAGATTTATCCCGTTTCAAACCTAGGGATTTTTCCAACCAACTAAAATATTGCCAAGCATCACCTTAAATTCTCAGATCACAAGCTGCAATTCAAGTATCATTCAGTCCTAAATAAGTTCAAAATATTGTCCACATTTCAGTCCAAGAATCAAAATAGCTGGAAGTTTACCAAAAGTTACTAAATACATGGGCTCAAACAATCTATCAAAATGAACTTAACTCTCCCTGTTCTCATTAACAATTGTCACTGGGATTACCCATTCATATCGAAGGAAGATGCATCTGTCCATTACTCTAGGGCGGCAACAGATGGTCAACACCAGGTTTTTTAGAAACTAAATAAGCCAACAAGACTTGGACTGTTATCAACTCAGCAATAGTAGTGCAAGCTAAACTCAGTTACTGATTTCACTACCATACTCCAGGAACCATTCTCAGGCTAAACCATCAGAAAACACAAATCAACAGTTGATCTCAATTTGTTTCAGGAAGTTATGCAACCTAAGAGCTGATCACAACAACCACTCAATCAGCTCTTAGTGTCTAAACTGAGACCACAGTGGACTATGGTATCAAAATCAATTGCTACAAAGCTCATGTATCTCCCATATTGAAATTACTTCATGAAGCAGGTATCACATCATTAAACCAACCTGTTAATACACTATACTACCTGGAATTTAACCAATTCAGAAATCACTACCAATGGATATCTGAATCCTGAAGGCAGGATATTGATATCTATTGACATTCAAATCTGATTTAATTAAATGATCATGATATCTCAACCAAGACTTAAATCCAAGTAGGTATCAATGTTTAAGGATGCCCCAATCCTGAGATTTCATCGAGATAGGATGTCAGTATTAAGACTGACATCCACTGTTCGATCCAAATCCATATCAACACATTGATCCTACAACATCAATCAACAGTACAAAATTACCCTATAGATAGTAATTTACCTGATGGAATCAATCCTTCGATACCAAGCCTTGAATCAATCCCGAGTTGCCTGGTTAAATCCTGATGCTTGAATCAATCAAACCAGATGCAATATTTTGTAATTACCTACTATACTAAAACAAACAAAGTTATCAAAATCTAAGGAATTATCATTTAAAAACTCACCTTATTCTCAATTCAAGATCACAACCAAGTTCCTAAATCCTTGAGTCTATATTCGAATGGCTACAAGAATATATCCATCAATAGATGGAATACAACAGTTGAAACAAGGTTGAAAAAATCATAATGCTCTCTAAGAAATCCACAGGAACAAAAATATCAAAGCATAGATCACTTACGATCTCAATATCAGTGACACAAACTCGATCACAGCGTTCTTCTAACTCAACCAGTTCTCACTGTTATGTGAATTCTAAAGAGAATGTATCAATTTGGATGATCAAGGGGTAGGTCAAAGGATGTTCAAATTCAACAAATGAAATTACCTAGGTTTGAATCAAACGACGAAGAAGGGGTTGCTGCGCTTCAGATCTCGTATATCCACTGAACCGGTCGTCGTCCCACCATAGTTGATCGATGAACCGCTCGAGGAAGAACAAGTTTAACTTCAAATTAAGAAGGAAAAAATAATTACAAGGTCTCTAATTCTATATCTAAAAGAACCGATCAAAACTTACTTACTCTAGATGGCAAAATTGAAGGAAAAGAGGAGTAGATCTTGGCATAGTCTTCTTTCCCAGAGCTTAACAGAGCGCCATTGGTGGCAAGCTTAAGAAATTTGATTTGAAGAAGAAGATGATGCTTCACCAGGAATGGCTAGGTCGATTAAATAGGTGACTGAATTTTAAAAAGAGAAGAAAAATTGGAGGGAAAATTAGAAATTAGGTTAGAGCCATGTGCTCTGCTCCTCAATTAGTTGGAAAAGAATTTCAAATACTCATCCTTCTCTCTTGAGAAGAAATAGATTAAAAAAATCAATCAGTAACAATAGAGATTGCTACAGTATGGCCCAATGCCATTCGGCCCAAAAAAGAAAATAGCCCAAAGAAAAGAAGTAAATACATTGAAAGAAAAAGAAAAATAATGCACAGCCCAAGGCAAAAATACCATTTAGAAATTGTTTTATGAAATTTTTACTAATTCCGAGGAGGTGAAGTTACAAATCTTTCCCCCTTAAAAAATTTCGTCCCCGAAATTTCGAAAGTAACCAATTAATACTCAAAACAAATTCACAAAATTTTTTTACGTACAAACCATTTATTGAATTTAAGTTTTTAATATCAAAATACAATCAGACAAATAAACTGGGATAACGATCCTGCATCTCGTCCTCGCGCTCCCATGTGGACTCTCCCGGAGAGTGGGATCTCCACATGACATGGACAAGTGGAATAGTCTGGTTCTGCTGATGCTTCTTCCTCCGATCAAGGATCTCCACTGGCTGCTCCTCGTAGGTCAAACTCGGTCCCACCTCTAGCTCTGAGTAGTCCACCACATGGCTCAGGTCCAAAATGTAGCGTCGAAGCTGGGACACGTGGAAAATGTCGTGTACTCATTCCACACTAGTTAGAAGCGCTAGTCGGTATGCCACCTCACCAATATGTACAGTCATGTCAAAAGGCCCGATGTACCTCGGACTGAGCTTCTCGCCTCTGCCAAAGCGAATGACACCCCTAGTCGGCGAGATCTTCAGGAACACTCTATCTCCAACCGCGAACTCCAGTTGCCATCTGCTGCTGTCCGCCCAGTGCTTCTATCGATCCTGTGTAACTCTGAGACGCTCCCTGATCAGTCTGACTTTCTCAGCTGAGTCTACCACCATTTCTGGACCAAGCAAAGCTCTTTCGCCAACGTCGTCCCAAGATAGAGGCGTGCGACATCTCCGCCCGTACAGTGCCTCGAACGGGGTCATCTCAATGCTAGCCTAACAACTGTTGTTATAGGCAAACTCCATAAGATGCAAATAATCCTCCCACGAACAGCCAAAATCAAGTATGCAAACTCGCAGCATGTCCTCCAATGTCTGAATGGTCCTCTCAGACTGCCCGTCCGTCTGTAGATGATAAGTGGTGCTGAACTTCAACTGTGAACCCAAGATCAGCTGTAAACTCCTCCATAAGTGTGATGTGAAGCGGTTGTCTCTGTCTGTAATGATGCTCACCGGTACCCAGTAAATCCTCACGATCTGACACATATAGAGGTCTGCAAGCTTTTCGGTCGACAGTCCAACCTTGAACGAAATAAAATGAGTAGACTTCGTCAGTCTGTCCACTATCACCCAAATAGCATCCTTGCCACTGGGAGTACTCGGTAATCCAGAGACGAAGTCTATGGTGATATGTTTCCACTTCCATTCTGGTATAGGTAAAGGCTGGAGTAATTCTGCTGGTCTCTGGCGCTCCGCCTTGACTTGCTGGCACACAAGGCATCTGAAAACAAATATGGCAACCTCTCTCTTCATCCCATACCACCAAATATACTCCCACAGATCCTTGTACATCCTGGTAGACCCAAGATGAATAGAATACTGCGACTGGTAGGCCTCCTACATCACCTCCTCTTACAAATCCTTGGGCACACACAACTGGTTTTCGTGCCTCATGGATCCATCCTCTGCAATAGTGAAGTCGTCGAGCAATCCTGCCTTTGCCTGGCCTCTGAGACATCGGAGTCCCTCATCAAGAAATTGGGCCTCCTTGATCTTCTCTAACAGTCCCGACTGTATCTGCATGTGCATCAACTATCCTCCAACTACTGGTAGAACGATCTCAATCCCAAGGCTCTCAAGATCCTTTAGAAGATGTCGATCCATAGTGAGATACATAGCAACAGGATATCGACTAAGAGCGTCTGCTACCATATTTGCCTTCCCTGGATGGTACTTTAGATTGATGTCAAAATCCTTCATGAGTTCCAGCCATCTGTGCTGCCTCATATTCAGCTCCTTCTGAGTAAAGACATACTTTAGGCTTTTGTGGTCCGTGAAGATGTCCACTCTCTCTCCATACAAGTAGTGCTTCCACAGTTTTAAGGCAGAAATGACTGCTGCAAGCTACAAGTCATGTGTAAGATAATTCTTCTCATGAGGCCTCAATTTTCTAGAAGCATAAGCAATGACTCTCTTGTTCTGCTTAAGAACACATCCCAAGCCTTTCCCTGAAGCATCACTGTAGATGACGAATCCTTCCGATCCTGATGGCAAAGCTAGAACTGGTGCTGTCGTGAGTCTTCTCTTTAATTCTTCAAATGCTGACTGGCAGGCGTCGTTCCAGATGAACTCCTCGCCCTTCCGCATAAGCTTGGTCATTGGCTTTGCTATCCTAGCAAAATCCTTCACGAACTTCCTGTAGTATCCTGCTAGCCCCAGGAAACTACTAATCTCAGCTACTGACTTGGGAGGTGCCCATGCTTCCACTGCTTCAATCTTCTTGGGATCCATAGAAATTCCCTCACCAGTCACCACATGCCCTAGAAACTCCACTCTTTCCAAGAAAAACTCACACTTTGAGAGTTTTTCATACAGCTTCTCCTTTCACAAAATCTCCAACACGATCCGCAGGTGCTCCACATGCTCCTCCTCGGTCTTCGAATAGATCAGAATATCGTCAATGAAGACTATGACAAACTTGTCCAGATACTTGTGAAAAATTTTATTCATCAAGTTCATAAACACTGCTGGGGCATTGGTGAGTCCGAACGGCATCACCAAGAACTCATACTGGCCTTATCGGGTGTTGAAAGCTGTCTTTGGAATATCCTTCTCCCGAACCTTCATTTGATGATACCTCGACGAGAGGTCAATCTTGGAAAAGACCTTTGCTCTACTAAGCTGATCAAACAGCTCATCAATCCATGGTAAAGAATATCTATTCTTGATGGTGATGTTATTGAGTGCACGGTAATTAATACACATCCTCACAGTCCCATCCTTCTTGGGCACAAAGAGTACCGGTGCTCCCCAGGAAGAAGCACTAGACCGAATAAAACCTTTGCCCTCCAACTCATCAATCTGAGCCTTCAACTCTGTAGTCTCCTTCGGGTTGATCTTGTAGCAATGCAGGGACTTCGATGCTGATCCGGACACTAGGTCAATGCTGAACTCCAGATTTTGATCTGGCGGCAATCCTGGTAACTCCTCGGGAAAGACGTCAAGATACTCTGTAATCAGCGGATGCAGCAACTCCTGGTCTTCTACGACTACTCCGAAGTATACTCCCTCTGGCCTCTCTGCAACTCGTCTACTGATCTCGAATGATGGAACTATTGGCGGGCTGAAGATCACCTTCCCTTTATGGCAGTCTATTATGGCAAACTGCTCGCTCATCCAGTCGATGCCGATGACTATATCAAATCCGGGAAATAGCATCACCAGAAGTTGAGCCCTAATCTTCCTTCCAGCAATAATGATAGGACATTCCACAATCTCACTCATTGGCGCCAGCCCTCCTCCTGTAATAATCCGATAGTTCCTCCTAGTGGGCTTGGGTTTGAAGCCGTGTATATACAGAAACTTATAGGATACAAAGCTATATGTGGCTCCAGAATCAAACAATACAATGGCAGGGAAAGAATGTAAAAGGATAGAACCTGTGATCGCATCTGGAACTGCCTCATCCTCCTCAACTACGGCCATAACGTAAGCACATCCCTGCTGCGGTCCTCTCCTCTGCTGACGCTGTGCAAACTGCTGTTGCTGAGTGGGTAAAGCTGGTCCTCTCTGTGGTACAACTGGTAATGCTCTGGTGGTACAGGTGGTGGTCCTCTAGCTCCTTCTGCTAGTCGAGCTGTAGCCTGAGCATAGTCCCTCCTCTAATGTGCATCTAATCCACAAAAGAGGCAAAGTCCCATCCTCTTGAGGCACTTGTCGATATGGTGTCCGGGGCGATGACAAAAGGTATAACTAGTCGCCAGATGTTGTCTCTGATGCTGATGTGCAGGAGCTCTGGCTAGACGGTGATGTTGCTGCTGTGGCCTCGCCTAGATCTGAGTCTGGACCCTCTTCGCTGGTGCCTGGAAACTGCTGCTGCCCATGTCCCGGTCCCTCTTCAGCTTTGGACCTGCCTCTTTCTCTATATCCTAAGCAATCTTGAGGATGCTCGCATACGTCGTCGCCTGACTAATCGCCACCGCTTGTCGCATCTTCCTGGTGAGACCCTTCTTGAATCTCCAAGCTCTGTCCTCCAGTGCTATGACTAGGTTCTCCGCGAACCTGCTAAGCCTAGTAAACTCCGAAGTGTACTGCGTAACCGTTATAGTCCCCTGCTGCAGCATCTCGAACTGTATCCTCAGCTCATCCATCTCCACATCGGGAATAAATTTCTCCTCGAACAGAGTTTTGAAATCTGCCCAAGACACCTGACGTTCTGCCAACTTGGGCTCCTTCCGGTACCAAGCTCTGGCCAAATCGAAGAGTCGTATACTAGCCACCTCCACCTTCAGGTTATCCGAAATCTGTGCCATCTTCAAGGTCCTCTTCGCATTCTCCAGCAATTCGTCTGCATAGATGATCCCCTCGTCGCCCCAGAAGTCCATCGAACAGAGGTTCTGGTACTCCTTGGCCGTCCCTAGTTTCAGTGCTGCTGGTACTGCACGTGCTGCTGGCACTGTCGCTGCCGGCTCTCTGGTCCTGAGTGCATCGACGACGGTCGCTCTGAACTGTGCGGCCTGCTGACTCTGAGCCTCTCTGAACTGCGCGGCCTGGTGATTCTGGGACTCCATAAACTGCTGGAACATAGCCATCACCTGAGCGCCATCAAACATCATCGTCGACGGCAGCGGCGGAAAGATCGGAGGCGGTGGTGGAAGCTGATCTGCTGAAATGTCTGGTACGGGCTGATCCCAATTGCCTACAACTCCGGGCTGATCCGCGGTCTTTCTCGTAGTGACCATCCTGTAATAGAAAGAAAACTCTGTTGATTGACAAACCCTAAAACCTAATAAACAATGTTTTTATAATATCAAAGCACCTGATAAACCTGATACACCCTTAATTCTCGATTTTTTCTATGCTATGATCAAATTTCCCTAGTGAAATCAAGTCCCCAATAGTACGCTAAGACCTAGGTACCATTAGGAAAGACCTGCATGGGCCACCACTAAAAACATGTCACGATCCGCTCCCGAATAATCGGACACGAGTCGGACACGCCCAGCCTTCGTCGTTAGACACGACGAAGTAAGCTGTACCAATCTAAGAAAATCTAACCAGATAATCATGAACAAGTATGAAATCACAGCATCTATAAATGTATCACAAATCCAAAGTAAAGTAATGTCTCAGAATTTATTACATTCCAGCAAAATAAAAGATAGAGTCTACTAGTCTCAAATACAATAGAAATGTAAAGTGCTAACGGTAAAGCTCTTGGCTTCTGCAGCCTCTAAGTCAAGAGCAACTCCAGCTAGCTCTCCTGCATCAACTGGCTCTCATCCATAATATGTGTCGCAAAGGGCCTCCAACTCACCTGCAATATACCCTATTCAGGAGCAGAGTAAAGTACAGTTCTAGGTAATGAACAAGACATCATGATATGAAAGTACAAGAAAACATGGTAGGTAAAGTACAAGAAAAAACATGGTGTATAAGCATATGAAATAACATGATATGTAAAGTACAAGAAAGAACATGTTGTATAAGCACATGAAAGAACATGGTATGTAAGAACATGAAAGAACATGGTATGAAAGAACGTGGTATCTCAGGAATCACAGGAACTAAGTACAAGATATATCTGCTAAACATGTGTGCATAATATCTGAAATATAACTAAGTATGTGACCGGCTAGGGGTAAGCACATGAAAGCACATGAATTGTACGGCTTAGGACCCGCGTGCACGATGCGGGGTCTAAGCTAAACACACCTGAGTTGTTTCTTGGGTTTGGTCACATAAATAGTATATTTCCCCTCCCCAGGTACAAATAATAAGATCAAGGAACATGAGCACTAGAAAAACATGTCGTGTCGCAGTGTGTCAATCAAGGAAGCACATGATATAATAAAATGTACAAGACCATAGAGTGTACTTGCCTTGCTCCAGGAAAGTATGGGTGAAGATCGAAGCTAGATGTCCTCTTGTATTTAATAATGTGTAAAAGTTGGTTATTATCTAAATAAGACGTTTAGCTAACTACCTATTCCTAGAATTTAGAATACACTCAATTAGACTTAAACTGAACTCGTTAACTATTGCACTTAAATTAAAGTCCAATATTCAATCAAATCAATACTCCCTAACCATAAATGTTCCTATATTGATATATATACTAAAATATTTAGTTAAGAAGCAATCAGGTATTGTCAGCTCTTAAGTTCAGTTTTGAACTAGACTGATATAATCAATCCTGATGATAGAATTGATTCAGTATTCAAGACTGATGTAAATCAGCTAAAACATGACATTCCAAACCAACTATTCTGAATATGTGAATAGTGAAAAAATATACCAACACCTGAACACATAGGAAGGATTTACATGCCCTATATCCTAGAGATCCTGTCTCAGCCCATTCCCGATTACAATTTAGTTCAGTCCTTTAATATGGATCTCTACTCAGTCTCTAAATAGGACTGCACTAACTGTCTGAACCAAAACAGTCCAACATAATAATTTAAATCGAGTTTGAACTTGGTTTCTAGCCTACATCATTTCAGGACCTAAAGCTCAATAAAACCCATACAAACTTGTTCCCATGAATCTAAGCATTGACTGCAATAAACTTACAAGACTGAACATGAACTTACCAGGTTGAACATAAACCTACAAGATTGAACTCAATCAGTTTCAGTCTGATGCATCGAACCCTATTCAGTTTTATCAACTAAATCCTATTCATTCAACTGAATCAAACACTAAAGTCAACAGGAATAAACTGAATATGGCATCAAGTTCAAGATTTATCCCATTACAAACCTTGGGATTTTCCCAACCAACTAAAATAATTGCCAAGCATCACCTTAAATTCTCATATCACAAGCTGTAATTCAAGTATCATTCAGTCCTAAATAAGTTCAATATATTGTCCATGTTTCAGTCCAAGAATCAAAATAGCTGGAAGTTTACCAAAAGTTACTAAATACATGGGCTCAAACAATCTATCAAAATAAACTTAACTCTCCCTGTTATCATTAACAATTTTCACTGGGATTACCTATTCATATCGAAGGAAGCTGCATCTGTCCATTACTCTAGGGCGGTAACAGATGGTCAACACCAGGTTTTTTAGAAACTAAATAAGCCAACAAGACTTGGACTGTTATCAACTCGGCAATAGTAGTACAAGCTAAACTCAGTCACTGATTTCACTACCATACTCCAGGAACCATTCCCAGGCTAAACCATCAGAAAACACAAATCAACAGTTGATCTCAATTTGTTTCAGAAACTTATGCAACCTAAGAGCTGATACAACAATCACTCAATCAGCTCTTAGTGTCTAAACTGAGACCACAGTGGACTATGGTATCAAAATCAATTGTTACAAAGCTAATCTATCTCCCATATTGAAATTACTTCATGAAGCAGGTATCACACCATTAAACCAACCTGTTAATATACTATACTACCTAGAATTTAACCAATTCAGAAATCATTACCAATGGATATCTTAATCCTGAAGGCAGGATATTGATATCTATTGACATTCAAATCTGATTTAATTAAATGATCAGGATATCTCAACCGAGACTTAAATCCAAGTAGGTATCAATGTTTAAGGATGCCCCAATCCTGAGATTTCATCGAGATAGGATGTCAGTATTAAGACTGACATCCACTGTTCGATCCAAATCCATATCAACACATTGATCCTACAACATCAATCAACAGTACAAAATTACCCTATAGATAGTAATTTACCTGATGGAATCAATCCTTCGATACCAAGCCTTGAATCAATCCCGAGTTGCCTGGTTAAATCCTGATGCTTGAATCAATCAAACCAGATGCAATATTTTGCAATTACCTACCACTACAACAAATATGGCCTACAATAGCATGCACAGAACGCTACAGAAAGCCTTCTATAGCGTATTCTGTCCGCTATAATTGCCCACGCTATAGTATGTCAAGGCATGAACGCTATAACATTATAGCGTTCTTGAATGCTGTAGATAGATTATAGCGTTCGTGTATGCTATAGATGGTTTATAGCGTTCGTGACTGTTGTGGATTGTTTATAGCATTTGTGAATGCTGTAGATGCTTTATAGCGTCTGTGAATGCTGTAGATGGATTATAGCGTTCATAAATGTTGTAGATGGTTTGATTTATTATAGCGTTTATCATATGCTATCGTGATAGCGGCCAACAGTTTTAGAAAATGCTATTATATTTAGAAGTTTTGAGTGCTATAAATCTGCTACAGAATTTCATATCTGAATAACCTGTTTTGTATCACATACAAATAACCATAGAAATTCATGCTAAATCGTAATTTTGATTTCAACAATTTCAATCGCAACTTCAATTTCGATCAATCAAGATATAGAAAAGGTTTGCCACAATATGAACTTGTTTCATTAAAACATTCAAGATGTACAAAAAATAGTTATCATTAAAACATTCAAGATATACAAAAAGTAGTTGTACGCCTAGTAGTCCAAAATAAACTATTCCATTTACAAAATATCCGTAGGCTAAAAAACAGTTTGACCTCCTCTTTCCTTCTAGCTATCCACAGCCACCAAAAAATTATACGTCAACCTACACAAAATTGAGAAAAAAATACATTATTATATAAAAAAAATAAGTTCACACAAGATCATATATTGATGAACAAAAACAAAAAGAAAGAAGTCGATAATTGAGCTCTACTCACCTGAGAGAAAAAACCATTTATTTTGTTCCCAGTGAGATAGCTTATGTTCTATATATCTAGAATTCTTGAAGGCTATCTTGTTCAAAACCATTTATTTTGATCCATCTATTATTTGCAGGCATTGATCTGTACTATTGCAGCCTTCATCACAGTGATTGCCATTCTTCTCTAGGTATCAAGGAAATCTGACATGAGTTTGCTAGTTGAATGAAGTTTATGGAAGCAGAATAGCAAATACTTACCAAGAGGAGCATATTATGTTCATAACTATTTTTACTGATATAAATATATTGCAACTTGTCGTGTAATCTTGTGTAAATAAAAACAAAAATGAGGGATTATTTTCCATATTTCAAGTAGTCATCAGGTTATATACATACATATCGGCTAGCAAGAGTGTAATTCTCTTCTTGGAACAACTGCCTCTTCATAGTTAAAGAGCATTATGAAACTCAATGTATTGTCGAGCCTATTCATTTCATATCGCCCACAGTTCAATTATATCATACAACAAAGGTGTTCTTTAGTTCTTGGCAAATATACCTCTCAACTAGTTCCCAACAAACATAATTTAACCAGAAAGCACTCAAATCTCAGCTAATATTATCCTTGCCGACTAGCAATAACTAAAAAAAGGCAATGGCCAAACTGCATTAAATGGTATTACCTCAGAATGGAGTAACATTATCTCATCAAATCCAATGGTTGTACGTATTTCTGCGAATGATTCTGTAAAAACAAATATAACATATTACAGCAAAAATGATTATTTTTTATAGCAAAAAGTACTATGGTAAAATTAATAATAAAAAGAATAAAGAGTGATACAACCAAGGGGTCCACTTAGGCCCGGGGGGAACCACCTAAGAAAAATGATAAATTATGCACTAGTGAATCATAGTCATCTCAGAGGTATAGTATAAAAGAAAATATCAAGTCAAGATAAATACCGTAATAATGGCTGCGTAGACAGCCAATAAATGAGAGGCACCTTCAGGTGTTTGTATCTGTCATAAAATTGATACCGTATGCGGAATAACCGATCTGGATAAACACCATGTACAGATTCACTATACTCATCATTTTCTACAAGCATCAATCCAGGCCAAATATCACTTCATGGACAGCAACAATAATCTTAACTCAGTAACTGTAAAGGATGAAAGACTATTCTAGCTGTGTTTTCACTTGGACAAAAAAATTAAATTTCAATTGTGAAATATGTGCTGAAATTTATGTTGCACGGACATCAATACGACATGACACGGTAAGGACACGACAACAGATACACGACACGGCCTACAATTTTGGAGTGCCCATGCTTCCTAGGCTGAAACAAAGATTGAATTTTGAGCAAACCCTTTCCCATGGATATAGTCATCGGCCTTTGAATGAGCAATCGCCATCCAGTACAAGGCTTGTGTATAAACACCTGTAGGTAAGGCAGATGTTGTACCTCAAGCATATCAGGATTACCCTCGGACCAAGTACTGACACAGTAGGTTAGCATACAGAAGACATGAGGTTCATTAAATGTTACCCAATAATCCACCAACTCTGATACATGATCCACAACAAGCCTGCAGAGCAAAAATAAAAATTGCATTGTTAGTTGATGATTGAGGGAGATTGTCAATAGTTAAAAAGAATAAAAGAATCTATGCCCAACTTGTCCCAGACTGATACATGCCATCAGTTCCAAAGAGCACCACTTACAAATTAATACATACTTAGATGGTTGAACTTGTTATTCAAGTACCTATACATTCAATTAACACTATATTGCATGGATACGTCAATAAAGGTGATCTATCTATGTTGTGTATTAGATACGTAGACACTTTGATACTTCTATGATACATGTCAGACAGACTTTCCTACATATTCTGCTTTTAAATGACCGCTTACCATACCTGGGGCGTATGAATGAGTTAAAGCAGAAAAGGCCATAAATAATGCAAGTAAGAAGTCCAATCATAAATCAAACCCTAAAATATAAGCAAAACAAATCCTAATAAAACTCAATGTAAACAAACTCCTACAAATAAATCCAAAAATAGTCTCCTAAAATGTTTCCTAATATTCTCTACCTCATTGTCCTCTTCCCATGTCCGTGGCTGGAAAACACAAAGAAGTAACGGAATAGTTTCCTAGAATAAAGTAGTCCCATGTCATAGAATCATAAATTAAGCATGGTACTATTATCCAAAGAACAGAAGAATAATTAGGAAAAATAGAAAAATATCAGATACACAGATAACACCATGATTATGATTTAAGTAATGAAATTAAAATCCACTTAACCATCAATGTCCTGGGCTTACACCACAAAGAAGGATCCAACACATGACCAATATATCATTGCGAATATAAAACACATTCAAATTGTAAAAAGCATCCTCACTCCAAATGGAATTTTCTTTTTAGTGTCATGAATCGTCAACTCAATTAGTCCAGATATACAGAAGGGAAACATATATGTTAAAATGAGAGTACATAAAATTTACAAAATCTATTAAAGCAGTAACAATTTGAAGCTATGACATTTCTAAAGCTAGATATGAAATTAAAGCTTATTTTAGTCCTGGCCTTAGTCCATCCTACTATGATATATGTGTTCTTCTAGTCAGTGCCGCTTGATCAGCTATGGTACAGTAAGTATATATATTAGCAACTGAGTTTATAACGGATACCTCTAAAACATAAATGTAAAGAGGAACACTTAGAAATGCCTGTCATATAGAGAAACTATATAGAAGGGGAAATAAGCATCATGTTTCTAGGAATATAACATTCTTCATAATATATGTGCATTCCCACAAACCTAACACTTAGACAGTTAAGATAATGGAAGACATAATCAAGGATGGAAGATCTAATCATGGTGAACAAGACGTCTCAGGATTTTATTTCTTGCAAGTCCAGTAGGTAAGTAGGAATATCATCATTACCACACCATCCATCTATACCTCATAACTTGATTAGCAAAATAGTATTAATATACTCATAAATATTATATAGCATAGAGAGGTAAAATTGGAGTCCCCACAAATTTTTTGGGAAATTTACCTATAACTTAGAATTCTATGAGAGTATCTCTTAGATAAAAGAGCTTTACAATTTATAAGAAGAGTGATAGTTTTCTAGGCTAGGAAGCACCAATTATAGAGTTGTACAAAAGAATTTGAGTAATACTTGAAAATATATATAGACCATTGAATGTTGCTTGAAATTTTTTAGGGATTTGTCTACAGGCGTACAAGTACCTAATTTCCAGCGGGACAAATATTACCTCCCCAAAACTTATAGCTATGAATATAGTAGATGGATTTGGAAGCTAATAGTATAAGTAAATTTGTAACTTGTCATCACCCATAATATATATCAGAAAGTAATAATCATATAGAATAATGAGAATAAAGTAGCGTTGAATACCCTGATTAAGAAGAATCTCGTCCATCTTCTTCCTAACCTTTTGACCAAACACAACGCATAAAGCAAACATCAGCAACAAATTACTTGCCAATATCATAAATACACCTTATCACTGTTAAATTTCAATCAAATCTAGTCACGTTTTGTCGTCACCGTATCTAAAATCATTCAAATCAGACATAAGTAAAGCTAAATTCAAAGTTAAATCACCAAAAAATTGATAAACTTATCACTAGATCAAAAGCTCACGTTGCTAAGAAGAATAAAGCTAGGTTTTCCTTCTTCAACTTCTCCTTGTAGTGAACATCATATGCTGCATAGACATCCTAATTATGAAAAATCAACCCAAGTGATCAATCCAACAGCTCAAAAACTCTAAAAGCAACGAAATTTAGTCCAAATTTTAAGTGTTTTTTACCTGATCGACGACTTTGAAGACGGCCTTGCCCCTGCCGCGCCTTCGCCTCCTCCGCGAGCGCCTAAGCAGAAAAGGAACCTAAAGTCGATGTCAAGAATGAGTTCCCAATCTAAATGACAAAATGAGCCCTAACCCTGATCATCACCTTGGCGAACCCCTTGGCGGTGCCGATCTGTGTGCCGAAGAACACCGTGACCTTCTTCCTTCCGTCTTCGACCTCCGGATCTTTCTCCTTTGGCGCGACCAGCAGCTTCAGCGACTCAATCAACTGGGTTGTCTTCCCGGACGAGGAGCGGTACCAAAGAAAGATGAGGCAAGTTCGAGCATGACGATGACGGAGGTGTTGATGAGGACGAGGAGTTGTCGATTCTCCATGATCGCGACAGCCTCCGGTGGGATCCCTTCGGTGCCGAGCTTGCCGGTGAGTATCGATGTCATGAGGTCGAGCGGTCGAAGTAGGTTTTCTTACGGATCGGAGGAGAGAGATTAGGGGGAAAAGAAATTTTGACAAGGTGAAGGTAACATAGTGTGTGAGGGAGAGAGAGGAGGGTCCTCTGTGTATGAGATAAAGAGAGGGAGAGAGAGAGAGGAGCTAAATCGTGAGAAAGAGAGAAGGAAATAAGAAGGGGGGATTTTCGTGAACCCAAATAAAATGAGCGGGCTGATCCGGGAGGAGGGATTTAGAAATTTGGGAGGGACTTTTTGATTTGGGAGGAGGGATTTAGAAATTTGGAGGAAAATATTAGAATATACTACCTATTGAAAAAAATTCACTACTAATCTTTTTTTTAAATAGATGAATGTTATATATTCTACAGCAATCAGAAAACGCAATAGATAGATATTTTTATAGTACTGCAGAAAGAACGTTATTATTGATAACATTCTATAGCAGGGACACTTGAACGCTATAGAAAAACTGCTATTGTAGGTCCTATTTGTTGTAGTGTACTGTACTAAAACAAACAAAGTTATCAAAATCTAAGGAATTATCGTTTGAAACTCACCTTGTTCTCAATTCAAGATCACAACCAAGTTCCTAAGTCCTTGAGTCTATATTCGAATGTCTAGAAGAATATATCCATCAATAGATGGAATACAACAGTTGAAACTAGGTTGAGAAAATCATAATGCTCTCTAAGAAATCCACAGGAACAAAAATATCAAAGCATAGATCACTTACGATCTCAATCTCAGCGACACAAACTCGATCACAGTATTCTTCTAACTCAACCAGTTCTCACAGATCTGTGAATTCTAAAGAGAGTATATCAATTTAGATGATCAAGGGGTAGGTCAAAGGATGTTCGAATTCAACAAACAAAATTACCTAGGTTTGAATCAAACGACGAAGAAGGGGTTGCTGCGCTTCATATCTCGTATGTCCACTGAACTGGTCGTCGTCCCACCATGGTTGATCGATGAACCGCTCGAGGAAGAACTGGTTTAACTTCAAATTAAGAAGGAAAAACTAATTACAAGGTCTCTATTTCTAGATCTAAAAGAACCGATCAAAACTTACTTACTCTAGATGGCAAATTGAAGGAAAAGAGGAGTGGATCTTGGCATCGTCTGCTTTCCCAGAGCTTAACAGAACGCCATTGGTGGCAAGCTTGAGAAATTTGATTTGAAGAAGAAGATGATGCTTCACCAGGAATGGCTAGGTCGATTAAATAGGTGACTGAATTTTGAATATAGAAGGAAAATTGGAGGGAAAATTAGAAATTCGGTTAGAGCCATGTGCTATGCTCCTCAATTAGTTGGAAAAGAATTTCAAATACTCATCCTTCTCTCCTGAGAAGAAATAGATTAAAAAAAATCAATCAGTAACAATAGTGATTGCTACAGTATGGCCCAATGCCATTCGGCCCAAAAAAATAGCCCAAAGAAAAGAAGTAAATACATTGAAAGAAAAAGAAAAATAATGCACAGCCCAAGGCAAAAATATCATTTAGAAATTGTTTTATAAAATTTTTACTAATTTCGAGGAGGTGAAGTTACAGATGCTGCTGTGCCTCTGCCTGGGCCCTCTGAGTCTGCATCATCTGCTGTAGAAGGGCCGTCATCTGATGTGCATCCGTCGGTAGTGGAGGTAGCGGTAGAAGAGTCTCGGGAATGACTATGGACGGTCCCGCAGCTGGAGGGGGAAGACCTCCTGGAACAGTCGCTGCTACTCCTGTCTGAAGGACAGGAACTGAGGTGGCAGCTCCCGCGACTGCTACTCCCATAGCCGGAGGTGGAGGTCCTACTGGATTGGACCTCATTAGAACAGCACTAGGTCCTACTGCATGAGAGCGAGTAATCGTCATCCTGAGGACAGATTGAAACAAGGAGGTCAATATGGCACATGATAAGGAAAATCAAGGAAGGACAATTGAATTCAAATGCAAGAAGAGTTGTCATGGTAATCAAAAGATCAAAATTTTCCTAAAATGTGATTGAGTAACTCCTATCATATCCTAGATCCTATGTCCTAGTCGCAGGTACGTAATTAGTACTCCAAGTCGAGCACAATTATGAGATCACACTAATTGTGACATCGACCTGCATGGGCTACCACAAAAATGTGTCACAACCCGCACCCTGAGGAAGGATATGAGAACGTGGGTACGTCCAGCCTACGCCGTAGAATCGGCGATAGAACACTGTATAGGTCGTCTATAAAGGCTACAACTAGACAAAATATAAGGGTACCTGTCATCTCCGTACAGAGGTATAATATGGCATAGCTCAATCACAAGACAAACTAGGATAGATAGCACGAAATAGAAATATGATAGAAAAGAAAACTGGAAAAGAGTTCAAGATCCAACACAAGCTCAGATATATAAACACATCACAGAAACTCAAAAAATAAAATAAAAATACTAAGTATGAAAGCACTAGCTGGATCGCAGTCCAGGCAAGCCTAACTAAGCTATACTAGCCAGGGGGTGCAACATCTAGTGGCTCAAGCTGCCAGGTCAAATCCCTGGCCGAAGTCTCCATCTGCCCCGACCCCATAGTAGGTCGGGCAGTCTGCCTCGGAATCATCTGTAATATATCAATGGTATCCTATCAGAAAAATAAGCAAGTACAAAACACTAATAGCAGTTCCATATGAAATGACAAATTCTATAAGAGACAATCATAATGAAAAATAAGATAAAATATCAAGATAGGAAATATAAACATGATATGTAAACTGGATTGTATAAATACAGGAATGTAGAATAGAACAGGGATATATGATGTAACAAAGTAAATATAAAATGTGCCATAAATTATTAGTGCGTTATGTGATCGGCTTAGGTCCAGATCAGGCTGTTCCATCGGACCGGCTATGAACAAGTGTACAAAAGAGCAAGATCAGGCCGGCCACCATAGAAAGCTATGAATAAGTAGGGTCAGGCTTTACCCGTCGTGAGGCAAGGGTTTAGCTATAAACAAGTAACAGGTACGAGTGTGAAGAACAAGTAGGGATTTGATCACACAACCACTAATAACTCTCCATCCCGGAATAGTATAATGGATCCGGACATGACACGTTGTAGCTCTCCTTTCCAAAAAATTTGAAATATTTTATTATTATTTATTTTATTTAAATGGTGATTATTATATTTTATAAATAATTATTTAGTTTATTATTACGGTAGATAATTTTAGTCATGATTAGGAATTTAAGTACAAGGTGACTAGAAATCATGGCATGGATAGTGCAGTAGCATGCTTTGACTAGTGTATTAGCCCTGGTAGGAAAGACCTATCCATAAATATGTTCTAACTAGAAAAACCAGGCCAAGGTATGACATGAATATTATAAATAGTTTAATTATTCATTATTATTATTATTTGGCATTTAAGTGACCCGGTTGTACCAAACTGGTCCGGACTCGACCCGAACCAAACCCGGGCCCATGTAATATTGTAGTGCGACCAAAGACATTCACGACGATAGATACATTGTATAAATGTGCGTTCTCCGTAATTTATGTAGTGGCTTAGTAAATATTTTATATAAATAATATTTGCCCTATAAAAATTTTGATAATGTTTTAATTGATGATTATAGTGAATATTTTCTTAAACATGTATTTTGGGATTTTATAGGCCATATAGGTATGTACATGTGCATATATAATTATATTCCTGATATAAAATTAGGTTTTAAATAAATATATGTATAGGTATAGCTATCGGAGTGTAATTATTTCTATATGTATATGTATATTAAATTAATAATCTTATATTATAAATATTGATTATATTTAAAATATTGTATTGTTTGTATGAAATTTGTGGTATATATATATATATATATATATATATATATATATATATATATATATATATATATATATATATATGTATATATATATATTTTTTTTATATATATATGTATATATATATATATATATATATATATATATATATATATATATATATATATATATATATATATATATATATATGTATAAATACCTGGGTATGTATATTGATCATATAGGCAAGTAATTATAATTATAACTTATTAATATATGTACATATATATATTATGTATATGTGTGTATGTGTATGTATATATAAATATATATATTATATATGTGTGTATGTATACGCATATAAATATATGTATATATAAGGGGGTGTGTGTGTGCGTATGTATAGACAAATATATATGTATATGTGTGTAAATATATATACATATATATATATATATATATACATATGTATATATGTACATAAGTATTTATACATATGTGGATATATATATATATATAATAGTAATAAAAAGAAATAGAAAAAATGCAAAGGAACAAAACTGCACCTAAAACCCCAGCTCAAAAGCCTCGGCCCAAGCAGGCCAGCCCAGGCCGAGCCCTTAACACCCCTCAGCATAAACACCTAATCCCCCACAGCCCGAGCTCCAGCCCCGCTCATTCCAACCGAAACCGCTCGATTTTTATTCCATCGAGCGCGTATATAATCGAGAGACAGAGGGAGATCGAAAGGATTTTCCTAAACCCTAGCCACGTCAATCCAGCCACCCTCGACGTCCTGGCGGCCACCCACCGCCGGCGCCACCGCCGCATGTGGCCGAAGCCGCCGGAGGCAGCGCGTGCGGACAGGGGAACAAAAATAGTGACAGTTGCGAACCCAAAATTCGTGATCGAAATTCATCCTTATTGCTATATCATTTTTTGAGATAATTCATCAGGTATGATCTCGATATATACGCCTTCGATCCCCATCAATTAGTTTGATTTTAGGTAATCTATATTGCCCAGAAAATCGACCCAAAGTCGATCAAAAATCCTGTTTAAAATAGGACAGGAACCCGTCCCAAAGACCAAATTGGAAGCCATTTTATGATCTGTATGTTAGAAATTTTAGAAAACTAATTAAAGGCAGTTATAGACAAGATATAGGACTTCACGACCCTTTTTGAAGATTTGGAAATCATCGACTACGTGTCGAGAA
Organism: Iris pallida; assembly: GCA_029216955.1. Lineage (NCBI taxonomy): Eukaryota > Viridiplantae > Streptophyta > Magnoliopsida > Asparagales > Iridaceae > Iris > Iris pallida. The sequence goes on along the minus strand of JANAVB010041220.1, from coordinate 1,568,404 downwards.
ATCGAATCCCGAAGTTTACCAAAAAATTATTTTCAAAACAAAAAAAAAACCCTCGATACGACGTACGTCCCGCCAATCCGGGCGACGTGGTCACGACCGAAAGCATCGAAAGGTGCGTATCGGCTTCGTGGACGTGTGGAATTTGACGGAATTCAAATTGGTTACGTTTGTGCGACGAATTTGATGTGTATCCGTTAAAATTTATCGTATTAGCCTATGTGCAAATTTCCCAATTACTTTGTGCACATTTTTCAGATCGAGACAAAACTAGTGCCAACAGGACCGTATAATTTTTCTGGTCTTGTATGCCAAGTTTGGTCCGATTCTAAGACAGTTGATCGGATCGTCGTTTTGCGGGCCCTACGGTCCGACTCAACAGACGATTTTATGCACGACACGCCGAAATCCAACTTTGGACATACGGTTGGGTTCGTATCAGATATCTGGACCTGTTGACATATAGTTTTATGACTTTAGAGACCGTTGACTCTGGCTTGTATTTCGGTGCAAAGCGGGTCTAACGGCGGATACCGTTTTGACCCAAAATTATTGTTTTGCCCCTGTATCCAGAATTGGACTTAAGAACAGACAATTCTAGCTAATTTGACTATTCTGAAAACGTTGGTAATATTTAATTCTGTAACACCCACTTTTGTAAAATGAGGGTAATTTTGAACTTTTGTAAAAGTTTATTATTTAATAATAGAATTTATGATTTATGAATTTTTTTTAATTAATTTAATACTATTTAAAATTGGTGAGTTATAATTTTGATGTGTTAGCTAGTGAACCCTAAAACTGTTGAGCCTAGAGATTAACCATGACCATGGGGACCTAACCATGTGATTAGAATGACTATCAACTTTTTAGGCTAAGGGTAGTTTGGTCATTTTGTGACTTTTAAATTATTTAGGATTTTGATTAATTGGTAAATTTTAGATTATTTTAATAATATTTAAATTGATGTATTATAATTTTGGTCATTTTTCATATTTTAATATTTTGGAAAAAATTTATATTTTTAATATTGTTTTTATTGGATTTGTTTAGTCGGGTTTGAGTTTCGTCTCGTTCCGACTTGTATTGTGACCCGGGTAGCTTAAACTCTAGATGGAACCCAATAGTAAGTTAAGCATGACCTACAAAACCCAACATTTAAGTTAGTTAATTAAACTAATTTTTATCATGTTAGAATGGTTAAGTTAAAGACTCAAAACTAGATCATTTTGACCCCAAACTTGAACCTGGTCTAGACTTAACCATATGAGACTAGAGAGGGACAATTAAGATATTTCCCATTAGCCCTAATGGACACTTTATGACAGCCACCTTTAGGAGAGAATGATTCATTTCATTCATTACAATCTTGCCTCTTTTATTTTCCTTTTGTTCTTCCCCAATTTTAGAGAGCCTTCACATTGATTTGATCTCCAAATCAAATCATTCCTTCACCAAACCTTCCCTCAATCATTCCCATTCTCCAAGGAAAGGGTGCTACCAAGGATTAGAAGAGAAGTATAAGGAGGAGTATCTACTTTGAGGGATCTTCGTATCGGAGCCGTGTCCTAAAGGATTTCTTTGGGATTCCACTCCTAATAGGTAAAACCCATCATCTAAATCAATTTTCTTTGCATATAAATTAGTTTTGAATCCGTAGGATCCATCCTCATGTATGTGTCCCATTTAGATTCAAATTTGAGGCCATTTGGCGCTCTTTTGAGGATTTTAGATATGTGTCTTGTGTCCTACTTGATAGATCACAAATTAGGATACCCTATGTGTATGTATGTATGATAATAGTTTAAATAGATATTTAAATTCAGTTTTATAATGGTTAGAGAGTGGATTGATCTTAGTTAGGATGGTTAGAATGAGTTTCATTTGGATACCTATGTTTGTATCCAAGTATCTTGGCCTATATGTGTTCTTTTATCAAATCCGTCATAATTTTTATCCACATTTTTATTAACCAAAGCAACTTAGAAATGTCATAACTTTTAGCTAGAACTCCGATTTATCTCCTATTTATTTTAAAAGAACCGTATCGAAGTTAGCTTTCCAAATATATATTTTAATAAGCCAAATTCTTTCTGTAACTTTTTGTAGAATTATTTGAGTGCTGTACGAAAGACGAATGTGTTTCGGTATTTTTGCGATTCCGGGAGCTTCCGGACACGAAAATACGATCCGTTTAAAGTCTCAAAAAGCTAACACAAAGGGCTACGACATACTTTAATCTTAGAATTTAGTGAATGCCCAATTGGTACAGTATTGGTTTTAAGTAGAAGAGTGACTATACGATATATGCATTTTGTGTAACCTATGAGCCTATGTAGTATGGGTATTAAATGAATATAGAGTATGTAATACATGATATGTTAGATGAATGAAATGATATATATATGATATATATCCTCTTTACATTAATGTATATATATGGTTGAATGCAAGCATCTAGGAATGCAATTAATATAATATATGTAAGCAATACATAAATGCATGAATGAAAGAATGATATACAATGTATGCATGAAAGTATATAGTGAATGCTAGATATAAATGCAAGGTATACATGTAATGATAGATATGAATGCATAATATATAAATAATATAATGCAATATATAATGATAGTATGTATGGTAATGTAGAATATATGATGCAAGCATGTACATGTCCACTGTTTTCCCTTTCCTTTACATTTCCTTCCTTTCCCTTTCCATTTCAGTTTTTCTTTTTTTTTTCCCCTTCTATTTTACATGTTATATACAATGTATATAATGTATAGATGCATGTAACTATGTAATATGCATGAATGAATGTCATATATGAATGAATCAATCAATCAAAGGTATAAGTAAAATATAATGCATTGTAATGAATGTTAACATATATAATGTATAAAAGTATGTATGTAAATATGCATGAATGTATATATCTATATAACTATGTAAATATGCATGATGTAACATATGACTATAGATGTAAATATGTATGTAATGTGGATATGCATGTATGTATGAAGGTATGTATTTATATATATTATCTATTTTATATTATGCATTGTTGTGGTTCACATTATCTTGTGATTGTGTGAGTGCTAGCCTAGGCTTGGTTAGGCCTAGTGAGACTTGTTAGACTTGTTTGGGCTAGGACTTGACCTAGTTGACCTAATTTGACTAGTGTGGTTGACTAGAGTTGACCAAGTGTTGACTTTAGTCTAGTTTGACCTAGACAGCATGCAGATGCAATGTACATTTCATTTATCATCTCTCGTATACATCTTGACATGTGTTGCTCTAAATAGGACTATTTGGCTTCAGTTTAGACCTCTATACCTATCAGCTATTCAAGTTATCTGATGAGTACATTCTATGACCGTTTCATACTTGTCTGGATTTACATTCTTGCTCTAGATTACTGTACTTGATGCTGACACGATTGTTATCACGGATTGGTACTATATGAATCTTCTTTTGAGATATTATCCCCTTGTATTCACTAAATACATATTCTGATGTGCGTTTCACTTACATATTGTATTTATTGAATACACATATCCTTGTATACTCATTGTGCATATTGTACTCTCATTATCACCTGAGTACTAGGGATAGACCACTGTACAACTATTGTATAACATTGTACGTCTATTGTATAATATTGTACATCTATTGTATAACATTGTACATCTATTGTATAACATTGTACACTATTGTACAAGATAATGTAACTGGAGTGGATCCTTGTGTATTGATTGGGGAGGGAGAGTAGAATTGGTTATGTACTCAAATCCTATTATACAATATTGTATAACTATTGTATATGTCTATTGTACACTCACGTACAATGGAGTTACCATTGCATTGTCCTAGACCATTTACATAACCATATTGTACTCTAAATCACACATTGCTTACAGTTCTTACGTATCATATGTAGATATTTCCTATTATCAAATCTCTGCTATTTTTTATATACATTCTCTTTCAGCGTTTACTGTACCTTACTCTATTGCATGCTTTATATTTCCTAACTTGATATGAACTGCGTGAGATGTTTTGTGCTCGCTACTGTCCTGACTGGACTTGTTGATAAATTTTACAGATAGCTTGGAGGTTGCCTGCTAGCCTAGAGGAGACACAGTAGAGGTTGTATAGATAGTTATTTTAGTTGTCTTGAGTTGTATTTACTTTATGGATTACTGTATTTGAGATTTGAGATGTTTTCTGGGTTTGTGTATCTTAAACACTTAGACTTCTATCTGCGGTATCTCTTTGTGGATTTCATATTTTATCTATCTTTTATCATGCTCTACCTTAGATGTGATTGAGACTGTATTTGCTATATCACCTCCATTCGGAGTGTATATACTGTACAGGTATCTTTATATTGTTAGATGTTTGACCTAGGACAGCGTTCTACCGCCGACACTGTGGCGTAGGCTGGACGTACCTACTTCTCGTGCCCTTACACTAGGGTGTGGGTCGTAACATATTTTTAGTGGTGGCCTATGCAGGTCGAGTTTATGTAGTGGTATTCGAACTAGAATATCACTACAGCCTCTAGTAGGATTAGGATAGATTTTTGAATGTACTCAATCACAGTTTGGCCTCCTTGAGAGATTCCTGGGACGACCCTTGAGAATCTTATTTTAACTTCGATTTGAAATCTATTTTTTCCCTGATTTGATTTATCTTTACTTCCTGTTATTGAACTTGATTTTGATGGATTATTGTTGAATTTTAAATCATGATATTAGTGGTTGAATTTGAGTCTGTATTTATATGATTTTTGATGGATTATTGTTGAATTTTGAATCTTGATGTTAGTGGTTGAATTTGAGTTTGTATTTATATGATTTTTGATAGATTATTGTTGAATTTTGAATCTTGATGTTAGTTGTTGAATTTACGTTTGTATTTATATGTATATATACATTTTTTTGGAATTAAGGTATAACCTGATAACATACTTGATAAGGACAGTGAGAAAGGTAAAAGTCTACTTTATTATGGAATTTAGAATTTATTGCAGTCATATTTGCTAGCATGATAAGGACGTAGAGCTTGATATAGCTATTGTGAAACCCAGAATTTTAGAATTATTTAATTATTGGTTTGTAGTACAATTTTTGTTTAATTATTATAGTTATTATTATTATTATTGTTATTATTATTATTATTATCTATTAGTCGGGTTTAAGAAAAATATTATTTTTAAACTATCGTTTGGGTTTTGTTTGTGGCCCTGTCCCAACCCCATGTCCGGAGTCCGACCCTGAACTCGAACCAGATTCCGTTTTTCGAACCCATCCTTGGTTTCCATTAAAATCTGAAATTATATCTATGTATGTATGTATACATATGTTGGTCTGGTTAGTATAAAAAAAACTAAAACTATTTCCTTTCTTTTTCTCCATACTCGGCCAAAAACCGTTTCCCATGACCTTTCCCATTCCCTTCACTTCTCTCCACTACCCGTTTTAAACTCACGCCCCTCCACGTTCCTATAACCCCTTTTCCCATATTAATACCCCACCAACACCAGCACCTACTTCACCCCCACGTCTAATCCTTTCTCCCACATAAAAAAACACAACACCACCATCATCCCATTTTACTTCCACCACTACCAAACACACCCCCATGAGCCCTTCTCGAGTTTTTCCCAACCCTGTGCCTCTCTGCGCGAGCTCGGACCGACTCCTTCGGCCGAGCAACCGCGGCTCCCTCCTGCAGCAAACCCGCCGAGCCACCCGAGCCCCGAGTCCGCGCCCACCGTCAGACCCCCACCCCCGATCGGCGCATCCCAGGCCGCGTCCGCCCACGTCGGCCACCGCTCGGCCCGAGCGCCGCCCCGCGGACCTCCCCGTGCCCGAACCCCCACTCCGTCGGGCTCTTCGCAACACCTCCGCGGCCCCCTCTCGGCCCGTGCCCGACCCGATCCCCTCCGATCTCCGCGCGCTGGCCCGTCCAGCTGTTGTCCAGAGCTTCCCTGTCTCCGGCGAGCTTCCGTGCGCGATCCGTTGTCCGAACCTGAGCTTCGATTAGGTTTACGCAGCCGTACCCCGACGAGGCGTGTCCCGAATCCGTGGCAACCCTTCGGATTTCGTCGATTTGGGTAATTTCTGGATAATCATAGTAGTTCGTCCCTCCTGTAATTTTCTGTGATGAATTTGGTCCTCGAATTCTCTTCGGGAATTCGGTTTTCTGTTAAGTTATGGTTTCCGGGAATTTCGAAAACATTCTTGACATTTTTGTTCTCTGGTTTTTAGTTGCTGTTGATTTCGGGTTTTTCCCGAGAACTCTTCGGAAAGAGTTCTGATAGTTGGGATTATTTCGGGATTTCCGAACTTTCTTCGAAAACATCCTGGATTTTATTTTGGACGTTTCTGTGGATTGGTTTTTGAATTTCGGAATTTCGGGATTTTTGATTTATTTCGGGTTTTTCTGATTAGGCTTCGGGAATGATTTTTGTGATTATATTTTCTATATAAATGGGTTCTCCCTAGTTTGGGATATTTGTTGGAATTGTTGGCGCATTTTTCCAGTTTTGGGTTGTCCCGAATATAGAGGAAATGCTGCCCAAATTTTTATAAAATTTTATAATATAATTTTAAAATGATTTTTCGAAAAAGAATATTATTTTGGATTTTTGGGCGACGATCGTATTGGTCAATGGGCCCTGGCTAAGTGCAAACGAAACCGGCTTTGTCCGAACGTTGAGGCACTAGCCTATATGACGATTGGACCAATATCTGAGACTCACTATTAAATTTATTTTAATTATTAGTTTTATTTATAATTAAATTGTAGGAGAGATTTCAGGACTAACCCAGGTCTATTTCTTATTTAAATTCAATAATTTGTAAGGGCATAAGCCCAGCTTTTCTATTTTCTTTCTCTGTGGCCTGTAATTATTGTAGCATAGTTTTCTTTCATTTTTTGGTTTTGCTGGTTTTTAGCGTAAATGCGTAAAACTAAAATAAATATTATTTTGATATAGAAAAATTAATGAGGTTTTTCTCACATTAAAATTTATAAGTTTGTAATATTTAAACAAAGATCATATTTTTTCATTAAACAAGAAATTTAGTTTTATATGTATAATTACGAAAAATACAAAGTTTTAACCAATTAAATTGGTAACTACGAGTTTTCCAAAATAAAAAGTTAAATTGATCTTTCCCTCGTAATTAATTACAACGCACCCGATAATCGAGATTTGTTGTGATAGCGTAATCTAAGATTAAAATCTGATTAGGACCTGCTACTAGAGATTGCAACTAGCATACCTAGCTTGTTTTCACAATGGATCTAAGTCGCGTTCTCCAACTGTAGGGTCTCGGAGATGAACCTAGCATCTTTCCGGAACCAACACCGTTTCCAGTCGTAAACAAAGGCAAGTACATTTTGTGTTAGTTTACAATTATTTAATAATCATTTTATTGCAAGTTTAAACTACGATGCAACACGGAACTCTCTCTGAGAGCACTGACTGTAACTACTGTAACTGTTTGGGGACTGGGGGAGTAGTGTAATGAATATGACCACATCCAAAGTAATAATTTAGAACTGTATTAGCTTACCCTCATACACACGGGAATAAGCCATATCATTCACTGTACAACCCAAGCCGGTCATATTCATTGCCTATTCACATCACAATGTTTTAACTGCTGGAGAACTGTTTATTTTCAAATTGTTTAAAAGTGCATGATTCTATTATTATTTCAATTGTCAAATTAGCATGAATTGTACTTTGCTCCCTCCTGACTGGAGATCCAATATTTTTAGGTATCACTGATGATGCTTTGTTCCGCGGTATTTTTCCCGAGATCCCAACTAGAGGACGATGATCTCGAGACTGATGAGCTGGTTCCCTAGATTTTCTTCTTCTTTTATAATTCATGATATTTGTGGAAAATAATGTATTTCAGATGTATCTTTCATTTGATTGTAAAATTTTTTAAACTATTCGAATTTTTAAAGTTGTGGCAATTAGACTGTGTTGTTTATTAACTGCATGAGTGATACAGCTTACTGCCGCCGTCTCAACAACGGTGCAGGCTGGGCATGATCCGATTCGATCCAAGAAATTGGGACCGGGTCGTGACATGTTTTTAGTGATGGCCCACGCAGGTCAGATCAACAACTTTGGAGAACATATTTAGAAACAATTAGAACACTAGAACATCAATTTGTCACAACATAGGACCAAAATATATTATAAATAAATATTTTTGTTTGCTATAGACTTGTAGGCTGCCTTACTTATGTTTGCATCCTAAACCTTCCAGAGAATAGCCATTGACAAGACCAATCCTACTGGCGATGAGGTGTCATCTCCGGATCATACCCCATCTCCTCAACCAAGTCCAGAGTTTATTCCCTCGCAGCTGATTGACCATCCCCATAATACATCCAGTAAAGTTTTTACTACACTGGCGATTCCTACCTCTTCTCAAACTGAGTTGCATTTCCTTGGTGAAGTACCTATTTCTGTTGCTCCACCAGTACCAGCAAACACCTTCCAAATGGTTGCCCTATTTCAAGAAATCCTGGAGTTCCAGAAGGCTCAAGCCGAAGCCCAGCAGGAACAGATGAATATCACGAGAGAAGTCATGAAGAACGTCAATAATGTAGCCTTAGCTATCTTAAACCAAGTTGGAGCGGAACCTCGTCCTAGGAGGGATACCCCTGAATCTAGAAGATATTTGAGCCCTATCCGGCAGTCATATCGTAAGAAGCTATTGGTTTGTGACTACTGTAAAAGGCTTGGTCACCAAGCCAATATTTGTCGCAAGAGATTGGAGAAATGTTTGGCATGTGGATATGCTGAACATCGGATAAAGGACTGTCCCTTATCTTTCCATCAAACCAGAGCACATATCCCAGCAACACCTGTTAGGCCACAACCTAGGGACTCTCTTCCTATCCAGCAGACCTTGCCTCCTACAATAAGGCATGATGCAGACTCGAGGTTCATAGAAGATGAAACAGTTGGAGACTACTCATGTAAGAGCCGAAACCATGAAGAATAGCACCTAGGACTGCTGAATAGGATTATCTATTGTTATAAGAAGTTGTAACAGGATGTCCTTAGATCAATCATAAGAGTTTTTGCTATAATTCTCCACATGAATAAAATTCTTAGTTACACCTTTATGGTAGATGTCTTCCCTGATAGTCTTCCCGGATTACCTCCAGATCGAGACATAGAGTTCACCATTGACCTAGTCCCCGATTCTTCCCCTATTTCTAAGGGATGCTACAGAGTCAACCCTAAGGAGGCCAAGGAGATGAAGGACCAGATCAATGAACTGAAGGCTCTGGGATTCATTCGAGACAGAGCTTCATCCTGGGGAGCACCTGTCTTGTTTGTGCCCAAGAAGGACGGAACAGTACGGATGTGCATCGACTACCGGGCGCTGAACAATATCACCATCAAGAACAAGTACCCTCTGCCCCGGATCAATGACCTATTTGATCAATTGAGCAGAGCCAAGGTGTTTTCGAAGATTGATCTTAGATCTGGCTACCATCAGATCAGGGTCAGGAAGGAAGATATTCCCAAGACGGCATTCAACACCAAGTATGGGCAGTTTGAATTCTTGGTCATGTCGATTGGACTGACGAATGCTCCTGCGGTGTTCATGAACCTTATGAACAAGGTTTTCCATGAATACCTAGATCAAATTGTCGTTGTCTTCATCGATGACATTCTGATCTATTCAAAGACGAAAGAGGAGCATGAAGAGCACCTCAGAAAAGTTCTGAAAACTTTAAGGAAGGAGAAGCTATATGGTAAGCTTTCCAAATGTGAATTCTTTCTAGACAAGGTGAATTTTCTTGGCCATGTTGTCACAGGAGAGGGAATTTCGGTGGATCCGAAGAAGATGGCCGCTGTTGAGAAGTGGTCTACCCCAAGCTCAGTTGCTGAAATCAGGAGTTTCTTGGGCTTGGCTGGCTACTACCGGAAGTTCGTAAAGGATTTTGCCAGAATTGCTGAGCCGATGACGAAGCTCACTCGGAAGAATAAAGAGTTCATCTGGACGAAAGATTGTCAGGCATCAATTGAGGAGCTGAAGAAGAGACTTACCACTGCACCAATCCTTGCGCTACCCGCAGGAACTGGTGGTTTCTCAATCTACAGTGATGCCTCAGGTAAAGGACTGGGTTGCGTTCTTCAACAATATAGAAAAGTGATTGCTTATGCATCTAGGCCATTACGGACTCATGAGAAGAACTATCCCACACATGATCTGGAGCTTGCGGCGGTCATCTTTGCTTTGAAGCTATAGAAGCATTATCTATATGGAGAGAGAGTGGAAATATATATAGACCTCAAAAGTCTGAAGTATGTTTTCACTCAGAAGGAGCTGAACATGAGGCAAAGAAGATGGCTGGAGCTGATGAAGGATTTTTGACATCGATCTATAGTACCACCCGGGTAAGGCTATTGTGGTCGCAGATGCACTTAGTCGATACCCTATGGCGATATTTTGACCAAGGAGCGGCACCTGCTAGAGGACATCGAGAAGCTTAGACTGGAGATTATGCTACCTGGAAGGAAGGAGCTGGATGCTGATTCATTGTTGATGAAGTTGCAAGTGAGCTCGAGTCTGATAGACAAAATCAAGGAGATACAGTTTCAAGATGAGACACTTTACAAACTTAGAGATCAAGTGTTGGCAGAAACACTTGAGGGTTTCTCAATCGCCAGCGATGGAGCACTGAAGAATGGTATGAGCCTCTGCGTATCATCTGGCGAACTGAGGAACGAGCTGATGAAGGAAGCACACCAGTCGCAATATTCCATATATCTTGGAGCTAACAAGATGTATCGGGATATGCGTACCATTGTTTGGTGGTTTGGAATGAAGAAAGACGTGGCCAGGTATGTTGCTAGATGTTTAATTTGTCAACAAATGAAGGCTAGCAGACAGAGACCCGCAGGACTTCTACAGCTACTGGACATTCCGGAGTGGAAGTGGGAGCATATCACAATGGACTTCGTGTCAGGACTGCCTCGTTCCCAAGGAGGGAAGGACGCCATTTGGGTTATAGTGGACCGACTGACCAAGTCAGCTCACTTTATCCCCTTCAAAGTTGGTTTGTCCACCGAGAAGTTGGCGGTACTATACATGTGACATATCTACCGGATTCATGGAGTACCGGTAAGCATTGTATCTGACCGAGACACTCGTTTTACCTCTCACTCTTAGAAAAGTTTGCATGACAGCCTGGGGACACAATTGAAGTTCAGCACTGCTTATCACTCCCAGACAGATGGACAATCAGAGAGAACAATCCAGATGCCTGAAGACATACCGAGATTTTGCGTCTTGGAATTCGGAGGGTCTTGGGAAGACCATTTGCACTTGGTAGAGTTCTCTTACAACAACAGCTACCAAGCTAGCATCGGTATGACACCGTTCGAGGCACTCTATGGACGTCGTTGCCACACTCCACTTGCATGGGACGACGTAGGAGAAAGAGTACTGCTGGGTCCAGAGATGGTGACTGACGCAGTAGAGAAGGTGAATATAAGCTCAGGATTGTCCAAGACAAACAGAAGCATTGGGTTGATAGTAGTCATCGACCAGTGGAGTTTGAAGAATAAGATAGCATTTTTGTGAAGTTTTCTCCTACCAGAGGAACGAACAGTTTTGATGGAGCTGGGAAATGGAGGCCAGGTACATCAGGCCATTTGAAGTTTTAAGACGAGTTGGAAAAGTAGCGTACCGGTTAGCTCTACCAGCTAATCTTGAGAGTGTGCACAACGTCTTCTACGTATCACAGCTCAGACGCTACATTTCGAATCCGAGTCACATTTTGGATAATTCAGAGCTGAAGATTGGACTCAAGCTTTCAGTGCCAGAGAACCAGTAGCAAGCGTAGTCAGAGGTGAGAAGAAGATCAGAAAATTTGAGCCATCACATAACTCCTATTTCTTATCTTTTCTTTCTAAACTTGACTGATGCTGCTAAGTTAGCCTAGTTTTGCAAGCTATTTCTTTATCAAGCTTGATCATGACAGTATTTTATTGGATGCACCCACTAATATATTGTCTAATCAGGACCGGTGCATGATGGTCTGATCAACCTCGTGTACTTTGGTCCGCTTTTGTATTTTTCTGCATGGATGATATCATAAATGAAACTTGTCCCTAAACCGTCTCATCCACGACTGCCTTGGAAATTCTTATTGTTGGACCTGAGTTACGGGCGTAGTACCCGTACCCGTTTGATTTGAGTTTACTCCTAACCCTGCCTTTAATTTCGAGGACGAAATTTTCTAAGGAAGGAAGATTATGAAACCCAGAATTTTAGAATTATTTAATTATTGGTTTATAGTATAATTTTTGTTTAATTATTATAGTTATTATTATTATTATTATTATCTATTAGTCGGGTTTAAGAAAAATATTATTTTTAAACTATCGTTTGGGTTTTGTTTGTGGCCCTGCCCCGACCCCATGTCCGAAGCCGACCCCGAACTTGAACCAGATTCCGTTTTCCGAACCCACCCTTGGTTTCCATTAAAATCTGAAATTATATCTATGTATGTATGTATACATATGTTGGTCTGGTTTGTATTAAAAAAAACTAAAACTATTTCCTTTCTTTTTCTCCATACTCGGCCAGGAACCGTTTCCCATGACCTTTTCTATTCCCCTCACTTTTTTCTCCACCACACGTTTTATACTCACACCCCTCCACGTTCCTAAAACCCCTTTTCCCATATTAATACCCCACCAACACCAGCACCTACTTCACCCCCACGTTTAATCCTTTCTTCCACATAAAAAAACACAACACAACCATCATCCCATTTTACTTCCATCACTCCCAAACACACCCCCTGATCCCTTCTCGAGTTTTCCCCAACCCCGCGCCTCTCCGCGCGAGCTCCAACCGACTCCATCCGCCGAGCACCCGCGGCTCCCTCCGGCAGCAAACCCGCCGAGCCACCCGAGCCCCAAGTCCGAGCCCACCGTCGGACCCGCATCCCCGATCGGCGTGCCCCAGGCCGCGTCCGCCCATGCCGGCCACCGCTTGGCCCGAGCGCCGCCCCGCGGACCTCCCCGAGCCCAAACCCCCACTCCGTTGGGCTCTTCGCAACACCTCTGCGGCCCCCTCTCGGCCCGTGCCTGACCCGATCCCCTCCAATCTCCGCGCGCTGGCCCGTCCAGCTGTTGTCCAGAGCTTCCCTGTCTCCGGCGAGCTTCCGTGGACGATCCATTGTCCGAACCCGAGCTTCGGTTACGTTTGCGCAGCCGTACCCGGCGAGGCGTGTCCCGAGTCCGAGGCAACCCTCGGATTCTGTCGATTTGCATAATTTCTGGATAATCACAGTAGTTCATCCCTCCCGTAATTGTCTGTGATGAATTTGGTCCTCGAATTCTCTTCGAGAATTCAGTTTTCTGTTACGTTATGGTTTTCGGGAATTTCGGAACCATTCTTGATATTTTTGTTCTGTGGTTTTTCGTTGCTGTTGATTTCGGGTTTTTCTCGAGAACTCTTCGAAAAGAGTTCTGATAGTTGGGATTATTTCGGGATTTTCGAACTTTCTTCGGAAACATCCTGAATTTTATTTTGGACGTTTATGTGGATTGGTTTTTGAATTTTGGAATTTTGGGATTTTTGATTTATTTCGGGTTTTTCTGATTAGGCTTCGGGAATGATTTCTGTGATTATATTTTCTATATAAATGGGTTCTCCCTGGTTTGGGATATTTGTTGGAATTGTTGGCGCATTTTCCCAGTTTTGGGTTGTCCCGAATATAGAGGGAATGCTGCCCAAATTTTTATAAAATTTTATAATATAATTTTAAAATGGTTTTTTGGAAAAGAATATTATTTTGGATTTTTGGACGACGTCCGTATTGGTCAATGGGCCCTGGCAAAGTACAAACGAAACCGGCTTCGTCCGGACGTTGAGGCACTAGCCTATATGACGATTGGACCAATATCTGAGACTCACTATTAAATTTATTTTAATTATTAGTTTTATTTATAATTAAATTGTAGCAGAGATTTCAGGACTAATCCAGGTCTATTTCTTATTTAAATTCAATAATTTGTAAGGGCATAAGTCCAGCTTTTCTATTTTCTTTCTCTGTGGCCTGTAATTATTGTAGCGTAGTTTTCTTTTATTTTCTGGTTTTGCTGGTTTTTAGCGTAAACGCGTAAAACTAAAATAAATATTATTTTGATATAGAAAAATTAATGAGGTTTTTCTCACATTAAAATTTACAAGTTTGTAATATTTAAACAAAGATCATGTTTTCTCATTAAACAAGAAATTTAGTTTTATTTGTATAATAACAAAAAATACAAAGTTTTATCCAATTAAATTGGTAACTACGAGTTTTCCAAAATAAAAAGTTAAATTGATCTTTCCCTCGTAATTAATTACAATGTACCCGATAATCGAGATTTGTTGTGATAGCGTAATCTAAGATTAAAATATGACTAGGATCTGCTACTAGAGATTACAACTAGCACACCTAGCTTGATTTCACAATGGATCTAAGTCGCGTTCTCCAACTGTAGGGTCTCGGAGAAGAACCAAGCATCTTTCCGGAACTAACACCGTTTCCAGTCGTAAATAATGGCAAGTACATTTTGTGTTAGTTTACAATTATTTAATAATTATTTTATTGCAAGTTTAAACCACGATGCAATACAGAATTCTCTCTGAGAGCACTGACTGTAACTACTGTAACTGTTTGGGGACTGGGGGAGTAGTGTAATGAGTATGACCACATCCAAAGTAATAATTTAGAACTGTATTAGCTTACCCCTCATACACACGAGGATAAGCCATATCATTCACTGTACAACCCAAGCCGATCATATTCATTGCCTCTTCACATCACAATATTTTAACTGCTGGAGAACTGCTTATTTTCAAATTATTTAAAAGTGCATGATTCTATTATTATTTCAATTGTCAAATTAGCATGAATTGTACTTTGCTCCCTCCTGACTGGAGACCCAACATTTTTAGGTATCATTGATGATGGTTTGTTCCGCGGTACTTTTCCCGAGATTCCAACTAGAGGGCGATGATCTCGAGACTGATGAGCTGGTTGCCTAGATTTTCTTCTTCTTTTATAATTCATGATGTTTGTGGAAAACAATGTATTTCAGATGTATCTTTCATTTTATTGTAAATTTTTTTAAACTATTCAAATTTTTAAAGTTGTGGCAATTAGAATGTGTTGTTTATTTCCTGCATGAGTGATACAGCTTACTGTCGCTGTCTCAACAACGGTGCAGGCTGGGTATGATCCGATTCGATCCAAGAAATTGGGATCGGGTCGTGACAGCTATATTTATCTTAGTTATTAAATCTAGATTTTTTTGCAGCCATTCCTGGTGGCGTGGTAAGAATTCTAGATAACATGATTATATGGTATATGCCGTATTATGGACTCTATCGTTTATTGCAGCTATGCTTATTGGCGTGGCAGAATTCTGATAACATAATTTCAGGAAGACGCATATGATTATCAGATTATATCTCTAAAACTTTTTTTTTAAAAAACAATCATCTCTACCTTGTATTTCAGCCTTAAAAAAATTCTTTCTTCATCACTTAACTTAGGAGTAAAAAACAGTTTTAATTGTTGATATAATCTCTTGTATAACTTTATTGGATATAATTCCTTCCTAATGTAATAAATTGACGAATTGTCTTAGGCCTTATCTTAGACTTGTTTGTATAGCTCTGATCTCAAATGGTCCCTTTTTTTTAACAGATTGAGCAAGAAAGGATTTTATCATTATTTTCTTCTTGCCATTATTACTTGTATTAGTTTAAAAAAAGAATTATTGTTTGTTTTATTTGTTTTGCTTCTCATTATTTAACTTAGTAGTAGCTTTAGCTGTATTATAAACCTTGTGTAACTTTCTACTATGAATTTCTTCTTAATACAATGAATCAATAATTTTGCTAGACCTTATCTTGGATTTGATATTATAGCTCTAGTTTCAAAATGGTTCTTCTTTTAAACAGATAAGCAGAACAGATTTTATCGTTATTTTCTTCTTGCTATTATTCTTGTATTAAATAATAATAATAATAAAACTGTCTTGATTACATCAATCACCTACTTTGCAATCTTGGTAGGAATCTAAATGTTGGTCTTGATATAGAATTTGATTTTTATATTGGGATATGAGAATATATAT
This sequence comes from Iris pallida, assembly GCA_029216955.1. Taxonomy (NCBI): domain Eukaryota; kingdom Viridiplantae; phylum Streptophyta; class Magnoliopsida; order Asparagales; family Iridaceae; genus Iris; species Iris pallida. The sequence goes on along the minus strand of JANAVB010041220.1, from coordinate 1,552,200 downwards.
ATAGTGGACACAGATACTTTGCCTGACACGTATGCATGCTACACTTTGATTACCAACCTATCAAATACATATTAATATGTTGTTGACGTTTAAATTCTCAAAAACCTAATATTTCTGATACAATACAATATCAGAGAATAGTTCTCTGTTTCTTTTTCCAATTTAAATTCATAATTTAAATATAAATTTCATATTATTAGTTGTTGTTTACACCACTGCACATGTATGTTATATACATGGTTTCAATTCTTAAAGAAATTTGTTAGGTTTTGTGTTTGGATTTGTCAAATCTGAGACTGTGTGCATATTAACCCTTAATACTGGATTCCAAATGTTTAGATCAATTTGCCATTTTTTTAATGTAATATTTTGAGGTATATACATTGTTGAATGTATGGATAGTATGTTAGGGTTTCATCTCCATCATGTTAGGATGTGTTGGGAGCATTGAGTTGGTTGTGATGTATCAAACCCCTAAAATTTGAAACTGCATTATGTTAATATTACACTGGTTTAAATGTTAGCTTATTTTCAGATTTTGTATGTAAATGCTGAACTAAAACTGGGTTTAACCTTTCAATACAAAAGCTATAATCATGTACAAGGACACATACAGCCTAACTTAGTATACACTGTCATGTAAACCTAACCCTTCCCCTCTATGTTATGTTCATATATCTATATAGACATATATATAGAGTTTATGCATACATGTTATAATGTATATAGATACATAACTAAATCTCTACCTCTCTATACATATAGATATATGTATATATATGGTTAGCCATGCATGTTATGAGTAAATAGGTTGTGCATTATAGATTATTTAACCAATATGCCATGAGTAGTGTAACTTGATAGCTATTGTTTTGAAACACAAATCCTCCTATACACTTTCATGTATATTTCACACACACACACACATGTCTACTATCTAACCCTATGAACATGTCCACATACACCCATACACACACTAACTACATAACCTTTACATAATGCTAGCTTTTTCTCTTCTAACACTCTCTCTCTATATATATATTGTGATTGGATTTTAATGCTCGACATTTGTGCTTTAGATTTTGATTTTGATTATGCCTTAAATCCTTGATGATTTGTTATCTCTGTATCTTTTCTAGTTTAACACCCCTGATTGCTTGTAAGTTTTGATAGCCTATGATTGTTTTGGTCTATTGTAACTAGTATGCCTAGATGAGACTTACACTACCACCGTATGCCATGACCTTGTATGCCATTCTTTTAAATTATATGATTTAGGTAAGTTCTGAGACTTTGATTGTTGGGGACGAGACTCTAGAAGAAGTACGACCATCTTAATTTCAAGGACGAAATTTTCTAAGGAGGGTAGACTTGTAACACCCACTTTTCTAAAATGAGGGTAATTTTAAACTTTTGTAAAAGTTTATTATTTAATAATAGGATTTATGATTTATGGGAATTTTTTAATTAATTTAATACTATTTAAAATTGGTGAGTTATAATTTTGATGTGTTAGCTAGTGAACCCTAGAACTGTTGAGCCTAGAGATTAACCATGACCATGGGGACCTAACCATGTGATTAGAATGACTATTTACAACTTTTTAGGCTAAGGGTAGTTTGGTCATTTTGTGACTTTTGAATTATTTAGGATTTTGATTAATTGGTAAATTTTAGATTATTTTAATAATATTTAAATTGATGTACTATAATTTTGGTCATTTTTTATATTTTAATATTTTGGGAAAATTTTATATTTTTAATATTGTTTTTATTGGATTTGTTTAGTCGGGTTTGAGTTTCGTCTCGTTCCGACTTGTATTGTGACCCGGGTAGCTTAAACTCTAGATGGGACCCAATATTAAGTTAAGCACGACCCACAAAACCCAACATTTAAGTTAGTTAATTAAACTAATTTTTATCATATTAGAATGGTAAGTTAGAGACTCAAAACTAGATCATTTTGACCCCAAACTTGAACCTAGTCTAGACTTAACCATATGAGACTAGAGAGGGGCAATTAGGACATTTCCCATTAGCCGTAATGGACACTTTATGGCAGCCACCTTTAGGAGAGAATGATTGATTTCATTTATTACAATCTTGCCTCTTTTATTTTCCTTTTGTTCTTCCCCAATTTTAGAGAGCCTTCATATTGATTTGATCTCCAAATCAAATCATTCCTTCACCAAACCTTCCCTCAATCATTCCCATTTCCAAGGGAAGGGTGCTACCAAGGATTGGAAGAGGAGTATAAGAAGGAGTGTCCACTTTGAGGGATCTTCGTATCGGAGCCGTGTCCTAAAGGATTTTATTGGGATTCCACTCCCAATAGGTAAAACCCATCATCTAAATCAATTTTCTTTGCATATAAATTAGTTTTGAATACGTAGGATCCATCCTCATGCATGTGTCCCATTTAGATTCAAATTTTAGGCCATTTGGCGCTCTCTTGAGGATTTTAGATATGTGTCTTGTGTCCTACTTGATAGATCCCAAATTAGGACACCCCATGTGTATGTATGTATGATAATAGTTTAAATAGATATTTAAATTCAGTTTTATAATGGTTAGAGAGTGGATTGATCTTAGTTAGGATGGTTAGAATGAGTTTCATTTGGATACCTATGTTTGTATCCAAGTATCTTGGCCTATATGTGTTCTTTTGTCAAATCCGTCATAATTTTTATCCACGTTTTTATTAACCAAAGCAACTTAGAAATGTCATAACTTTTAGCTAGAACTCCGATTTATCTCCCATTTATTTTAAAAGAACCGTATCGAAGTTAGCTTTCCAAATATATATTTTAATAAGCCAAATTCTTTCTGTAACGTTCTGTAGAATTATTTAAGTGTCAGCTGTACGAAAGACGAATGTGTTTCGGTATTTTTGCGATTCCGGGAGCTTCCGGACACGAAAATGTGATCCGTTTAAAGTCTCAAAAAGCTAACACAAAGGGCTACGACATACTTTAATCTTAGAATTTAGTGAATGCCCAATTGGTACAGTATTGGTTTTAAGTAGAAGAGTGACTATACGATATATGCATTTTGTGTAACCTATGGGCCTATGTAGTATCGGTATTAAATGAATATAGAGTATGTAATACATGATATGTTAGATGAATGAAATGATATATATATATGATATATATCCTCTTTACATTAATGTATATATATGGTTGAATGCAAGCATGTAGGAATGCAATTAATATAATGTATGTAAGCAATGCATACATGCATGAATAAAAGAATGATATACAATGTATGCATGAAAGTATATAGTGAATGCTAGATATGAATGCAAGATATACATGTAATGATAGATATGAATGCATAATATATAAATAATATAATGCAATATATAATGATAGTATGTATGGTAATGTAGAATATATGATGCAAGCATGTATGTCTACTGTTTTTCCTTTTCTTTACATTTCCTTCCCTTCCCTTTCCATTTCAGTTTTTCCCTTTTTTTTTCCTTCTATTTTTACATGTTATATACAATGTATATAATGTATAGATGCATGTAAGTATGTAATATGCATGAATGAATGTCATATATGAATGAATGAATCAATCAAAGGTATAAGTAAAATATAATGCATTGTAATGAATGTTAACATATATAATGTATAAAAGTATGTATGTAAATGTGCATGAATGTTTTTTTATATATATCTATGTAACTATGTAAATATGCATGATGTAACATATGCCTATATATATAAATATGTATGTAATGTAGATATGCATGTATGTATGAAGGTATGTATTTATATATACTATCTATTTTATATTATGCATTGTTGTGGTTCACATTATCTTATGATTGTGTGAGTGCTAGCCTAGGCTTGGTTAGGCCTAGTGAGACTTGTTAGACTTGTATGGGCTAGGACTTGACCTAGTTGACCTAATTTGACTAGTGTGGTTGACTAGAGTTGACCAAGTGTTGACTTTAGTCTAGTTTGACCTAGACAGCATGCAGGTGCATTGTACATTTCATTTATCATCTCTCGTGTCACGACCCGGTCCTAATTTCTTGGGTCGAATCGGATCATGCCCAGCCTGCACCGTTGTTGAGACGGCGGCAGTAAGCTGTATCAAGCAGTAAAATACATGCAGATAAAAATTCTAACGAAATATATAAAAAAATATTTTATTTAATTTAAAAAAACCTGAAATACAACGAACATTAATACAGCATTCAAATATTACACTTGTTTCCAAAAGAAAAATAAATACTAATCCAGCTCTTAAGATTCTGGGGTTCCAAGTTCTGCGGGACCAGAGTTAGACATCAGATCCTCGACGACGTAATCACCTAAAAATATTGGTCTTCAGTCAGGAGGGAGCAAAGTACAATTATAAATTTTTTACAATTCAAATAATAATTTAAAATTTGCAATATTAAACAATTTGAAATACTTGAGCAATATTTTCCAACAATTCTACAATCAAAACAATGTGATTTGAATAGGCAACGAACTATGACCGGCTTGGGATGATTCAATTATATCCTAATGATACGGTCCGACCTATCCTCGTGTATAGGAGAAATCAGCTCGCACATTCAATGCAATATGGGGGTATTGGTCATAGACGCTACACTACTCCCCCAATATCCCGAGTCAATCAGATTCAATCAATGAGTCAATATTCAAACTCTAGTAAAGAGTTCCACAATCAATACTCTTGGAGAGAGTTCCGTGTAACAATGTGGTTTAAAATTGCAATAAAACAATTACTAGATAAATTACCAAATAGACATAACTGCACTTGCCTTTGTTTTATTGACTGGATTGAGATGTCTCCGGGATTGAGTTCAGACTTGTCCTCGAAATCCTGCAATCGAGAAGTCTGCCTTAGATTTCCAAAATTGCCATTCTAGATGTGCTAGTTACAATCATTTTATATTTAATTTCGAAAAACTTTGTATTTATCGGTTTATTGGCAAAACTTGGTATTTTATAATTTATATAATAAAACTACATTTTTCTTTAAATGAGAAAAACGTGAAACTTGTTTAAATAATAACTTGTAATTTTTTCCTAATTTATTTAATGTGAGAAAACAATATTGATTTTCTATAAAATAATTATTTTACTATTTTACGTGTTTACGTCAACCATAACCAGAAAAGAATAAAAATTTAACTAACTTATTACAAAACCACAGGAAATAAAAAAACTGGGCTTATGCCCTTTACAGACCATATGAATTTAAATAAGAAGAAAACTTTTGTTAGTCTCTAAAAATTATCCTACAATTGAATTACAAAATAAAATAATAATTTAAATTAAATTAAATTAATTTACGAGTCTCGGATATTGGTCCAATCATCAAAAATAGCTAATGCCTCAACATCCGGTAAAACCGATTTCATTTGCATTTAGCTAGGTCCTATGGACCAGCACGGTCGTCGTCCAAAAATCCAATTTATAAATATTTTCGAAAATCGATTTGAAATCCATTTATATAACTTTATAAAAATTTCGGCAGCATTTCCTCTATTTTTGGGATAACCCAAAACTGGGAAAATGTGCCACAAACACCAAACACAAGTCCCATATCAGGAAAACCCAATTTCCAACCAGCAAATAATAATATCCAGAACCCGAAAATAATATCCACAGCACGTTTCCGAAATTTGGAAAACCGAAATGATACTCGAAAAACCCGAAGTGAACTTCGGAATACCGAAACGAACTTCGGAAAACCGAAAACCAACAGAACACTCAAAGAAAAAAAGCCACAAAACCAATTCCGAAATGGAATTGAAAAACCTAAACCAATGAAATTCCCAGAACTCTTTTCCGAGAGATTCTCGAAAAAATTCGAACCAACAGAAAACTCAAAAAACCAATCTGAAACCAACAGAACCTATCCGAAAGGGTTTCGGAAAGCCCAAAAATTGTCTCGTCTATAATTTACCGAATTCCCGGGGAAATTTGTGGACCAAATTCATCACAGACTATAAAGATGGAAACGGGACAACGAAAATATACCAGAAATTGCTCGACTAGAGCTCTCAGGTGAATTTCAGAAAAAAAGAACACATGGACAGCGTCTCGGGCTCTGGACAGCACCTCGCCGGGGTTTGGCTGCGTTTACAGTACCCGAGCTCGGAAAAGGCAGCGGCGGGGTGTCACGGAACAGCACCGAAGAACGGGAAGGCCGCCCGGGTCAGGCTGGCGCACATAAATGCGGGGAGGCGGCGGCCGGGGTTGGTCGCCGGTGGGGCGCGGCCTGGGGAAGGTGGCGCCGGGAAGAGGAGGCGGCGGATCCGGCCTGCGGTCGGCCTGGAAGCGACGACGGGGCCGGGGTTCGCCGGAAAAAAATGCAGGTCAGATTTTAGGGCACAGGGGTTGGGGAAAGAGGGTTTTGAGTGATGGTGAATGGAGGGATGTGGAAGAGGGGTATATATATGAGAAGTGAGCGGGGGTTACCGGAAACCAAGGGTCGCCGGCCGGTCGGAAGTCGGAACGGAGGGGTCGCGGCGGTTTCGGAACGGAAAGGTCATCGGTTTTTAACGTTTGGAGAAGGAAAAAAAAATTAGAGAACAAAGTGTTCTCAACAGAACACTTAATAGAAAGGGGTTGGTGGAGGTAGAGTTAAAAAGAAATTAATTGAGTTTAAGAGAAAAATCAGAGTTAAGAATTTAAGTGGATTTTAAGAAGTTTGCTGAGAGAAAAGAAATTCGTTCCTTTAATAAATTATATATATAATATATATTAATTTATGATTGACACACGAAACCGATCTCGGTTTCGGAATTGATCCCGAGTCGGATTTTGGGAATGGGAATGGGTTCGGGTCTGGCCAAACAATCAAAAGTCCAGGAATATTTTTGAAAAATAATAATAATTTTTTTAATCTAACTAAAACACAATATCTAATTAATAAAGATTACGTGTTTCACAACCATCCCTCCTTAGAAAATTTCGTCCTCGAAATTAAAGGATAGGGTTAGGGGTACAATCATGCAATCATGTCTCAACCAGTCTAAGTATTCTTTCTCAGTAGCCTCATGCCTAACTGGACTACTATCTCATAGCAGATCAATCTAGTGCAATATGTCAATCAATTGTATCCACTATTCCGAAATAATTTTCTTCCCTCCTTAGAAACATAGTCACTAAACACAATTATGAATTTCTATTTTCATTCCTGAATTGTCAATTACCGTCACGATCTTGAAAATTTGGCCTTCCACATTTTTCATACTAAACACATAGAATATTTTCTCCAATATATACTATACTTTCTTCAGCTTGCTAATATATACAAAATTTAACTCTATGATTTTATACACTTCGTTTTGTCTTAATACTTCAGTATCAAGCCTCGGTACCCCAATATCATATTTTTAGAATCCAACATCATACTCCAATTTGTCATGATTTAGAAAAATTTATCATTCCTTACCCATACGTGATCACTCTGTAATTTATTTAGATGTCCATTTTCATCAACATGTGTATATCTTGATTCTAAATCTTTATTTTCCATATTTGATCCCGAAATCTCAACAAAATTATCATGCTTAAGCTCGAATCCTTCATCTTGATTTTACTGTATCATTTGAGTAAACATTTCTCTGTAAAAAAAACTTATTAAAATCTTCCCACCTTGTATTATTTACAACTTTTCTATCTATGGTTTCTGATTTGTAATCTTTTGCATCCTTCAATTCATACGCCTACAACCTTAATTAGTTACATCTTAACTCCATAGTTTCTTGTTTCGATTATCCCTTTCCTGATTCATCTTGTATCTTTCTATAGTGCATCTCCATACTTATCATTTAACTACCTCTAATCTATACTATTCCATTTGCTTAACATTCACATCATTAATTTATCCCTTCCTAGTGTTTCACTTAACAAAATGTCTGGAAATCGGATTTTGAAAATAAAACGAGAAGAAGTACAAGAAGTACAAATTTGATTCTGGGGAAGTATTGTTGTAGAAGTCTGATCTTGTAAATGATCACTTTGTTCCTTGGACCATACGATGATGATGAAGATCGCTGCTTGCAGATGAACAACTTCGAAGAACTAAGTCACCAGAAAGGTATCGACGCACTTGGGCACTGATGGCGAGGCCGAATGCTTTCCTGCTTTGCTTCACTCTGTTCTGAAAGAAAGGTTGAAGAAGAATGCTCCAGAGAATCAAAAATCTCTGAGTTCTAATCTCTCTGTCTTTTCTCCTGTCTCTGTGTGTCTGTTATATGAGGAAAATCAGTCTATTTATAGACTTGGGCTCTTGTGCGTAAAAACTCAACAAAAGTTTCGCCTTTTCGCTAACAACTGTCACCCACGACTGAAGTCATCGTCTGTATATGTTGACACGTGTCCCATCATTTCAGTAAGAATAGGATGCACGTACACACGTTCTTCGAGATGTGTGGCATGAAAGCCATGTAGACAGACCACGTTCTCAACTGATGAAGAAGAATAGGGCGTAAAACGGCCCCAACGTACTCCGAGCATAAAGCAGTAGACTAGGCGTAAAACAGCCCTGTCATAGACCTCCCGCGTAAAGTGGTTGTTAAATAACCTTGAGCATAAAAGTAGCTCAAATAGACTTTACGCACACGTCAACTGTTGAGCGTAAAAGCTCATATAGTCTTCATGCGTAAAAGAAGCCATAGTGTGAGCGTAAAGTAGCTCAATCCACATACTAAACGACAACATTGGTCTCTGTATAAAAACAAATCCTTTGATTTCTGTGATATATATGCCATCATTAATATCTCCATGTCAGAGTTTGCATTAAATGCGAGACTTGACAGCTTTGTCCAGCGTAAAAGTGGCTGATCTGTCCTTGGCGTAAAATTATGGGTGTAGACCCGAGCGTAAAATGATCTGCCTACTTTAGGTGTAAAGTGATTAGCCTTGTCTTGGGCGTAAAGTATTTAGCCTCTCTGCGGCGTAAAGTAGATCAATTTGAGTGGAACGATCCATCACTTTGACTCTTTCTTTGAAGCACTTTTTACGCTCCTACAAGACCCCTTCAAAGTTTTCAAATATCTCCAAAATTTGGAATACTTTGAACAGAAGCGTAAAAGTTGAGTTTTGACCAGTCGGCGTAAAATTCGGGATACGCAACAGTTATCTGCATAAAAGCGGGGACATCCAACAGTCGGCGTAATATTTGGAATTTGAACCGATTTGAAATCTCCCTATAAATAGGGTTCTTCGGAGAGAGAAAACACTTTTACTCATCTTCTTGCAATCTCGAATTCTTCTGTCCTGTCTTTCTTCGAAACCCTCACTTTGATCCGATAGCTCCCAAGAAATCATCCGTCGCCCGCAACAAGGGGAAGAAACCAGCCGTCGATTCGTCGTCGGCCGACCATGCAAAAACTCCCATTCAGTCGTCAACACCACACCGACAACCCAACCCGGCTGTAGCTCCGCCTATGATGGGTAAAACCCTATTCTTTGGCTGGGAAAACCCGTCGAGGAAGGAAAAGATAACCCAAACTTTCAGTTCTTTTACGCCCACGTCATACGTGTTAACGTAAAAAACTGAAATGACAATATACGCCCACGTTGTACGTGTTAGCGTAAAAGATAAAAAAGAGCACGCCCACGTTATACGTGTCAGCGTAAAATTTGAATTACGCCCACAATTAATGTGCTAGCGTAAAACTTAACTATGCTCATGTTCATACATGCCAGCGTAAAAAGTTATATTACGCTCACGTTTAACATGTGATAGCGTAAAATTCATCAATCACCGAGAGACTTTGTAAAACGAAGATTTCATAAACTTTTATCAACTTTTAGTAAGCGTAAAAGTCATAAAACTTCCAAACTAATTTGATCTCTTTTGTCCTTTTGTCAGTGGATTTGCAAGTTCACCCTCTCGCAGAAGTTTTCGGCTCGTCAGTTGGCATGGTACGTTCGAACTATCTGGAAGATTTATCTCATGTCCAATTTCCTCAATCGATCCCTGAATACCCAGTAGAGAGGGCACAACTGATAGCAGCTCAAGGATATAGGATGTTGTTATCCATGATAGACGGAAAAGTACTGATGTCACTAGATAATCAACAATTCCTGAAGCCAGCTTTCTTATTTGGAGATGCGATAGATTATAAATCACAGACTCATCCAAAAAAGAGGCTTGGGTATTTAGATCTGGAGAGAGAGAGTAATGTATCTCCCGGACATGGACAGGGATTACCCTATATCTGCTTTCGTCCATGCTAGCCATTACCGTCAAATGCTGTGGAATTTGACTCCCAGTAGCTATGGTAGACCGGGCAGAATCATTTTTAGAAGGGAGAAAGCGAATGACATGGGTTATCATGTTAGTACTCCTTGTGGTGGTGTCATTCCATTTTCTGGACTAATGCCTGGGTTTACGCCGAGCGAGGATTCATCTCTCATCTAGCCTGTCCAGGTTCCCATGTTCATAAATAGATTCATAAGGAAAGGAGTCTTATATCCTCAGACCAACCCTATGTTGACAGGGTGGCTGACCCCTTATAGTGGTAACTGGATCCAGATTAGCAACTGGGTCATGAAATACTTTAAAACAGAATTGGACGACATCGGTTTGTATGAAGTAGTAGCATCAACTAGTTATGGCATTTCACCGAATGGCAATCTGTTCTTGGCTTTATTGGAATTGTATATGAGTTCGACGGGAACTTTCACAACTCCGCATGGCGAAATGGGCCTTGCTCTTCATGAGATGCAGTTTATCTCGAAGCTACCAATGGGCGAGTTCCCCTATGAAGAATATATTCCCTCCAATCGGGAATTGGCAGAAATTCAGGAGAAGAATCCCGAACTGGTGCAAGTCTACGAAGAACTCATGTGCCATTATCTGATTTGTACCAGCATGTATAAAACCGGATCACATTTGGCATACATTACAAAATGGACGACTTATCTATTTTATCATAAAAATAGAGTGTCCAGAACAGAGAAGAGCAGGTTTCGAGAAGACAAGACTCAGGTCATAAAGCCTTGCTCTATAATTCCTGCAGATTTAATTCAGGAATTGATGGTGTCGCAGAAAACTCGCGACCGATATCTGTCTACCAAAACTGGAGACATCCCTGCGGGGACTGAAGCGTTAAGCTACCTGAGGCAGGGTAGTCAAAAGATGTCGAAGAAAGCCTTGTTGGCGGGCTTCTTATCCTTATGGCTGCGCAGATGGGTCGTGCCAGGGATCAGCACTGTGGACCGAATTCACCGCAATGTATTGTGGCCAGCGGTCCATCTGGTATTCAAGAACAGAATTGACCTGTTGTCGGTAATGGTATGCCGAATAAATACAGGTCTACGGATTTCTGGTGAAAAACTAATTAATAATGCTCCTCACAATTTTCCAAGGGTAGAGTTACCATTCACCTATCTGATAGGTTGGTTACTACTCCATAATTGTAATTTGTTGCCACCAGGCCCTGAAGATGAAGCTAGGATTTTTCTCCAAAAATTTCGCAAATCCACGTGGAGAACTACAACGTTGGCAGATACTCGAGCAGCGTTAAATTTTTTGCATGGCTGGAATTTCTTCTGCACCAGACCACCAGTCCCGGCTGACTGCCTCGATGTGCATTTTGAAGATAGAGCAGATAAATTGGCCTTATTGCTGAGATCTGTTTACCGATGGTTAGTGTACATCAGACCCTCTCATCTGATGTATAGGAATGAAGATAACTGTACATTCGAGCCTTATCTGCCAAGTAGGTTTGCTCGTCAGTTTGGGTATGACCAACTTCATGTTGGCCATCCTTCCACTAGCTTCTATCATTATGGGAAGCTGATCGACGGTGCACGAGCATGGAGATATTTCGGAGCTGCATGTACTGGCACTAGATTCACCATATCTACAGCCACTAGTACAACTGAGCTACGTATACTTCATTCGTATGCTCGTTTTTATACATCAATCCGCTCTTTTGAAGACAGTTATAGTATGCAAGGAAGTCTTCGGTGGGCTCAAGAGGGAAGTGTCGAAGAACCTATTAGGATAACTCCAGATATACCGGACAATACTGCCACTATAGATGAGTTTCTAGCAGTAATTCCTAGGGGAGCTGGGGAGGTAGCCGCGGGACCAATAATTATCGAAAAAACCCGCAAACGAAAGCAGAACACAGCTACCATTTCTCCGGTGAAGTCTCCAGAGAAGAAGAAAAAATCTACCACCAAAGGGCTTTCCAAACCAAGGACCCACACTCCAGAAGACGACACTTTGATTGAAGAGGATCTTCTTGTCAGTTCTTCCTCAGTCCATCCAGGAGAAGGATCCTCAGCCTCTCCATCAATAGTTGGATCAGGAGCTGTAACACTTTTGTCTCCTGGGCGTCTTAGCACCTCACTTCATTTATCCTTGTCAACCAAGACACAGGTTACAGAGGGTGCTACTACTGTATCCACCGCTGGTCAAGACCGCATCCCACCAGATGAACCGGCTCTTAACTTCGAGGATAATGACTGGGATGGTGATTATGATACATATCTTGAAAAAAAAACGCACATATTCCAAGTATTACACAAAACCTATACGGAATTGTATACCATGATTTTGTATATTAATTTATTTTGTTCGTCTTTTGCAGATGTCATGATTGCACCAAAGCCTATGGCTCCTCCTCCTCAAGAAGAGGATATTTATGAGGAAAATGAGGAATCGACTGATGAGACTTCTTCTTCTAGCAAAGAGGGTGCTGATGCAAAAGGAGGAGAACAACCCGCGGTGGAGCATCAAGAAGTACATCCTGAACTATCCTCTCATGTTGAAGTTCAGCACCGGAAAGAGGCTGCAATAAACCTCACTGCAGGTGATGATGAACCTGCTGGAGGAGAACCGATCTTAAATAAAGAATCAGCTGTAGAAGATTTTACTGCAACTGAAGCAGTAAAAAATCCTGCGGAGCCGACTGTTGAAGAAGGTGCTGAACCCGGGGAAGTAATAGCATCTTCTACTGTAGTTGCTGATTCATTATCAATTTTTGACAAGCCAATACCGGAACCTGAAGCAGCTTCTGTAATTGTCACCATATCCACTAATATCACCGCCATCAGAACTCCAGAAACGGCTGGAGTGACAGATATTGAAGACACTGCTCCTGAAGTTCTTGGGGACCAAATAACAGCAGTGACAACAACAGCTCTACCTCCGACTGTTGTTACGCCGATGGTAGCTATAGGGGTTGGAGATACAATTCCTGAAGCTCCTAGGGATAACTTGGCCATGGCAATAGTAACAGCAACAACTTCGTCTCATCCTATTGTCGTGTCAACCAGACCTGCTCCCGACCTTCAAAGAAGAGATTTATTAGATATTGCCGCCACACCAAGCTCCAGCGTAGAAATAAATCTCCTGGTTGAGATTCATACTGAAACTTTTTATAAAACTCTGACAACTCTGATAAAGATGGTCCTGAATAAGGGTCTCAGCTATGAGGTTTTAAAGACGGCAATGGCTCTGACTATCAAGAATGTTGCCATGTTCAATGATGCTGGAAGAGCTGCAACATTGGAGAAAATTATAGAGGACCTTGAGCAGCCTATTGAAGAATATCTCAGGCTATCAAATGAGGCTGTTGAAAGCCTCATTCAGGAAGAGTATGATGCCTTAACGGCTGATTATCTTACTCGAGAGACTACATATAATGCAGATCTCCATGAACACAGTCTGAAGGTCGCCAAAGAGAAAGCCTTTTTGGCTGGCATAAAACCAGCACTGTATGGTCACAGAGTGGCTTATGATGCTTTGAACATAGATATTCAGAACAAGAATGACAAAATCTGCGAAGTCGAGACAAAACTAGCTTGCTTGAAGGCTGAGAGGGAGAAGATGATCGATGCTCGAAATCTGTACCTCATCCAAAGCTCAACTTTAGAAGAACAAGCTTTTGGGGCTGAATCGACCATCAGAACCCTTGATGAAGCTAAGGACAATTTGATAATCACCTTCGCTGAACTTTCCTGTATTTGCACTCCAGAAGCTCGACGTGCTGAAGCTACCAAGAAGGTTATGAGTTCCCGTGGAAAGCGGCTAGAAGAATTAAAGAAGTTGCTGCAAGATGTTTCCACCCCATCTTAAGAGAGTGTTTTGTCATCTTTTGTCTTATTTATTTTGTAGTATTTTCACCAGAAATGAATGAAAGATTTGTTTTGTGATCCTATCGTTTATTTGGAATTTAAACAATAGGTATGAGATAGACGACACTTATCAGAGGTAATATGGATGTGACAAGTCTTTTAAACTCAACGCATTATATCTATCCAGAGGTAATATGGACATGATAGATAATAAAATCGCATTTTCTTTTTTAGAGCATAATACTATCAGAGGTAATATGAACATGATAGTATATAAGAACTCAAAGAAAAGTAGATTAATATCTATGCAGAGGTCGAATGGACATGATAGATAGGAAACACCAGCAAATTTAATATTTATTCAGAGGTAATAAGAACGTGATAAATAATAAATTCAGCTTTCTATATCAACTGATGAGATAAAAGATAAAAATTTCTCTCCAAAGAGATGAGTAGTCAGCTTAACCAAACTTTGGTAGCTGGGAATTAAGAAGATGGACATCATGAGCATAGATGTCAGATATCGATAAAAGAAGTGGATGACCTAACCTATTTTATGGAAGAGGAAAGGAGGTCAACTCAAGAATAAATCCTAATGGCAAGTTGAAGATACACGTTCGAATTCACCATATGAAGAACGAGATATATCCGATTCGATGAATTAGTTTTCTTCCGAATCAGATGATTGTGAGGAATTAGAAGAGAATTCTTCTTGTATATCGTCATCAAACGTATGGGATGGATCATATCCCAATCCATGACGAGTCTTCTGATAAAATAGATCACCACATAACGGAAGTCGTCTACCTTTGCCCTGATTGAGACCTTGCATAGTCTTCAAATCGTATCCCATATTCTAGATAATCTTGATAGATTATTGACTATACTTGTCAATTCGGATTCTTCCTTTGTCTTTATCTTTCAGCTCATCTACCTGAGCAACAGGGATATTTCTAGCCAGACCAAACACAATTTGGCGCTTGTTTTATTATTAGATGGAACCACGAAATAAGATTCTTCATGACGTCTAAAAGTTATGCAGGCTTGTGATGAAGCAGCTACAGGTAGAAGATAGGGAGAAGATGTCAGGAACCTTTGAGCATAAGGTCCAACATCTACATGAGGAGGAAAAGAATTCTCCTTATGATCAATGTATAAAGTTCCTTCTGGCTCTATGTCATCTTTATATTGATGACTTTGCTTATCCGAAGATAAAGTCATTCTTTCAATAAACTTGACAGCCATATACTCGAAAAGGAAATCTTTATTGATATCAAGAAGTACAGGATGATCAATATTTACATTATTTACAATCTGATTACTATGCTTCGGATTAATTAACAGTGGATCATTGTCCATCTTCTGCGTAGACTTGCTAAGATTGACAATCAATGGTGGTTCTGGATCATTCGTACAAGAGGTATGCCCTTCGATCTTAATCAAAAAAGTTTGAACTTGTTTCTTAACAGGAATATTTATTGATTCCTCGGATGAAGTTTGAGTTCTTCCTTTAACCTTAATTATCAAAGGTTGATCATCGACAGGTTGGGATTGGATTCATCCTTTGACTATGATTTTCAAAGGTTGATCTTCTGGCGGATCTTCATTAAGAGACTGATCCTCAGTAGATGATTGATCCTCAGCTATGTCTGATATCTCTTTCATATGCTCTTGTTTATAAAGCCTTGAATCAGAAAAATAGGCTTCGACATCCTTGAAAGGATTGATATCAGCAAACTCAGTCTTCATAACTCCTTGGAAATCCACATACTTGAAGCATTGGTGGAGAGTTGAAGGCACGATATTATGCTCATGTAACCATGGTCTTCCAAGAAGGATATTGTAGGATACGTCTGAGTTGATAATATAGAAGGTTACCATAGTTCGGAGGTCGCCAATTTGAATCTGCAGACGAATCTTCCCCAGTGGTTTACTTTTGTCAGAGTTAAAACCGACTATCGTAGTACTAGTGTAAGTCAAATCACTAGTAGGAATCCTCAGGGGTCTTAGCATACTCTGAAGAATTATGCTAATTGAAGACCCAGGATCAATGTAGATCCTGTCAATCTCAGTAGATCTAATATACCCAGTATAGCACAGAGGCCTGTCATGTTTGTTATGCTTCAACAGCATATCTTCTTGTGTGAAGGTGATATTGGGAATCTCTTCCATTACACTATGATATTACGGACATGAAACTGGAGTATTATCAGGACTCTTGAGTTGAGCCAAGCATGAATCCGCCTGAAGTAGAGCTTCACTCAAAGTCTTCCTGCTTTCTCTAGAAAGACGAAGCAGTTCAAATATGGATAGTCTAGCTGGAGTATTGGCTAACTGAGCTAGAATATCAAATTTGTAAGGTTTTATCACCACCCCATGACTGGAAGTAGACTTCAATGGAACGTCAAAGCGTACTGCTTTCTGTTTCTCCTTTTCAACCACAGAAGGTTTAGCAGGAACAGAAGAAGGTTGAGCTGGTAGTGTTTCTACTACATCTTCTGCTTCTTTGGAAGATCCCTCATAATCTTTGTGGTACTTCTTCCCAGATCTTGTACCAGTAAAAGTTTCTTCTTCAGACTCAAGAGAAGGAAGTACCATATTACAGGATTTAGTCTTCCTCCCTTTAGCCTTTTTCTTGTAAGGTTTGTTGTGAGGAATTTCAGAACCCAATCCAACAGTGGATTTTTGATTTTGAATTTGTAAAGGAAGTCGTATTCCTTTATCATAATTCAAACCTTCTGCCTTCTGAAAGTCATAACCCATTTTTTCATGAGAAGGACAGATTGCTGACTGTACAGATGAATGGGCAGCAAACTTTTAGCAAATAATTCTGTAGAGGAAGAAGAAGAGATCTCTGTATCTACAAGAGAATGAGGAATATATGTCTCTGTAGCCACGGGAGAAGAAGGATTCGAAATACGAGAAAAAATCCCTGTCGGAGCTTTTTCATAAGCAGCGAAGACTTGTTACGCCCGGTATAAAGGGACACTATTCATAGCTAACCACTGCTGATGAGTAAGCTTAAGCTTGGTAGGTGGAGCTAGACTTGGAGGACAGATGTTCAGTCCCCTCAATCTATCTTCTAAAGAAAAGCCATTCCATAGCCGATCTAAGTTATCAGGATCTGGAATATCATGAGAAATCATGTTGCAGGTTTTGACATTCTTACCCTTCTTGGATTTTGAAGTTTTACTTTCATTTTCCAATTCAGGCACTAATTCAGGATGTACCCACATGATTTTACCATTCTTTAGTGTGAGCGGCAGCAATCCTGTATTTTCTTCTCTGGCAGACGGGATATTCACAATCTTCATTGTCGCCTTCGAGATTGGGATGATTCTATCTGCTACTTGCTGTGGAGAAAAATCCCCGAATTGAAGAGAAACCATATTGTTTGAAACCGTATGGTCATCATTAGTTAAGGCGATAGCACCGCCATTTATCATCTCCTGGATTTTCTTCTTCAGGACATAGCAAGCACTGGTAGGATAATTAATGTATCTATGATAGAAACAATATTTGGGATTGTCAGTTAGATTCACCTTATTAGGCCTCTTTTGCTCTGGAATCTAAAGTTTGCCACTCTTCACCAGACACTGAAATATCCCTGGGATATCACTCTCATCAAAAGAGTATTCTTCCTTTGGCCTGCAAGATTCCTGGCTATTCGGTGTCGTTTTATTCTTGGAAAGATTAACCATGAGGGTATCTTTTCCTTTCATATTACAATTATCGAGGTTATTACCAGGATTACTTTTCTTTCCTCTATCATCTGAGGAGAAAATCATCCCATGTTCACGAGCCAACCTACCATTGGCCTCGGCAGAAACTGCTGCTATGATGAACGAAGCCCAATCTGTAAATTGAGAACCCGTAAAAACAGTAATAGATGGTCGCAGATTCATCTTGCATGTATCAATGAGTGCTGAATCTGGCATACCCAGGGGCATCTTTAAAGTCGCCTGTCGGAAACATTCGATGAACGTCCGAGTATCTTTTTTCTTCTTTTGTTTGATTTCTATCAAGGAGGACATGCTCATATCCATACCTCCTTCGTAGAAGTGGGAGAGAAACATCGCCTTAAATTTGTCGAAAGACGAAATACAATTGTCGGGTAAACTTCGATACCAATCATAAGCCGAACCCGTCAAGCAACCAATGAACACTCGAGTGAGAAGAGCATCATTTTTCTGTAGATGTACAGTCATAATATCAAAATAATTGATATATTGACTAGGAGATGCTTTTCCATCGAACAAAACTATGGATTGTGGCTTGAATTTTGGTGGAAAGGGTACATCATTCCAATGAAGAGGATAAGGTTGCTTAATACCTAACCTCTGGAGTTGATCCTTGTGCCTCAAAACTTCAAACTGTGCTTTGAGCTCGCGCACTACTTGAATGGCTTCACTGGTTTGAGGAAGCACATTTGATTGAATGGTTGTTGGATGTACCGTAACCCCCACTGGAGGTGGTACGTCTTCTGGAATAATAGGATCTGGAGATACATAATTTTGATTAACAGTCGGCTCCTGAGTATTCAAAGGTATTTCAGCCCCTTGACTATCTTGAGTTGGTGCTGCTACTGGCACCAGTGTTACTACTGTCGGCTGAGCAGTTTGCTTATTCAATATTATTTGATGCATGTTTTACGTCATGTTAAGCATGTCTTTCAGTGATTGCTCAACGGCAGTGAGACGCTGTTCTGTACTAACAGATGAGGTCTCTGGTTTATCTCCAACAGCGTAGGATTCAACCTCTCTTGAAGATATAGAAGGATTAGTATAGAAGTATGAATCGACACTGTCAGTCTTGGACTCAAAAGATTGAGTACCCCCAGCTTCTGAATTAGAAGTCTGCATTTGTCTTTGTCTTCTTGATCGAGTGTTTTGATATACTCCCTCAAAAGAATCAAGAAGTCTGTTGAACTGTTGCTGACCCGGGGTTTGGGACGTATTTCGTCTTGGACGTCATCCTCTGTTAGTATGAGATGCCATGTTCACTGACACATATGACAACTCATGTTCTTGGTCTTCAGTTTGTTGTTGAGACACATTAAAACTCAATCGATCAAAAACTGACCGTTTTGAAGCCGAACAACAACAATTGATCACAACCTGGTGATAATCACAATGATATTTTTCTTGGGGAAATGTCACCAGAGATTGTCTATTCTTACGCTTTTGCATTAGCAATTCACGTAAGTCAGAAGGAGTGGAGGAAGTAGTCTTCTTTATTATATTAGGGGTAGAAAAACGTTTCGTCCCCTGTGTATAAAGAAGATTACTGGCTGCATTCGCAGAACCAAATTATACATTTCTACACGTTTGGAGTTGTGTGCGTAAATCTTGAGATTTTTTTAGCACGAAGGACTCCAATTTCATTGCGTATAATTTGTAGATTTGGCTCTTTGCGTAGCGCAGTATAAGAAGGCTGTTGGTGTAGGACTGAAGTTTTACCAACATCATTTTTACGTTGCACATGTTTAGGTACATTCACATTAGATGTGAAAACATCATTACGATTTTTATCTACACTGTCAAAGACAGGAGTTTTACCTTTACGCGTAGAACGTAAAAATTGGTTATCTACCACGTCACGGACGGGAGATTTTGTTTTACGCGAGGAGCGTAATTTATTTGAGCCTACCACGTCACCGACGGGAGATTGATTCTTACACTCAGAAGCATTAAAGTCTGCCACATTACAAATGGGAGACTCAACTTTAGGTACTGAGCGTAAAAGTTGGTTTTTACCCACTGAGCGTAAAACCTGGTTCTTACGCAGTGGGCGTGAAACCTGATTATCTTTGCCGTTACAAACGGGAGATAAATCGTCACACTTTGAGTGCAACTCTGAAGCAAGGACTGCCTCGTTACGAACGGAAGCCCCTACGACAGGAGTGGGAAGAATTCCCTTGCCACTAGCATCAACAGAGAGATCAGAAGCTATTTTGGATTTAGGAACCCAAACTTTTCGTGCTTTGCGAGATTTTTGAACATTGGAGTAGCGAGAGCCACCCCCAGTTCAAAACATTTCTTCATAGGCAGTCTGGTCGAAGCGCACAACCAGAGTCTTCTTGGTCGAACCGACCGAAACATCATCGTATTGAGCAATTGCCTCCTCGTCAGAGGAGAAGGTCGTCCCCAGCAGAGTCGTCATTTTTGTTTCACTTAACAAAATGCCTGGAAATCGGATTTTGAAAATAAAACGAGAAGAAGTACAAGAAGTACAAATTTGATTCTGGAGAAGTATTGCTGTAGAATTCTGATCTTGTAAATGATCACTTTGTTCCTTGGACCATACGATGATGATGAAGATCGCTGCTTGCAGATGAACAACTTGGAAGAACTAAGTCACCAGAAAGGTATCGACGCACTTGGGCACTGATGGCGAGGCCGAATGCTTTCCTGCTTTGCAGCACTCTGTTCTGAAAGAAAGGTTGAAGAAGAATGCTCTAGAGAATCAAAAATCTCTGAGTTCTAATCTCTCTGTCTTTTCTCCTGTCTCTGTGTGTCTGTTATATGAGGAAAATCAGTCTATTTATAGACTTGGGCTCTTGTGCGTAAAAACTCAGCAAAAGTTCCGTCTTTACGCTAACAACTGTCACCCACGACTGAAGTCATCGTCTGTATATGTTAACACGTGTCCCATCATTTCAGTAAGAATAGGATGCACGTACACACGTTCTTCGAGATGTGTGGTATGAAAGCCATGTAGGCAGACCACGTTCTCAACTGATGAAGAAGAATAGGGCGTAAAATGGCCCCAACATACTCCGAGCATAAAGCAGTGGACTAGGCGTAAAACAGCCCTGTCATAGACCTCCCGCGTAAAGTGGTTGTTAAATAACCTTGAGCGTAAAAGTAGCTCAAATAGACTTTACGCACACGTCAACTGTTGAGCGTAAAAGCTCATATAGTCTTCATGCATAAAAGAAGCAATAGTGTGAGCGTAAAGTAGCTCAATCCACATACTAAACGACAACATTGGTCTCTATGTAAAAACAAATCCCTTTGATTTTTGTGATATATGCCATCATTAATATCTCCATGTCAGAGTTTACATTAAATGCGAGACTTGACAGCTTTGTCCAGCGTAAAAGTGGCTGATCTGTCCTTGGCGTAAAATCATGGGTGTAGACCCGAGCGTAAAATGATCTGCCTACTTTAGGCATAAAGTGATTAGCCTTGTCTTGGGCGTAAAGTATTTAGCCTCTCTGTGGCGTAAAGTAGATCAATTTGAGTGGAACGATCCATCACTTTGACTCTTTCTTTGAAGCACTTTTTACGCTCCTACACCTAGGTTTAAGTTTAATCACGAATGTTTCATATTTATCTCATAATTCATGTACTCCATAAGTTCCTTCAATAGATCATTCCAATTTAATTCATCAGACATAATCAGATTCGAGGCATGATTGCTAAATATAAAGATAAAAAAATAAACATGTTTAGAATCTTCTAGATAGAGTTTAGAATATCATGAGTAAACATCGAGGTATAATTTAAATAATCTTAACGAGTTTAAAGTTTTAAAATGAGATCAAAAATACGACATCAAAAGATAATGTAATTTTTCAAAATGAGGGACAATTTTCAATTCAAACTGGTATGAGGTATAGGAGTTTGTGACTCAGAAAGAATCAACAAGTTGTACGATTTTAAGATGGTGAGGGTGATTAGAAATAGCCATGACAAGAATATAATCCGATAGAATATTTCTGGAAGTGGGAGCAAATGTTAGAATACAAATCTTCAGAATGATTGGAGATAACCATGATATGAATATAGTCTTATTAATATTCGAAAACCACTATTTTCAAGTCACTTTGTTTCAAATGCATGCCTCGCCAGTGTGCACCTGACTGCAATGAATTCTTGACTCATAACTTGAATAATTTAGTTTACCGAGTAATCTTCCAACTTTATCCATTTCATGGCTAAGAAAACATAAAACAAAGTCTCAATAATATTTGGAAACCTAACGATTACTTGTCATTATTTCAACTTAGAGTTTTATGCCTCGCCAGTGCACAACTAGCTGCAGTAAACTTGCAGTTTTCTATAATTCAGATAAATGACTATCACGTAAATGTGTGGAGTCATGTTAGGTTGCTAAATATTTTCTCAACTTTGCCCATGTGAATTTTCAAGAAATTTCAAAAATTCAAACGAGTTTAAAGTTCTAAACAGGATAGAAAATGTAGATGACTGTCCTTCTGAGATCAAGGGATTTATCAAAATATGTGTTTGAGATTCAAGAGACTGGGGCTAAAATCAAGAGGAGTATCTGTTCTCCGATTTTCTTTTCCAAAGATGAAACGATCAACCTTGATTTGAATAATTGAGTCAAACACTAAATAAGATGGAAGCATCACCACTTCGGATTAAGTAAGAAAAACCAATGATAATATTCCCGACAAATCACTCAAGAAAATTTTTTTTGAAAAGAATAATTTCATAACTAATGAAAGTTGAAAATTTGAGAGAAGGTAAGTCTCATTGATTCAAGGAAATCAAATTAAAATTGTCTAGTAACGCCAAGAAATTAAATAGCTTTGGGACAGCTAAAAATCTCCTTGACTAAAGAAAAATGAACAATAGAATGGTTTCAAAAATGTAATCAATTTTCTGACCGTTCCTGCTTCATGATCATAGAAGCTTTCTAGGCCTTGATTTGATCAAGAAATTGCATAAAGAGAGTAGGGTTTTAAGATGATGGAGTAAGTCAACAGATGAGAATATTCTCGGTCTTTGGAATAACTCAGGAGATAACAATCAATATTGAAATTAAAAATAACCCCTTTTAAGAGAATCATGAACTAAACTAATTTTTCTGGTAATAATTGACCTTGAGGTTTAAATGATCCCAGAAGAATTTTGATTCAGGATCGATTCCGGGAAAGTTAGTCAATTGGAAATGAGATCAAGGCAAAAGGTTGGATAATGGTTGTAGATATATATTGGGTAGATAAGAATTTATCAGGGTTGCTAAGAGAATTCGAAATTCTACATACCGAACGAATCAAGATTTTAATTAAAAATAGAGAAGTAATGAAGAATTCGAAATTTAGGTTTGATAAAGAAGAAGAAGACCAAAGAATTCAATCTTATTCCAAAAAGAGTATGAATCCTAAGGTATACTAGAACCTGAAAATTATGGTAGGAAAATAATCTCGAAAGTCATGGGACACTCAAAGGTACAATCAGCCTAATCTAGATAAGGTTTAGGTACAAACACAAACAAGGTATCCTACGAATCTATAAGCAGGCAAAAATAGATATTTAAGTAAATAATTTTCGGCCCTATAATATAACATGGTGTATATCATCTCAGTGTTATAGTTGTTTCTAAAGTCTATTTTTCCTAAATTATCAACTATCCCTAGGTCAAGTTACAGAACTGCGCGATGGTCTAGACTAAGTTGACTAGACCAATTTACAGATCTGACCTGCATGGGCCACCACTAAAAAATATGTCACGACCCGGTCCCAATTTCTTGGGTCGAATCGGATCATGTCCAGCCTGCATCGTTGTTGAGACGGCGGCAGTAAGCTGTATCAAGCCGTAAAACACATGCAGATAAAACTTTTAACGAAATATATAAAAAATATATTTTATTCAATTTAAAAAAACCTGAAATACAACGAACATTAATACAGCATTCAAATATTACACTTGTTTCCAAAAGAAAAATAAATACTAATCCAGCTCTTAAGATTCTGGGTTCCAAGTTCTGCAGGACCAGAGTTAGACATCAGATCCTCGACGACGCAATCACCTAAAAATGTTGGTCTCCAGTCAGGAGGGAGCAAAGTACAATTATGAATATTCAACAATTCAAATAATAATTTGAAATTTGTAATATTAAACAATTTGAAATACTTGAGCAATATTTTCCAACAATTCTACAATCAAAACAATGTGATTTGAATAGGCAACGAACTATGACCGGCTTGGGATGATTCAATTATATCCTAATGATACAGTTCGGCCTATCCTCGTGTATAGGAGGAATCAGCTCGCACATTCAATGCAATATGGGGGTATTGGTCATAGACGCTACACTACTCTCCCAATATCCCGAGTCAATCAGATTCAATCAATGAGTCAATATTCAAACTCTAGTAAAGAGTTCCACAATCAATACTCTAAGAGAGAGTTTCGTGTAGCAATGTGGTTTAAAATTACAATAAAACAATTACGAGATAAATTACCAATAGACATAACTACACTTGCCTTTGTTTTATTGACTGGATTGAGATGTCTCCGGGATTGAGTTCAGACTTGTCCTCGAAATCCTACAATCGAGAAGTCTGCCTTAGATTTCCAAAATTGCCATGCTAGATGTGCTAGTTACAATCTCTAAATTTATCCTAGTCAATTTTTAATCTTTATTATACTAACACAAACAAAAACTCGATTATCTAATGCGTTATATTTAATTATGACGGAAAGATCATTTTATATTTAATTTTGCAAAACATTGTATTTATCGGTTTATTGACAAAACTTGGTATTTTATAATTTATATAATAAAACTACATTTTTCTTTAAATGAGAAAAACGTGAAACTTATTTAAATAATAACTTGTAATTTTTTCCTAATTTATTTAATGTGAGAAAACAATATTGATTTTCTATAAAATAATTATTTTACTATTTTACGTGTTTACGTCAACCATAACAAGAAAAGAATAAAAATTTAACTAACTTATTACAAAACCACAGGAAATAATAAAACTGGGCTTCTGCCCTTTACAGACCATATGAATTTAAATAAGAAAAAAACTTTTGTTAGTCTCTAAAAATTATCCTACAATTGAATTATAAAATAAAATAATAATTTAAATTAAATTGAATTAATTTACAAGTCTTAGATATTGGTCCAATCATCAAAAATAGCTAATGCCTCAACGTCCGGTAAAACCGGTTTCGTTTGCATTTAGCTAGGGCCTATGGACCAGTACGGTCGTCGCCCAAAAATCCAATTTATAAATATTTTCGAAAACCGATTTGAAATCCATTTATATAACTTTATAAAAATTTTGGCAGCATTCCCTCTATTTTCGGGATAACCCAAAACTGGGAAAATGTGCCACAAACACCAAACACAAGTCCCATATCAAGAAAACCCAATTTCCAACAAGCAAATAATAATATCCAGAACCCAAAAATAATATCCACAGCACGTTTCCGAAATTCGGAAAACCGAAATGATACTCGAAAAACCCGAAGTGAACTTCGAAATACCGAAACGAACTTCGAAAAACCAAAAACCAACAGAACACTCAAAGAAAATAAACCACAGAACCAATTCTGAAATGGAATTGAAAAACCTAAACCAATGAAATTCCCAGAACTCTTTTCCGAGAGATTCTCGAAAAAATCCGAACCAACAGAAAACTCAAAAAACCAATCTGAAACCAACAGAACCTATCCGAAAGGGTTTCAGAAAGCCCAAAAATTGTCTCGTCTATAATTTACCAAATTCCCGGGGAAATTCGTGGACCAAATTCATCACAGACTATAAAGTTGGAAATGGGGCAACGGAAATATACCAGAAATTGCTCGGCTAGAGCTCTCAGGTGAATTTCAGAGAAAAAGAACACACGGACAGCATCTCGGGCTCTGGTCAGCGCCTTGTCGGGGTTCGGCTGCGTGTACAGTACCCGAGCTCGGAAAAGACAGCGGCGGGGTGTCACGGAACAGCACCGGAGAACGGGGAGGCCGCTCGGGTCAGGCTGGCGCACACAAATACGGGAAGGCGACGGCCGGGGTTGGTCGCCGGTGGGGCGCGGCCTGGGGAAGGTAGCGTCCGGCAGAAGAGGCAGCGGATCCGGCCTGGGGTCGGCCTGGAAGCGACGACGGGGCCGGGATTCGCTGAAAAAAATGCAGGCCGGATTTTAGGACCCAGGGGTTGGAGAAAGAGGGTTTTTGAGTGATGGTGAATGGAGGAATGGGGAAGAGGGGTATATATATGAGAAGTTAGCGGGGGTTACCGGAAACCAAGGGTCGTCGGCCGGTCGGAAGTCGGAACGGAGGGGTCGCGACGGTTTCGGAACGGAAAGGTCATCGGTTTTGAACGTTTGGAGAAGGAAATTTTTTTTTAGAGAACAAAGTGTTCTCAACATAACACTTAATAGAAAGGGGTTGGTGGAGGTGGAGCTAAAAAAAAATTAATTGAGTTTAAGAGAAAAATCAGAGTTAAGAATTTAAGTGGGTTTTAAGAAGTTTGCTGAGAGAAAAAGAATTCGTTCCTTTAATAAGTTAAATATATAATATATATTAATTTATGATTTACACACGAAACCGATCTCGGTTTCGGAATTGATCCCGAGTCGGGTTTTGGGAATGGGAATGGGTTCGGGTCTGGCCAAACAATCAAAAGTCCAGGAATATTTTTGAAAAATAATTATAATTTTTTTAATCTAACTAAAACACAATATTTAATTAATAAAGATTACGGGTTTTACATCTCGTATACATCTTGACATGTGTTGCTCTAAATAGGACTCTGTGGCTTCAGTTTGGACCTCTATACCTATCAGCTGTTCAGGTTATCAGACGAGTACATTCTCTGACCGTTTCATACTTGTCTGGATTTACATTCTTGCTCTAGATTATTGTACTTGATGCTGACACGATTGTTATCACGGATTGGTAGTATATGGATCTTCTTTTGAGATGTTATTCCCTTGTATTCACTAAATACATATTGTGATGTGCGTTTCACTTACATATTGTATTTATTGAATACCCATATCTTTGTATACTCATTGTGCATATTATACTCTCATTATTACCTGAGTACCAGGGATAGACCATTGTACAACTATTGTATAATATTATACATCTATTGTATAACATTGTACATCTATTGTATAACATTGTACATCTATTGTATAACATTATACACTATTGTACAAGATAACGTAACTGGAGTGGATCCTTGTGTATTGATTGGGGAGGGAGAGTAGAATTGGTTATGTACTCAAATCCTATTGTACAACATTATATAACTATTGTATATGTCTATTGTACACTCACGTATATTGGAGTTACCATTGCATTGTCCTAGACCATTTACATAACCATATTGTACTCGAAATCACACATTGCTTATAGTTGTTATGTATCATATATAGATATTTCTTATTATCAAATCTATGCTATTTTTTATATACATTCTCTTTCAGCGTTTCCTGTACCTTACTCTATTGTATGCTTTATATTTCCTAACTTGATATGAACTGCGTGAGATATTTTGTGCTCGCTCCTGTCCTGACTGGACCTGTTGATAAATTTTACAGATAGCTTGAAGGTTGCCTGCTAGCCTAGAGGAGACACAGTAGAGGTTGTATAGATAGTTATTTTAGTTGTCTTGAGTTGTATTTAATTTATGGATTACTGTATTTGAGATTTGAGATATTTTCTGGGTTTGTGTATCTTAAACACTTAGACTTCTATCTGCGGTATCTCATTATGGATTTCATATTTTATCTATCTCTTATCATGCTCTACCTTAGATGTGATTGAGACTGTATTTGTTATGTCACCTCCATTCGGAGTGTATATACTGTACAGGTATATTTATATTGTTAGATGTTTGACCTAGGACAGCGTTCTACCGCCGACACTGCGGCGTAGGCTGGACGTACCCACTTCTCGATCCCTTACACTAGGGTGCGGGTCGTGACAAATTCAGCATTCGAAGACTTTTTGTATGTGTTGACTTTATTGACTCATCTGATGTGGTTGTACTATCGGTTTCACCAGCTAAGGACCTCAGGCAAGTGCACTTTCTGATTGCTTTCAATTCATAGTAGTCTTTTTATTTCATATTTATACATATATTTTGCTTCTTGTTGACACGCTCGTCACACGGAGTAGTCGGAAGGAGAAATATCTTAGTAGACATGTGGACTACCCAGAACTATCCCAATATGTCTAATCTTGACTGATAGCAGCTGCATACGACACGTGCAGGGTGCCATATTTACCCCCTAGCCGTTCACATGTCGAAAAGGATATTTCAAACCACATAGATAGTTGTCTTTTATTTATTTTTCTTGTCGTCTTCACAACTTGTCATATCATCAGTACTTTCTAGTTTTCATCTCTCGTATGTTATTTTCATGTCTTGTTAATTCTATTGTGTTCTCGCATTGTCGTCGGTTTGTGTACTTGTTCCATTCCAGACTAAAAACCCATATTTTTTAGGTTAGCTGTAGCTTCACTTAGCATTGGGAGATATTGGTGTACTTGCAGACAGAAACCTAGAAATAGATAGCAGTTGTATCATTTTCAAAGATTGTAAGAACTTTGTATTTTCTTTAAATAAACATGTTATAAATGTTGTAATAAATTTAGAAATGTGAATGAGCAGTAAATATTATATTTTGTGATTTTGAGCATCTTGGACGTGACAGCGTTCTACCACCGACTTTGCGGCGTAGGCTGTCACGCTCACTTGCTAGAGTCAACGTAGGACTATTCGGGCACACGCACGACTTGCTAACCTTAGCATGCGTCTTCTATCGAGTCAAGTTTGACACCGTTCGGCACAAAGGCCTACCAATGCGTTCAGCAATGGCCTACCGATGCGTTCGATTGAACGCTTGTACGAGCTTTTGAAAATATTTAGACTTATTGTATGGACATGTCGCGGGATATTTGAGAGAGAGCGCACACTTCTATAACAATGACGAGCTTTCAAAACTGAGAGATCGACATGAAGTCCAAGGACGTAAAGTCGTGCTCTGATATCATTATGTTATGCACACTTGTAAGAGACGACGTAGGACTATTCGGGCACACGCACGACTTGCTAACTTTAGCATGTGTCTTCTATCGAGTCAAGTTTGACACCGTTCGGCATAAAGGCCTACCAATGCGTTCGATAATGGCCTACCGATGCGTTCGATTGAACGCTTGTACGAGCTTTTGAAAACATTTAGATTTTAATGTATGGATATTGCCTTCCGAAGCTTCCGCTGGCTCAAGCATTTGTATTGTGAGATGAGAGAGAGCAGAGTGACTTGTAACATGAGAGAAAATTAAGCATGAGAGACATTGTAATCATGGCCTTGCGCCTATTATAATATGATTGTTGAATATCAATAAAGAGTACTTTTGAGTAACTTATGTTTTGCCTTTAAATTTTTGCTGCATGTTTCAATATTTCTGCTTGGGACTTCTGTGCGACGACCCCGTCGCTGCCGCTGTAATCGGTCGTTATGGAACTGCCTTGCACGAGCGCAATCTAGGCTCGTACGGCATCACGCCTTAGCGAGGACGATCCCTCCTACGGAAGCGGGGCATGACATATGCTGGCTTGGACACGTCTCGTATCCAAAAAAGCGGGTGCGGGTCGTGACACACGTCATGATACTGGACTCAAAAGCAGTGGCCAACCTACTCCCAAGTCAACGTCTATACAAGTACAGGTAACAAGTCGAGCAATGTACCAATATACCAAGTAATCCAGGAACAACATCTCATGACAGGATCCGACGTATACTAGTCCGTGAAATCATCGTGTTAGAAATCAAGTAAGAAACTACAACTAAATCGGATATAACAGATATCAAGACAATAAAAACTATTAGAAAATGTACTCGCCTGTGGTCTGAGCTGATAAGGTGAACAGATGCTCAGTGAAGTCACAGAAGTAAAGATGAGATACTATAAGTCAAAACAGAGTTTAATAATGAAAGGAAAGCTAATCAAGTCATGATATGCAAGTCTAAGCCCAACTAGGTCAAACTAGGTCATACTGAGCCAAACTAGGTCATACTAGGTCATACTGAGCCAAACTAGGTCACACAGAGACACACTAGAACAAACAAGGTCACATGAAGTCAATCCAAGTCAATCTGGGTCAATCTGGGTCAAGGGTTGACTTACAGTTGATTTTTGGTCAACTGGTCAACTTTGGTCAACTCCGGTCAACTCTAGGTCAAACTAGGCAAATGTTGACTAACAGTTGACTTTCAGTCAACTGGTCAACTCTGGTTCGATTTTGGGTCAATTCTAGGTTAAGTGTTGACTCGAAGTTGACTTTGGTCAAAAATTAAACTTTTCGTCAACGGAGGTCAAAACTATACTAAACTACCCTTATCTAACCATTACCTACCAAGACAACATATTTCTAACCCCATCTTAAAAATCAAAACCCCATCTTAGACTTTACTTCAAAATCCTACTTTTATCCTTTACAAGGTATTCCCAATACCTTGCCCCAATACCTAGGCAACCCATCCTAACCTTGGTAGACTAACCTAGGCTTCTTAGGGTAGCTAGACACTAACCTATCTAGTCATTACCAACCAAGAAATCTAGGTATCTAGCCCATCATGTCCATCTTATCCCACATGTTGGTCATTCTCAACATACCTTAAGGTATCATGAGATACCCTATCGTATCTTGAGATATCACTCACCAACTCATGTAACCAAGCTCTATCTAACTTCTAACTCACTCTCCTAGTATCTTAGAGTAGCACCTCACTCAACTCTACTAGGCTACTAACCAACCTCACTTAGGTAGGATACTAACTAATCTAATACACTCACTAACCCACACTAATAACTCACTCCCTAACACTCTAACAAGACACTCACTAAACACACTCCACTAGGCCCACAACACTCACAATTCTAGGCTCAAAACTAAGGGTTTACATAGAGTATATATCAAGGGGTTATAGAGGCATGAAGTGGGGGGGTTTTATAGGGCTTCATTGCTGCAAATTGTTGCTGCTGCCTATTGCTGCTGCTACTGGGCTTTGCTGCTGCTGCTGCATGCTGCTGGTATGTTACTGCTGCTGCTAACAGCAGCTGCTGCTGCCGCCTTCTCCCTCACAATCCCCCTTCCAATACTCCACTAAAACCCACTCAATCTCACACTCTATCACTCTCTCTACTATCCATTCTCCACCCTCTACAACAACACAAATAGAACACAACAACAACATATAAATATAACCACACACAAATACAATATATATACATCAAGAAACTCACACACCCATAAATATATATATATATATATATAAAACAAACACAATATGTATATATAACCACTCTCACATGTATTATATATATAAGGACACACACACAACATAATTATATAAAGACACACACACACATGAAAATATACATAGAGACACAAAAATATATATATAGAGACACACAAGAACAACATCTCTAACACATAAATCTGAGATTAAAACATGAAATAAATTATTCAACATAAAGACAAACACAAGATGTGTCCAAATTTGGGGGTTTTCTACATAGACACAACAACACATCAAGGACACTCCTAAACATCCCCAAATGGACCCAAAATGGACAAAAATGGAGACACAACCATGGGGGTGATTTCTATGGGTTCAAAATATTCCTAAATGCATAAGAGTTTGATTTAGAGGGTAGATTTTACCTTCCGGGAGGTAAAATCTCAAAGAGCTCCTTCCGATACGGCACCGACATGAAGGGATCTTCAAATGGACACAAACCGATGTAAACTCCTCCCAAACTTGGCTAGCACCTTCATTTGCTAGAGTAAAGAAGAAATAAAGAAGATTGGATGGAGGAATTGATTGATTTGGAGATGAAATCAATGGAGGTTCTTCTCAAATTTGGAGAAGAACTCAAGGAGATGAACTTGTGGCTAAGAATGAAAAGTGATGAGTCATTCTCTCTCCCCCTTGTGGCCGGCCATAAAGGCTTGGTCATGGCATTTTTGCAAAGTCCAAAATGCCTCCCTCCTGTCTCATTAGGTTCAACATAAGTTAGGTTTTGGTTTGGGGCTAAAATAGACTAGTTTGAGTCTCTAATCAACCCAACCTAGTCATAAAATTTAGTCTAACCATACTAACTTAAATATTGTCATATGGGCCATGTCTAACTAATGAATGGGTCCCACTAGTGTCAAAGCTACCCCGGGTCTCCGATACAAGTCGGATTGAGTTAAAATTCGAACCTGACTCAAATAACCCCAAAATAATATCATAAATAATAAAATAAATCCAAAAATATTCTAAAATAAAAAATAACCAAAATACCCATGTTCTTGAAAACTGGAGGTGACAAGAAGTCCCAAGCAGAGATATTGAATAATAGTAGCAAAAATTTGAAGCAAAATACAAGTCATTCAAAAGATACATTTTATTGATATTGAAACAAGGATTACAATGGGGCGCAAGGCCAAGATTACAAGTCACTCAAGCTCACTATTCTCACATTACAAGTCACTCAGCTCTCTCTCATCTCTCAATACAAGTCTTGAACCAGTGGATGCTTCAGATAGGTAACATACATACATTATATCCCATATAAGTCCTTACTCCACGCGGCCGTACGCCTCGAATCGCCAAGGAACTTTATGCCTCGACGCATCCAAGCGAGGTCTACACCACGAGCTTCTACCTGTGACTGCACATTAAAACTGTGTGGGTGTCAGTACTCAACTGTACTGGTGGAATGAGTTCCTCGCCCACCTATACAAAACTGACACGTTCATTTACTTTGTGCAACATAACCCTTTTGATTGTCTTTTTACTCTTATCTTAGGATCAGTTTTAGGACCGACGCCTTGGCCTATTTTGTGTCGCTAGACCATTCCATGCTTGTAACAACAATGTCAACTCATACTTTGTCTCTAGACCCCTTCTCGTACCAACAACATTAACCTATCAAGTCGTGTTTACCTTACGGCACATAATCAGAGACGCGACTACGCGATGGTACCCCATTTCCTTGTGATTGTGCTACAAATCTATCATGCCATACCTCGCAACTCAGTGTGACTTAACCATATTACCGTCTCGCGGCCCTTGCTACTCTAATCACCAACTGACCCAATCAAGACTTGTGTGCTAAGTGTCACTCGACCGACTTTGCCTTGCGATGTTTCCTGACTTAAACTCAAGATGACTCAAATCTAAAATATGCAACTTATATGCCGACAACTTAAGACTCGACGCCACATCTCGTGCTGAAGTACGTCGCCTACGTTGAAGCCAATTCTTAGGCCCAACATTTTGCTCTAACTGTACACACATCCAGCTCGACTCAATCCAAAGGCACACACGCGGGTTGCCGCCATACCGACTCATATATATGAAGTCACTAGTGCCCAGCGCTATAATGGACTCCCTTTATAGCTTTTAATTAGACGAATGTCCCTTGCCAGTGCGAGTAGCGAGCTCCGCTTCAAGTCCTCGCCTAACCAGTGCGGTCATCCAGTACAGCTATTATGTCTACCATCGAAACGGTCCTGTTGGCCACCAGGGTCGCTGTTCGAGAAACTTTTTATTTTACCTTGTACAAGTTGTCCAATGACCATGCACGACTCGACTCGAACTGACGTCTCACACAGTTATTCTACTTCTAGTGTTACCATCTCTTTCAGGGCTAAGTTCAATACTTCTCACATCTGAGACCTCGCCTCAACGACCCACGGTCGCGATCATTCTTCTTTCTTGCCCTATCACTTCATTCGACTCAGGAACGACTATTTGAAAGCCCTCCTTCCAACTCAATTAAATCAACCGTGGCTCGTGCCTTAAAAGCACTAAGTCCATGACATCGTGTCTTAAACCAACTTGAACTCTATGCGACACCACCGCCCAAGTCATACTCTCTATAATCGTAAAACCAAGTAATATCGATAACCGTAGAAAACGTGGGACAGTACTTAGAAAATACTTCAATAGCCTAACCTAACTCAGCCAAACTTAATCGTGCAACAACTTGACGAGCAAGGACTGCGTCAAGCCTTGGACGATGGGACCGTGCATGCTTTGTGAAGCATTTATGCGGGCGACGCCTATGACTTAGGCTAATTTACAACTTTGTGGCGAAGACAAACTTTTATTCTCCCAAGCCACAGGATGAAGGACCGAGTGTCAATTTTAAAGCACGTCGTGCACCAACTCTAAGCCGACCGTCGGACCTTTCTATTATTTTAACTCAATTCGACCCGTCGGGATTATTTTCTTAGTTATATGGATTCATCTCTTTTATTATCAAGCCTACTTATGCAAGTTGAAAACATACGATTTATTATGTGAAGGCTAAGATGAAGCAAGTTCACCGAAACTACCCCACCTGAGCGAGGAGTCGTCTCGACTAAGCGGGTCTCCGAGCAAGCTGTTGCAAGGCTAAGTCTGAACGCCGTTGGTGTTTCGATTCCTCTGATTGACTAAGCAGGACGGGGCACTATAGTACTCTTCCTTGCAGTATTTTGATGTTTTATGGCGACTCATACATGTGATGTACATTTCAATTCAATTGTTCTTAGTGTTCAACATGTACTATAATTTGTCTCCTTCGGGCCCACCGCCCATAGACTCGATAGGTTAACTTAGCATACAATGGTTTATTTTACTTAGGCATGACAGATTAGAAAAGAAGGGTCAAATTCCTTCCACCCTGAACCGATACGTCTTGTCATTTCACCAAACAGAAATGGCTCGATTTCATAACTTGTTGTATGACTAACTCTTTTGACTTAGCTATTCAAGCACCTCGTGTCCCGTTGATCTATTCGACTGATTCGACCTACCGTGCCCATGCCTCAGTCCATCGCGAGGTGATGCTTTAGTTTTACGGACTCCATTACAAATAAGGCAATAAGTCGACCTCTTATATTTCAGCGTAAAAGCATAGCATGCACACGAAACAACTAAAATTAATATCCATTCGAATCGGACTTATGCGTTGCATCAATTTCATTTCTTAGAATCTTCGAACCAACTCAATGCTTTCTCTCGGGCAAACTTAACACTTGTATCGATCTTACTCGATGCACTCCTCGGGTCAACGTAACTCTTTGTATCGATTCGTATCGATACATATTTTGTGTCAACACAACTCTTCGAGTCAACGACTTAGCATAATGCATCATATGGAGCGGGATATTACATAATAGATGACTTAAAATAATGTCCATTCTCGAACCATAGCCAACACCCAATCCAAGTGTCTCTAGATCGTTTCAAGATCTCACTCAACTACCAATGTTCCGTTTCAAACACTCGTACAAGCTTTCATTAACTTTCAGTCTTTCCTGTAGCTCGATTTGAATTCAGCATACAACTTGTTTTGGATCGTACATATATTCAAGGCATCCCAGAAATATATGTATTTTAGCCAAGCCCAGTGGTAAAAAATTTGAACAAAGCTAACGAGTAAATTTTCAATCCTAGATACTTGCCATCTCGTACACTCGATCGGACTTATCTCTTGCGACCTTTCTCAAATTTTTATCGCATATGTATATTCGATACATAATTTTATTCAACAAATTCATCACCTGCAACGCAATTCAAAATCACATTTCTCTTTTTATAAGTTTTGTATGGAGCATCAATTCTACGCAACGTGTTAAGCCGTCACACATCCGATTGTAACAAGTTTTCGTAACATGTTGTGTTCGAAGTCATTGCCCAACTATTTCTGAAGTCTTACTTTTCAACTCATCTCGATACGATTTCTCTATTCTTGACATACGAAATGCATCAACATTCAGGGCTACGCCCGGTAGGTGACTTACCTAGACACCGTGCTTAAATTCTCTCAATGCAACTTTTAAATTGATGTTGCACAAAGGCCATAATTTATCTGACACATAAGTTCGATTCAGGTCGACGATGCTCAAAGGCAACAATCGTTTTGACACAATGGTCTCTATGACGCGACTTATGTTCTATTCCTATCGAGTGGAAAATTTCTAAACCAAACTTTTCAACTTTTTTGTCTCGCAACACCGAATATAAGTTCGATTCAGGCAAACTCAATTGCTATGTGAATCCAAATCCAACGACACAACTCAAAAGTTATTCTCTTATCGTTCACTCACGTGCAAAGTACGATTCTCGAAATCGCCTATCCGTATCAACAAGCTTTGTTCGTTAAATTTTTATTTTGATCTGATCAACATAATCATTCAAGCATTCATCCGACAAATTCTTAAAATTTGACTATATAATTCTCAGCCAAAGCTGTTCCATTAATTTTTGAATAATTATTCGATTGCCTAGACTTGTCATCAATATGCACCACATCATGTTTATTCTCGAGCAATTCTTTATACGACATCATATGGGACATCTTATGGGTCTGCAACGTTCACTTTGATTTGACGGTTAAGTCTTTTAGGGTCAGTTGCCCAGAAGCTACGTTCGATAATTATGGATCATTAACAAAGGACAGTTACTACAAACCATGTTATATTATTTTGGAGCAAAATCAAATTTCGACGAATTCTATAGGACTACCCAAATTCGAAAATAGTCATTTCTATCAGTGCAACTGAGGCGCAACTATACTTCGAATAATTCATGCACTACTATCGATGATTTCATAATTCATAAAATATCTACTCGTTTAGGGTCCGAGTTTATCTACCCACAATCGACACCTGGGATGCTATACGTATTGAAACAATCGTCGATGACTTTATAGTCTCGTACTGATTAATCGTAAAGTTTACGATCAACTAGTTCGATATTATCATATTGCTATTTCCAAAATCTCGATATAGTCGGCTCGCTCAGCTTTGTTTTCCCACATCGTGCTTGCCTTTCTAGCATATGGATTTCGATAGCACGAGGGTCAACTTTGAATTTGTAGCAACGTCAACTTAACTCGCATCGCATATATCCTAGTTGACAATGGACTTTTCTATATACATCACATCGCTTATTGATTCGTCGCATTAATTCTGCTATACTTTGATCGTGTAACCGAGTTACCGATTATCCAATATCAAAAACTCGAGTTACAAGGTCATACCCTATAAGTTTTCACGTGTTACAGTTGTACTCAAATGAGTTTCGTCGCAACATAACCAATTATCTTCTTAGACACGATTATTCGCATCAACCAACTTTTTATCGAGTCACAATACGTGCAATCCGATTACAATTCGCATCAACTTATATTTTTATCGAGCGTACAAGTTGTGCGACTCATTTATAATGTTCAAGTTTCCTATCCCGCCGATTCGATTATTGTCTCAATGTACAATCGTTTTGCTAGTTTTTGTCATCTGACCAACTTATAAATTTTTGTCTGGCATATCATTCATTGATACAAGTCCATGCCTTATTGTTCCAACCGATTATAGAAAAACACTTGCATTAACATACCGTTATACAAATTTTCAATCGAGTCTCGGTACTATCCCGTCCGTTACAGAGAATTCTTCCAAAATTTATGCAATGTGTCGATGCAAACCATCGTACAAGTGGTATAGCATATACCAATCAGAATCGAGTCATTCATCGCAAAGGTGGTATGGCATATACCACTCAGAAATCAAGTCATTTTTCTTGTATCATACTCGGTATGAACCAACAGTCTATTTTAACTCATGATTTGCGCAGTGATCATGCTAATCACAACCGTAACTTTTGATTAATCAAAATCCGACACAATTCGACCAATGTATTCATTTGCCAACACAAGTTCGATGCACAACCGAACCGATTCATCTCTATCGATTTATGATTTCAGTTTCCATCAGTTGCACCTTGTGCAACGATTCATTTTTGACATCCGTTGCATCTCGTGTAACAATTTATTTTTGACATCCGTTGCATCGTGTAACGATTTATTTCCAACTTCCGTTGCACATCATACAAAAATTTATTTTGACATTCAAAGCCAATGC
Organism: Iris pallida; assembly: GCA_029216955.1. Classification (NCBI taxonomy): domain Eukaryota; kingdom Viridiplantae; phylum Streptophyta; class Magnoliopsida; order Asparagales; family Iridaceae; genus Iris; species Iris pallida. The sequence goes on along the minus strand of JANAVB010041220.1, from coordinate 1,514,428 downwards.
TTGAATCCGTTCAACACATTCGATATCAACTTTCACGTTTATTGCAACGCAGCATTCACAAACAACTCGTTGTAATTCATGCAGCAACATTTTATGACTTTCATTATAACGATACAACCAATATTTCTCATATTGATTGTTCCATTGAAATAACAAAAACAAACATCTTAACTCATAATTCACGATTTGTTGCACTTGCAGCAACCAACATTTCAATTCACATTTTGCGACATGTTGCACTTGCAATAAAAAATATTTTATGGCTCATTGCACTCAATGCAATGAACGTTTCATGACTTTCTCAGCAAGCATCATGTAATTTCAAAACACATACGATAAAATAACACAATTTGTATTAGAGTTATTGTATGGAATATCCAGTACAGTATAGAGTAGAGTCAAGAGTCATTAGATTATGGTGGGCAACTTTTAGAATTGAAACGAAGTAAGATTCCTGAGGAAATTGAACCTAGAGCTCTGATACAATTTGTCACGCCCCGACCCAAAATTTTACTTGTCCTCGTATCAATTTCATCGAATCATTCGTGTTCGCGAGGGCGCGCGTGATGTCGTACGAGTTGGAATTGCACTCGTATAAGGCAAGATGACAAGTTCTCAAATGGTTATCTTTGATTTGATATTTAGCAATGGAAGAAATAGAGTATACGAAACACTTCTCTTTATTCAATCAGCAGCAAAATTATAAATGCTTTTAGTAGCCCCAAATGAATCAAGCCAGAATATCTTACAACACCCAATTTCTTCCTTTCCTACGAAGGATTTTATCGTTCCATACATCATGTCTTCTATATCTCGGCCGCATCTTCATGCTGCAAGTTCGAGCGTCAATGTGGTCGCACGCCTCAAAATGCTACGACATTCATTGCCTCTGCATGTTCAAACGAAGCTCCGTCATGAGCAATCTATTCTCTGGGTACTACAAGAAATTTGGTGAAGGAATAGTATTAATCCTCTCGCATACTGATATTGACCCACTTTACTAAACCGACAGTAAGTAGATATATGAATCATGCAACTTAAGTGTGATCTTTATATATTGCCTTAGGATAGGTTTCATAACATATTCGAAAGCAGTAAAGTATGTTATCATGGCAAGCTTGTTATATTTGATTTATGTAAGCAAACAGGCAGGCAATTGTAGAAGCATGGAAAATATTAGAATAATGATCCATGCGGCTCTGAGTAAGAAGCTTATGCGGCTCACACAGGAGCGGCCCTATGCGGTTCAAAGAAGACTCTCAATCGCATACGGCTCGGGTGCGTATGCGGTTCAGCAAGGCAAATGCGGCTCGATGGACGCCATGTGTGATCCTTCCCTACAGCTGGTCGTTTGAGTAGTGGCCTCATTTATTGCTCCAGCACGATTCACTATGGCGGCCCTGACATAAAGTTTCATAATGGCCTTGCCATAATGACTGACTCCTCGGAAAAAGAAGAAAATCTCTGACCAAATCCGTCAGAAGTCCCAGATTTCCATGTGGCAATCAGTCATATGCGGCTCCCTGAGAACCCGTTCCATGCGGTTCGATACAACACTAGCTCATGCGGCTCCCTGGGAACACATTCCCTGCGGCCCAATACAACGCCAGCTCATACGGCTCACAAAGATTACGCATATGCGGCTCGATGAAGCATCGTCCTATGCGGCTTACAAAGAGTATCTCTCTGCGGTTCGAGGATCGTCAATCCTATGCGGCTCTGACAAGACTCACAATTAAGACACGTGGCATGGGATCAATAAGAGATTTAACCGAATCTCAACAAATATATTTGACATCATCGTCATAATTACTGAGATCAGGGCATATCATTTATCATCAAGCTAATGGGACACGTGGCGAGCAATCAGACATTGGCATAATCAATCACGAGGATTTAAAGCAGCTAGCATTAATTGCTCATGAGATACGATGCTATCCGCATTAATGGCCGAGATTCACTATAATCAGGATCAAGGGTTCAGATAGAATGAAGGAGCGCCGACATTCCAAACAGATAATCATTAGCAAACCCTAATGATCACCCCCCACTCTTATAAATAGCTAGCATCATTCCCTTGTAAAAAAAAAGAAAGGAGAGAGGTCGGCAACAAAAGAATAAAAAAATAAGAAGAGAGAGATCTACACAGAGAGAGCTTCCCTTTTTTTCTTGATAATCACAGAGAGAGAGAAGCCAGGAGAGCAATCCGAGGAGAGCAAGAAGAGCATTTCTTCATCAACGACGAGCAGATCTTCCCCGAGCCAAGGCTGCATACTGATCGTCCAAGGAGTAAGGCAGAGCGGCCGTCGCTTTTCCGAGCCTCTATCGTCACCCTCCAGAATCAAAAATAAACAATCGTACTTAGTCTGCTGTACCTAGGTTTTCGTCCTTAGGCTTTCTTTGTACGAACGAGTTTGTATTGTGAGTCTAAGTTCAGTCCTCCGATAATTGTTCTGTTCTTTTACAATCAATGGCAAACACGATGGCGACTCTGCTGGAGAATAATTTCTCCACGGCTGAGGAGTTGGTGACGCAATCAGATGCAGCCAAACTTGGCTCCACACAAAAGAAGATGGTCGTCCGCTTCGACCAACAGGCGTTCGAAGAGATGCTCTCTGAAGACAGCGCTGGCCCGGCCCAGAAGCGCACCCGCACCACGAAGGCTCACAAAGAATGGAGACCGAAGTCATTTGCTCCTCCTCAAGTCCTCGATGGGATGCCCTCTGTTGCTCAAGACGGCGAGAAGGATTCTCATGCGGTCCCACTTCAGATCGTAGACAACTCTGCTGTCCCCAAGTCCGGCAGAAGAAAATATTATGATGCTGGACTTGCAGGGACAAAGAGGGACTCTACGCGGACCGAACCGCAGAAGAGTATTAGCCGCAAGGAGAAAGCCCATGCGGCTACATCCGCCAACCGCATGAAGAAAACTCATGCGACTACTTCTGTCAGCCGCATAACTTATGCGACTACAGTTCCCGACAGCATGGATGAGACTCATGCGGCCAGTAAAGTCAATCGTTTGCAGAAAACCCATGCGGCCACAGATGCCAACCGCATGCGGCCAGCCTGCACGGTCGTGACCCCTAGCCGCATAAGAACTCGTCCGACGACAGGAGACAACCGCATGCAGACAACCCGCACGGTTTCCGCTCCCAGCCGCATAGCATCTGCTCCATGCTCCTCTCGATCAGTTTTCGACCGTCTCTCGTACGGTCCGAACCCTGATGACTCTCTGGATGATAAGCCAGACTCTGTGATTCAACTTGGACTCTTCCTATTATGCACCCACAAGTGCTAGAAAGAAGAAGTCTAGGGCAGCGCGGGCTCATCAAGCCCAGACAGCTTCCCCAACCTCTGACTATCAGGGCGTCCCGCTGATTATTACACGGGCCTCTGATGGGAAGTTGTACAGAACCGCTCAAGTCCAATCCCCGACGGCGAACGGACAGAGTGGTTCCTCTGACCTGCATGAGGCGATCCTCCACAAACGCAAGGAAAGAGAAGGGGCCACGGCGTGCAAAGAATCCTCACATGGACGTCACTGCACCCAGATCATCGTCAACTGCTGCTGCAACAACGCGGCAGTGACGGAAGATCGTCCATCCGTCTTCCACAGACTACAGCACCCGAACTCAGAAGATGAGGCACCTCCTGTTGTCTCCTGCAATTCCGCTCAGAAGGTCCCCGTCGAGGGGAGAGAGAAGAAGACAAGCATCTGCAGTCCAAAGATATCAGCCACTACAACTAAGAAATTGTCGGCTAAACGGTTGCCCTCCACCGGAGTATACCAACACACCCGGTCGAAGACAAAATCTGCTGCAACAGAAAACTCATCGTCCCCGACCCTGGGGGTCGTAGGAGCTGGGGGTAGTACTCCTCCGAACGTCCACAATAATCCAACGTTTCAAGGAGACGAACCCCGAGAAACAACCCTCCCATCGGGTACAACAGATGTTGATGTCCCCGAGGACATCCATGATTCTCGAGATGAAACAAGCTCCGAAGCTGGGGGTACTGTCCCTTCCGAGTCCGAACCTGAAGAGAACAGCCCCACATATCCAGATGATTTCTCGACGCATGGGTACGACTCGGAGGATACATCCTCCACCACTCCCTCCGTCACTCCTCATGTAAAGACGGTATTCATGACAGACAGCAATCAAGGCGGTTCCAGCGATCGCCAGCACATCGACACTTTGGAGGCCATATTGCATGCCTTGGTCAAGTCTGTAGACGAGATCAAAGCGGCACTTCCTACTCTGCAGGGAGTGACACCTGGCCAGACAAGCACGGGTCCCGCAATCAACGTAGATTCAAATTCAGCGGTACCAAACCAGGGTAATAATCCTTCCGAGATAACGGCTCCTACCGCGACAGATGAGGCCCGAGAAGTAAGAAGAGAGGTTCAGGAGCTCCGAGCAATGTTCCACGCCCGAGAAACTCTCAAGACCTCAGAATACGGCAACCATATCCTGCTGAATGGAGGGATGTTCCCTTTCCGCCAAGATATAAGCCGTTCAACATCAACCCATATGATGGCAAGACTTCAGCAAGTCGATACATCACTTACTTTGAGGTCACTACCGACCATCTGCCCCATGATGACGCTATCCTCACGCGGTTATTCATTGGGGCATTGGAAGGAGTCGCCTTCGATTGGTACCGCAACCTGCCAGACAATTGCATCCACTCCTTCGCTGGCTTCAAATGCTTGTTCTTGGAGAGGTTCTATGAGGTAGGGCAGGACGTTACGATGTCTACCCTCATGGACGTCGTTCAAGGAGAGAAAGAACTGACGAGAAATTACATTGAGCGGTTTCGTCAAACCGCAATGAAGTTACCATCTGGCAACCCGGACTCTTCTTTGATTGAAATTTGCCAAAAGAGACTACTTCCAACAATTAGTCTCTGGATGGGCGAAAGTCAGTTCAAGGACTGGAAGGCTTTTATCATCAGTGCTACAAGTTCTGAAGAACGATTGAAGAAGGCTCGCCAACTGGGGTTGCATATCTCGGAGGGAGAGAACAAGAGCAAGCGTCCCAACACCAGCAACGACAATGGGAGTAGCCCCTCCAACAACCGGGACAACAAAGGCAAGCAGGCTATGGTGACCGATACAGCCCAGAAGTCCGAGCTACAGCCGGCAGACAAACAATGGCCTCAAATCACTTATTCCTTTGAAGACGGACACGTCAAGCCTATCTTGGACATGCTTATACAAGGAGATAGGATTCAGCTTCCTCTACCAAGACGGGAGCCTCGGCCGGCTGATCTGGAGAACCCAAAGTTCTGCCATTACCATCGCTACGTCCACCATGCTACACACAACTGCTACCAACTGAAACGGTATATCCAAAACCTTATCGATTCGAACGTCCTGGCCATCGATTTCGAAGAGGTAACCGTGGCAGCCAATATGGTGTCCGTGCAATTCGGCAGCTTCCCTCCAACAGAGACTCAGGACGGGGTTATACCCATCCCTCTGGCAACAATGGAGATTGCTAATCTGCCGCCTGCTCACGATCAAGCTGCTGGTCTAGTACCCCTCACCACATCACGAGGGGAAATCATGTGGGTCCATCCGGACCTAGTCCACGAGGTAACACAGCCCTCTCCACCTTCTAAAAGGAAAAGTGAAAAAGTCAGATCCTGCCGCACTGCCTCGGCGGAAGAAGAGGAAGTCTCGGCCGTCACTACTCGATCTGGAACACAAGCCCAACCGGTGACCGAAAATGCGATTGATGATCATCCGCCCACGACCAATGATGCTCCGGGACCGGCTCAGCCTTCGACGACCGACAAGCCTAGGCCGAAGGAGACTCGCTTCGACAAGTCTCTCCGAAAGGAGACACCTCAGGGGCTGGAGAGGCCCTACAACTTCGACATCTTAGCGCAATTATCTAATACCCCGGCCAAATTGTCTTTATATGAACTCCTCAGGCTCTCAAAGGATGTCCGCACGGCTTTAAGTGAGGCGCTCCAAAATGTCGACGCATACTTGGCTCAGGTCAACCTCACAGGAGATAACCAACCTGCAGAGCTCCAAGACAGTGCCTGTACGGGAGCAATGCCCAACATCGTCTTCACTCCACAAGACATGCTCATCAAGACTAATCTACACGATCGCCCATTATACTACACAGGCTACATCGGCGACATAAAGGTGGACCGGATGCACATTGACCCTGGGTCTTCCATAAACATCATTCCAAAAGGACTACTGCATCATCTTCGCATCCCGATGCATCGCCTGACCCCTACAAACACCGCCATCAGCGGGTTCAATTCGGGCAGGAGCTACCCAATCGGAAAGATCCGTCTGAAATGTCAGATTGGCGATCTCCAATCAAAAGTCACTTGCTACGTCATAGATACCGACACTTCATACAACATTCTTTTGGGGCGCCCTTGGATACACGATTACATGATCGTGCCTTCCACGCTACACCAATGCTTTAAATATGTCGACAAGCACGGCTTCGTGAGGACAGAATTTGCTGACATCGATCCCTTCAAAGGGGTCGAATCTTATTACTCGGACTCCTGCCTATACAAAAAGTCGAAGAGGCACCTTGAAGGAGGAAATGAACAAACTGATGTTGAAGCAACCACGGGATCAGAAGAACCTCTGACAATCCACGTCCAGGCTCGCAAGCCAGGCAATTCCGCACCCCCTTACGGCCACGCTGCGTAAGGACGCGATCAGCCTCTCGGCACAGGAAGAGCAGTTGAGAATCCGGCTGCCAAGGTCCGGCCAGGTACCGAGACCCACGACAGGGCCACTTACCATCAGATTGCCGAGAGTCGGTCAATCCCAAACAGAGAAGCTCAATCCCTCGGATAGACCTCTGACGATACGCCTGCCTAAGAAAGGTCGTCACCCCGATGCGAGGTCTGACACTTCAAGCGAACCAGCCACTCCTCGCTCCACGTCAAGTGCCAAACTGGGGGTCGCTAGTCCGCCAACAACTCCACGATCTACTCCATCAACTGAACCCCTGATGATCAAGTTGCCCAAATCATCCTCTCAGTCTGCATTTACACAGGGGGTGGCTGAAGAAGAGTTGGAGCTGGCCAAGTATGTGGCTGCTCACACTGAGACTTGCTCATGTTGCCCATCAACGGCAACTTCCTGAAGAAGTATTACGTCCGAAACGATATCCAAAAAAAAAAATCCCTGATGATTGAGTTATGTACCCCCCTCCCCCCGGTACCGCTGAACTCACATCCACTCCAGATTATCTAGTCATGTACCCGCTGGTACCACTGAACTCACATCCACATTCTCTCCAGATCACCGAGTCATGTACCTGCTGGTACCGCTGAACTCATATCCACAATATTCTAGATTTTTGAGTCATGTACCCTCTCGTACCGCTGAACTCACCTCCTCCTTCCACAAAAATCCCAAACTACCAAGTCATGTACCCGCTGGTACCTTTGAACTTACACTTTGATCACAAAATTTATGGATTGTCGAGTTATGTACCCGCTGGTACCCCTGAACTTACATCCCGATCATTCTTTTAGGGAGAACGTTATGTATAAATATACCTCTGAACTTTTTTCCTGGAAGGGATCCTCCCTCATGATCCACTACCCGCACTTCCAGTGCACAAAAAGGGTAACAGATCCACAAATTTCCAAAACGGCCATGTCCTCATTACCTCTGAGTCGTTCTATTTCCGCCAAAAATAAATCACCCCTTTACATAGAACTTCCATGTCCTCATTACCTCTGAGCCGTTCTATGTACCCCTCTTCATTGAGCCCACACCTGCCATGTCCTCATTACCTCTGAGTGGGATGGCTCCGTCGAAGAAAACTTTATACTTGCCATGTCCTCATTACCTCTGAGTAAGTATGTCGATTCCCTTTCAACCTATTATTTGTACCCACAACCGGAGTACGCCAAAGATAATAGGTCCACAAATATCCTCCGTTGAGTTTTCTCCTGCCATGTCCTCATTACCTCTGAGTAGGAAGATTCCGCGGTGAAACAAAAACCCTCATGCTTGCCATGTCCTCATTACCTCTGAGTAAGTATGTTGGTTCCTTTTCATCCTATTATCTGTATCCTAAGCCAGGGTACGCCAAGGATAATAGGCCCACAAATGTCCTCTGTTGACCACAAATGTCCTCTGTTGACCACAAACGTCCTCTGTTGACCACAAATGTCCGCTGTTGACCATGAATATCTTCCGTGAAGTCTTTCCTGCCATGTCCTCATTACCTCTGAGCAGGAAGATTCTACGGTAAAACCCTCATGCTTGCCATGTCCTCATAACCTCTGAGCAAATATGTTGGTTTTCTTTCATCCTATTATCCGTATCCTGAACCAGGGTACGCCAAGGATAATAGGTCCACAAATATCCCTTGCTAAGCTTCTTAGCATAAATCCACCATCTCACCATGCCCCGGGAGCCCAGCTGCTCTACGGCATTCTTTTTTCCAATACCGAGAGCACCTATGACCACCTTGCCATGGCTGTTCCGGATATCCTGACCAAACTTGTTATCCGTACCTAAAACCAAGGTACGTCCAGGGTAACAGGTACACAAATAATCCCCCAGCAGGTCCAATTCCACAAACACCACAAGTACAAGAAAGAGAAGATGAGTTGAAACATGCTCATTTATTCAAAATTCAAAGTGCTACATCATCTGGGATCACATCCCTTGACAAAAAGAAAAGAAAAACAGTGAAAGAAAACAGAAAACTGTTCACTGCTCCATGGTATTCTTTCGCCCGATACCAAGAACCTCCATATCCGCCTTACCGCAGAGTTGTCCTAGGTATCCCTATCAAACTTATTATCCGTACCTAAAACCAAGGTATGCCAAGGATAATAGGCCCACAAATGTCCTCTGCTGACCACAAATGCCGTACTTGGTCCCTTAGTACATCCATATCTTTCCTCATCATCACATGCTTTCGGAGCCCAGCTGTTCCATAGCATTCTTTCACCCAATGCATAGAACTCCCATGTTGATAGCACCTCTGAGTTGTTCTATGTATCCTCATTCGAGTTCACTCCTACCATGTCCATATCACCTCTGAGTAGGAAAGCTCTACCATCAACCTTATATTTACCACGTCCATACCACCTCTGAGTAAATATGATGGTTCCCTCTCTCAACTTATTATCCGTACCTAAAACCAAGGTACGCCAAGGATGATAAGTCCACATAGCATCCCCAGCGGAAGTACCCAAACCTATCACGTCCATGCTACCTCTGATTGGATTGCCACACCTAAACAAATCTACTTTTCATGCTTATTATTCAAAGTGTTCCAATTTTTACAAATTGAAAACTTTGAAGGGGGTCCTGTAGAAGCATAGAAAATATTATAATAATGATCCATGCGGCTCTGAGTAAGAAGCTTATGCAGCTCACACAGGAGCGGCCCTATGCGGTTCAAAGAAGACTCTCAATCGCATGCGGCTCGGGAGCGTATGCGGTTCAGCAAGGCATATACGGCTCGATGGACGCCATGTGTGATCCTTCCCTACAGCTGGTCGCTTGAGTAGTGGCCTCATTTATTGCTCCAGCACGATTCACTATGGCGGCCCTGACTTAAAGTTTTATAATGGCCTTGCCATAATGACTGACTCCTCGGGAAAAGAAGAAAATCTCTGACCAAATCCGTCAGAAGTCCCAGATTGCCACGTGGCAATCAGTCATATGCGGCTCCCTGAGAACCCGTTCCATGCGGTTCGATACAACGCTAGCTCATGCGACTCCCTGGGAACACATTCCCTGCGGCCCAATACAACGCCAGCTCATGCGGCTCACAAAGATTACGCATATGCGGCTCGATGAAGCATCGTCCTATGCAGCTTACAAAGAGTATCTCTCTGCAGTTCGAGGATCGTCAATCCTATGCGGCTCTGACAAGACTCACAATTAAGACACGTGGCATGGGATCAATAAGAGATTTAACCGAATCTCAATAAATATATTTGACATCATCGTCATAATTACTGAGATCAGGGCATATCATTTATCATCAAGCTAATGGGACACGTGGCGAGCAATCAGACATTGGCATAATCAATCACGAGGATTTAAAGCAGCTAGCATTAATTGCTCATGAGATACGATGCTATCCGCATTAATGGCCGAGATTCACTATAATCAGGATCAAGGGTTCAGATAGAATAAAGGAGCGCCGACATTCCAAAAAGATAACCATTAGCAAACCCTAATGATCACCCTCCACTCTTATAAATAGCCAGCATCATTCCCTTGTAAAAAAAAGAAAGGAGAGAGGTCGGCAACAAAAGAATAAAAAAATAAGAAGAGAGAGATCTACACAGAGAGAGCTCCCCTTTTTTTCTTGATAATCACAGAGAGAGAGAAGCCAGGAGAGCAATCCGAGGAGAGCAAGAAGAGCATTTCTTCATCAACGTCGAGCAGATCTTCCCCGAGCCAAGGCTGCATACTGATCGTCCAAGGAGTAAGGCAGAGCGGCCGTCGCTTTCCCGAGCCTCTATCGTCACCCCCCAGAATCAAAAATAAACAATCGTACTTAGTCTGCTGTACCTAGGTTTTCGTCCCTAGGCTTTCTTTGTACGAGCGAGTTTGTATTGTGAGTCTAAGTTCAGTCCTCCGATAATTGTTCTATTCTTTTATAATCAATGGCAAACAGCAATATCTAGCAATCTCATATTATTTTGTGGCATGACTTCATACCGACATAGAAGCACTCAGCCTTGCTCCGACGCAAGAAGAATATGCCTACCATCTTTCCTTATCATATTATAGTTATATATGTGTGCCTGTACTTTCAGTCCATCGTTTTTTAACTATATGAAGGTCGTTGGCGTATCCGCGCCAGAATAGAGTAACTTGTTTCTTTTCTCAAATTGGGTAACCTGGCGTCCTTTCCGTACGGGTTGCTAGCCTCCAAGTATCCGAAGGACGTCAAACTTACCATCAATTTTGGCTTATCACATCAGTAGAAGATCAAAATTCATATCGAAAAGATGTGCACCAACAATGATTAACAGTCCTCCTAGGCCGAACGGTCCCATTGCCCAGGCCAATAACTCGTTCGAGGGATCACTACATACTTGTGCATGAGCAATATCTCAAGTCCATTCGACCATGCAACTCGTCTTACTCAAACAACCAAACATAGTCTTGAGTCCAAAACTCAGACTTCGCGTCATCTTGCATTTCTCTTTCTTTCAATGTTCTCACTCTTTCTTTCTCTTTCTATGTTCTCGTATTCTTTGTGTAATTTTATTCTTTCTTTCGATGTTTCATTGCCTCGATTCAATGTAAGTGAAAGGCCTGAAGGTCCCAAATAATTCAAGGCAATATGCCGCATTCAATAGTTATTCGATATCTTTCGACTTGTGCATTTGATGCATGTCTCAATTCGATCTTTCAATCTGCTAGAATTATGTTTATTTCCTCCAACTCATGTACTTGAGGCACACCTCGATAGGATTTATAATGTTCTACGGCTCGTGCACTAGAGCACTCGTCTTTATAAAGTCATTCAATGTTCTAGCATTCTAACTCGTGCGCGGGGGCACGAACGACTCGTGCACTCACTACAACAAAAAATTCTTTTAATGACGGCTAAAAAGCGTCATTAATGAAGAACCATGACGCTTTTTTTTCAAAGAAACCGTTATGAAAACGGATGTTATAAATATTTTTTAAAAGCATTATAAAAAACCGTCATGAATAGTCTCTATAAAAGCGTTATGAATAGTTAATATATAGTGGACAATTCAGGACATTTTGAAAGCATTATGAATAGATAATCTGTATAAGCTCAATGGAGAACATTTATAACACTCAATATTACTGAACTCATCACATTTATAACGCTTAATACTGCACATTATATATTACTTTCCAAAAACTTCTTAATTAACTACTTTGAACTATATTCACAAAAAAACATCGAAATGTTATATCACCATCTTCATTACATTATCTCAAAATAGGTTACACAATGATGTTCCAACCATTAGAAAGCAACAATCGATCGGCAAAATTGTAAGAGATGTCCAGGATCGTCGACTGATTGATATTTAGCTACATAGTGCTTCAACAGCCAGTGATTTGGTAATGCCTGGACATAAATCTTTAGAGAAGCTTTCTTCTGAAAATTGGATACTGCACTCCCTCTTACTGAGACAGGCCTATCATAACAATAACAAAACATGGATTCAAGATCTAGTAAAACGCGTCAGATTTTAGTGTGGGTGTTTTATAATGCATGAACATGACCCGCTTTTCTTGAGGACGCGGTGTGGTCTGTACTAAATAAAGTACATTATAGGCTATTCACAATACAAGTAATGATTCTGACACAGAAAACTCTATGAAAAATAGATAAGGGGAGAATACTGCATGGTTTTGTTAATTGACAAAGAAATAGTAAAATAATGACACAAACTATTTGAAAGTAATACAATATTTGCTAGGGAAGTGGATACATGCTTCATTTTTGCAGATTCAAATTGATAATGGTGGAGATATTTGTACACATGCAACGGAGTGTTAGATGAAGATGGGCATGATGTCGTGTCTCGACATAGATGAACATGGAGAAGTGTCATATCTTAAGTAAGATCACTGCAATCTTGTAGTCCAAAATCTATAAAAGAATCTATATGACATGACAAACAAATCCACAAATATCAATCATCATTTTAAGGATTGGTAGATAAATATTATTTACCTTCTCGATCACAGAAATTGAGTTGGGATGATGACACGTTCCAGGGCTGTATGTTCCATATCTTCCACTTGGACTTCCATAGCTTGCAAATCTAATGGATGAAATAACTGTACTCTCGGGACAATTCAAATGGAGACCTGTTCTGTTTCCACTAGAGTAACTAATGCTCTTATCCCATGATTTTAAGTCCATGGATGGGTAATCCTCTGATACAAAACTGCAGATAGTTATCACACGGCGTCTTGCAAAAGTAATCTTAGTAGGATCTCCACCTTTCTCTTCAAAAATTACAAGAGTATTTTCTGCCTGTAAAAACCAAGATCGTGGGAAGTGGTACCTGATCCATTCAAATAACCTTAAGTCAAAATGATCCATTATGAAGCCATCGAAACCTTTAAACTGAATTCAATCTCTTTTTTAACAGAACTACAATAAGAAAAATTGCAGTAGGCACAGTAAACAGCGATTAAGAAGCACAAGATGATATCAAAACAAATTCCAAATACAATACACAATTTAAGTCAAAATCATGGACTTGTTAAAAGTTCTTCGACATTGGATCCCTACTCAGAGGAAGTGCTTCTTCCATAACATGGAAATGCTATCAATTAACATGAATTAAAGACTACTAATTAAGCAAGACCACATTCTACTCAGAAACATGATAATTGAGTAGAGGCACCGAAACAAGTAGCTCTGAACAGAGTAATGCATAAACTTCTAGTAAAGGTACAAGATGACATGCCTGAGATGAGAAAGATAGCAGACCATGTCACAGAGCTCAGCACCACCATCTCGAGACGGAGCCGAGCTCCCCGCGCTGCCAGTAGAGGAATAGCGACGACAGGAGCTTCTCCACGTGGAACCCCCTCACCTGAACCCTCTTCAGCAGGCATTCGGCCTGCATCTCCATGAAATTGCTGAAGTGGAGGGGTACAAACCCGACCGAGGTGAGGAGCGTCCGCCAGGGGTGCATTTTTTATGAATTCCTACAAATTCATAAAAAAACATAGAAAAACAGAAAAATCCAAGCATTCCCGGCCCAAAATAAATGGCACCCCAACTGACCTTTTCCGTCCGACGCAGCGAGCCGGTGGTCGTCGCTCCCGTCGTGCCCATACCGTACGAGTTCAAGATGCTCTCCGACATCGACGACCAAGACGGCCTCCGCTTCCAGATCCCCGCCATCCACTTTTACCGCAAGGCCGACGCCGCCACAGACCCCATGAAAGTCCTGAGGGAGGCCCTTGTTACGCCCCAGAACCAGAATACTGGAGAGCGGGAGCGTACATAGCCAGCTACGTATATTGAAGTGCAACCCACCTCGCTATACGGTCACGGCTGTCCAGATACATGAAGGTTTAACTACAAGCCATCATTCTCCTATGGTCATAAACAAGCCTATTGTCTCAATCTCAAGCAAGTAATAACAATTACAAGATATCAGAGCCCCAAATATACAATAGTAAGGCATCCCATACATTACATATTTGGATGATCATGAAACTAGTCGTACAAAAAGTCAAGACTAGCAAGAGTTTCAGTCATACATGATCAACCCTAGGATTTGTCAATCATGCTACAGCCCGTAGGCAGACTGTAAATAAAGGTGCAATCGTGCTAACACGTGCTCGTCGATTAAACGCCTCCAAAGATTATTTTTACAATAGAGTGAGAGAACAAAAGAAACCCACTCGTTGCCAGGGTTACGCCTGGTGGTCACTATCTGGCTGGAAGGTAGGTAGATCCTCTGGTGCTGCTTCGATATCTGGCCACACAAAACCAGTTGGGTCAGACCCCAGAAAGAGCAAGTGCCACAAAGGAGGCTTCACTTAGGAACTAAAACCAGCATACCACAATAAATAATAATAGATGATTATAAACGAAACATATAATAATAAGGATAACAACAATAAATTGAGTACAAAAAAATTATTCAAGTAGCCAGGTCACAACCCTTAAACCAAACAAGGATCGAGGTTGTAACCCTTCACCTGAATAGAAATCTGTCTCAACTACTTGTTGGTAAGCAAGATCATAGGGTGAAATATATCAATAAGCGAAGAGTAGACACAGAACTGCTCCAGAGGCCAGGTTACAACCCTTAGACCAAACAAGGATCGGGGTTGTAACCCTTCGCCTGAACAGAACTGGACCCCCGATCGTTATTGTTAAGGCCAGTATAAATAATCATGCTATTGAAGTAAAATAAAACATGACGAGCATGACATGGGGAGGAATAAGACAATAAACGAAGAGAGGACACAGAACTGCTCCAGGAGCCAGGTTACAACCCTTAAACCAAACAAGGACCGAGATTGTAATCCTTCGCCTGAACAGAACTGGCCCCTGAACATTATTGTCAAGGTAAACATAAATAATCAGGACGATATATGGCAAAATAACAATAGGACTATTCAGATATCTAAGTTACAACCCTTAAACCAAACAAGGACCAGAGTTGTAACTCTTCATCTGAACAGAACTTGGTATCTCATCATTTACCGATAAGTAAGGCACAGGAAATCAGGTCATGTTACAATCTTGTACAGGATCAGGACAAGACTAAGCTGGACTAAATTTTATTCAGTCAATCACAGCCAAGCAATGAGTACGGCTTGATACTTTAACTAGCTAGGGTTAGCACAAGCCTAGTTACTAGCAAAATACAATAAGATTATTCCAACAGCCACAAGCCCTGTAGACCATCCAGGTTATCCAGGTCGAATATCCATCCATGGTAGGAGCAACACTTGACAGTGTGCTGGAAATGTGCCCTACTCATTGGCAGGCTACAAGTCCACTTGAGCGCCCAGATAACGGGATTGCCTGTAGCGGGGAAATTTCTTCATGACTACTGAATTATTCTAGTTATTAGCCTTAGCCAATTTTTTTGTAGGTACCCCTGACCGTGGTACCAGGGATCCCCATCCTAGACATGATGCAAGACAGTACTGGTTTATTTGTACAAACACAATCATCCACGGTGTCCAGGTCATCCATTATAGTCATGTCTTGCAAGCCATCGCAACAGCTTTTAATGTTCACCATGGTGTGCACTTGTTATATCTTGTCATGTCATGTCATGTCATATCAAGTACTCGCTATGCCATTCCATGCCATTATTAGCCCGGTCATATCAACCCATCCGTGATTTATCAATTCATGAATAGTGCAAGGCATGAAGTCAACCGAGTACGCAAGGGGCTCCAGGCTCTACGCGAGTGCGCCTTTACGCTAGGCCAAGAGCCTTAAGCGTAAAGCGGCTCTATGCGAGCACGAGCAAGGGTGCACGTGGGTGGTGTTTTACGCTAGCCGGGTTGTACGCAAGCGAGGTTATACGTGCGTAAGATTTTACGCATGCGAACTTTCAAGCAAAACTCTATGCTAGTGAAGCACTCAAGCCAGACTTTTACGCACGCGAGAGTCTGCTCGGGCCAGAGATTTTATGCGAGCAGAATTTTACGTGAGCGGGAGAATCCCGAGCGTAAATTTTATTGGGACTCAGTAAAACTAAGCACTACGCTAACACGTAAAACGTGGGCGTAAAAGCTTCGTCTTCTTCCCATGGCCAAGACAAACGTGCGTAAAAGCTCAGGAACTCCATCTCGGCTAGGACTTGGTAGAATTCGGCCATCCCAAAACCGCTCTTGCATACATTCAGAATGCCTACTAAAAGGAGCTCTTAGTTTTTGAAAATAAGCCATTTTAGTAGATCCAAACCAAGAAGATTCAAACGCTAAATAGCCATGGAATTTGAAAATGCTAAGTACTAAAGTAGCTTAGAATCTTATAGGGAAGAAAATGGAACAATAAAATTTGAGTTCCTTCATGAAGCAAGTTGCACTTGCCTAAACCTCTCTCTCTGGTAGGTGAGGAGAGTAATGGTGAGGAAGAAGGAGTAATGGGGAAGAAGTAATGAGGAGATGGAGTGTTGTGCGGCTATTAAAGAAGGAAGGGGTGGTAGGTGGAAGTGGTTTGGTCTACTCAAAACCAAGCAAAACCGAACCTATGCAAAACCAAGCCGAATCAAGCCAACCAAGTCAAGCCGGGCTGAACCAAACAAGGAATTACCAGAATAAACCATGCCAGGAAGCATGCAATATACGCATACGTATATCAAAATATGTAATACGAACCACGGTCGTTGCAACTCTACCCACCTTAAAAGAATTTCATCCTCGAAATTTAATCAAGATGCTAGAGAAGCAAGGACAAGCTATACTAATCACAGGCAAGCTATACTAAGCAATCAATCAAGCGATTATTCATGCAAACAAAAGAATCGAGGGCATAAGGCATAAGAAGGACACTATACCTTATGAGTCAAATAGGTCGGGATATCGCAATCGGATATCATCCTCACGCTCCCACGTTGACTCACCCAAAGAGTGATGACCCCAAACAATACGGACTAACTTAATAGTCTTGTTCTTGAGTATGTTCTCTCTTTGGTCCAATATAGACACGGGCCTCTCCTCATACGAAAGGTTGGTACCAACAACCAATTTCGAATGATCCAGGATGTGGCACGGGTCCGGAATATACCGTCGTAATTGGGATATATGGAACACGTCATGCACCTCACGCAGCGACGACAAAAGAGCGAGACAATAGGACACATCTCCTACTCGCTCCATAATGTCGAATGGCCCTATAAACCTAGGACTAAGCTTTTTCGTACGCCGAAACGAATGACGCCACGGTTAGGCGAAATCTTCAGGAATACATGGGCGCCGACAGAAAATTCAAGGGGTCGCCGATGAGAATCGGCCCAATGGCTCTGGTGATCTTGGGAAACTCGAAGATGATCTCTGACTCTCCTGACCACTTCAACGGTCTGAGCAATCATTTTTGGGCCGAGCATCTGTCTCTCTCCGACATCGTCCCATGCTAGCGGAGATCGGCACTTCCTACCATATAGTGCCTCAAACGGTACCATCTGGATACTGACCTGGAAACTGTTGTTGTACGAGAACTCTGTAGGTGATCTTTCTACGATCCACCGAAGTCGAGTGTACAAGATCTCAACATATCTTCCAAGGTTCGTATGGTGTGCTCAGACTGACCATCCATCTTCAGATGATAAGCTGAGCTGAACTGGAGGTGAGTTACCATACTTTCTTACAAGCTACGCCAAAAGTGTGACGTAAATCTTGAATCTCTGTCCGAGGTGATACTGACTGGTGTGCCATGTAGCCTGACGATCTGCCTGAGGTACATCTCTGCTAGCTGAGCCGTCGACTGACCAACTCTGAACGGGAGAAAGTGAGCCACCTTCGTGAGTCTGACTATGATAACCCAAATAGCATCTCTACCGGCCAGGGACCTAGGTAGTCCAGTCACAAAATCCATGGTTATATGCTCCAAGTTCCATTCTGGAATCAGCAAGGGCTGAAGAAGTCCAGCTGGTCTCTGATGTTCAGCTTTAACTTGTTGGCAAACCAAACACCGAGAGACAAACCGGGCTATCTCCCTCTTCATGCCATTCCACCAGAAGTGCTGACGGATATTACGGTACATCTTCGTGCCACTGGGATGAATCGAATACTGAGAACTGTGAGCTTCCGCCATGACCTCCTGTCTAATATTTCCACTGGGTACACAAAGACGCTTACCATGTCAAAGTGTACCATCTTCATGAATGCATAGTTCTGGTTGTTGTCCTACTTCACATTCTGCTCTAAGCTGCTGAAGCTTAGAATCTGCTGACTGAGCTATCTTGATTCTCTTAACTATACTAGACTGAACTTGCATGTTAGCCATCAATGCCACATTGGTAGGAAGGACAACTTCTATACCCATCTTCTGAAGATCTGCTAACAACTCTGGTTGCGATGTTAGAAAAAAAAACTTCGGCTCTCCTGCTCAATGCATCCGCAACAACATTGACTTTTCCAGGATGATACTGCAGGTTGACATCATAATCCACAAGCATCTCTAGCCATCTCCTATGATGCATGTTAAGATCCTTCTGAGTGAACACATACTTCAGGCTCTTGTGATCGGTGAAAATCTTAACCCTATCTCCATACAAGTAGTGTCTCCAAAACTTTAGTACAAATACCACGTCTGCCAGCTCCAAGTCGTGGGTTGGGTAATTCCTCTCATGATCACGAAGTTGTCGTGACGCAAAAGCTATTACCTTTCTATGTTACATCAAAACACATCCTAAACCAAGGCCTGAAGCATCACAATACACTGAGAATCCTCCGGTCCCATCTGGAAGTGTGAGAATGGGTGCCGTCATCAAGCCTCGCTTCAATTTCTCAAAAGAATCCTGACATTCTGCTGTCCAAGCAAACTGCACATCCTTGCGGGTTAACTGTGTTAGTGGTACTAAAATCCGAGCAAAGTTCGAAATAAATTGTCGGTAGTAGCCGGCCAATCCAAAAAAACTGCGAATTTCTACAACTGTGCTGGGCACTGGCCACGTTTCGATAGCCATGATCTTCTAAAGATCCACTTCTACTCCTTCGCTGGTGATGATATGACCCGAGTACGAAATGCGATCGAGCCAGAACTTGTATTTACTGAACTTGGCATACAAGTGGTGTTCTCGGAGAATCTGGAGGACAACTCTGAGATGCTGCTCATGCTCCGCTTCACTCTTGCTATAGACCAAGATGTCGTCTATGAACATAATCACGAACTGATCCAAATAAGGTATAAAGATGCGATTCATGAGGTCCATGAATACAGCTGGCGCATTGGTTGCCCCAAATGGCATCACAAGAAACTCCCAATGCCCATATCTAGATCTGAATGCCGTCTTCGGGATGTCCTGCTCTCTGACTCTGATCTGGTGGTACCCTGACCGCAAATCTATCTTCGAGAATACTGCTGCTCCTTTGAGTTGATCAAACAAGTCATCTATCCTTGGAAGAGGATATATGTTCTTAATTGTCACTGAGTTCAAGGTACGATAGTCAATACATAATCTGGACGTACCAACCTTCTTTTTTACAAGAAGCATCAGGGCTCCCCAAGGCGATCCACTAGTACGAATGAATCCTTTGGTCCTGAGTTCTTCAATCATTTTGTACAATATCTCCAATTCTGACGGCGCCATCCTGTAGACTCTCTCTGACACAGGTGTGGTCCCGGGGATCAAGTCTATGGTGAACTCGATCTCTCGCTCTGGCGGCATTCCTGGAAGCTCTTCTGGGAAAACATCTGGAAACTCTTCGGGAATTTTACGCGAGCAAGATTTTACGCGAGCAAAATTTTACTCGAGCGGGAGAATCCCGAGCATAAAATTCATAGGGACTCAGCGTAAAAATGAAGTACGCTGGTACGCGATTGCGTATGCATAAAAGGCTGAATAATACGGTGTCACGTAAAACGTGGACGTAAAACTAAGAACTACGCTAACACGTAAAACGTGGGCGTAAAAGCTTCGTCTTCTCCCCATGGCCAAGATAAATGTGCGTAAAAGCTCAGGAACTCGAGGAACTCCATCTCGGCTAGGACTTGGTGGAATCCGGCCATCCCAAAACCAGCTCTTAGTTTTTGAAAACAAGCCATTTTAGTAGATCCAAACCAAGAAGATCAAACGCTAGAAACTTAGATCTACATGAAAATAGCCATAGAATTTGAAAATGCTAAGTACTAAATGTAGTAAACCCTAGAGGGGGGGTGAATAGGGTCAAGCTAACTAATCAAGCACTTAGCACAAGCTAATTGACAATTTAAAAATATAAGTGCAAGAGAAGAAGCAAACACAATACCAACACCCGATATATCCTGGTATCCTCCTAAGAGGCAGTCCAGTCCCGGAACTCTCTCCGGCTTTAATCCACTATTTGAGCAAATAGTTACACACGAGTTTGGATCCGAAGAACTCGCCAACTTCTTACACAAGAGCTTTAATCCGAAGGGCTCTCCGACTTCAACCGAGAGTTTGGATACGAAGACTCCCCAACTTCAACCGAGAGTTTGGATACGAAGACTCTCCAACTTCAACCTTTCACAATAGGTTTTGATCTCCTTATACAATAGGATGAAGATCTCACTTTTCAACTCAATAACTCTAACACAATTTGTGGATGGCAAATGAAGGCTTTGTAGAGTTGTATGTGGATAAGCTTTGGTGGTTTGGAAATTTTTAGGCTCAAAGCATCAACCTTGAATGAAGGGGTTCAAGGCTATTTATAACCAAAGCATTGAAAAGAGCTCAAGGCAACTTTTCAGTCCACGAACCGGCATACCGCCGGTATGATCCGGCATACCGGCGGTATACCGGTCTGGAATTGCAACGGCTAGAAATAGAGCCGTTGGGATCATTAATTGCTGGAAATCCGACCGTTGGAATTTCAACGTTTCGGAAGCGGTATACCGGTCTGGAATGATCCGGTATGCCGTCGGTATGCCGGTTTTGTAAACAGAAACTTTCTGTGAACAAAAACCGGTATACCGTCGGTATACTCCGGTATACCGTCGGTATGCCGCTTATCCACCAAAAATGATCCTGGGCTTATTTCTGCCCTAGCTTTCGATTTTGCCATCCATTTCTTGTGTTTACAATTATTCCTAAGACTCATTACAGACTCCAGATATACTTAGACAGGTGCAGGCTTCTTCAGAGTCTTGAAATGATGATGGCATGGCTTGGCTTCTTCCTTTGAAAGGTGCTGGCTTTTCCCTTGGCGGCAGCTGTCCAAAGATATCCAGTTTGTAAAAACTGAATACCTTTCGGGGGCTTCGCCCCCGAACCCCCGACGAGGGGCGCTGCCCCCTCGACCCCCGTCCGCTGACCGGGCAGCGGAACCCCCGAGTGCGTGGATCCGGAGATGTCGTTGGGTGGTTCAGAGAAATCTTGTGGGATCCATCGTCTTTGGCCCACCATGATTTCTTCATTGCATATGTCCACATTGATCTTGCTTATTGCTTTTCTGCATGTACATGTTAGACGAACAAAGCAATACACATAGTAGCAAGTGTGATAAGTTTAATGCACATTAGGACAATGCTGAGTTTAAGTATAAGTGCTAAGGTGATAGCATAAATGTTAGTGATAACATAATGATTAAACTTAATTGAATGACGACAATCAAAAACATAGTTTTGATTTTGGCAACCCAATTAAATTTAAGATAGATAAGCTCATATCACTAAGATGTAAACCAATGGGCACATATCACCAAAGATATAAGTATAAGTAGAAATGCTATAGTGATAGTATGAAGATTAGTGAAAATGAAATGCTAAACTTAACAGATTAACCATATTCAAAAACATGATATAATCATTGGGCCAACAATCTCCCCCTTTTTGATTATGGCAAATCGGTTAAGTTTAGTATGGACACAATAGATGCATGTATCACTAATATACAAAGGACATAAGCAATATCATTAAAAGCATACTACTTAGATTACTTATAAAAGCATACTTAAACTTACTTCTCCCCCTTTGACATGATCAAAAATAGGCTCCCCCGTACTAAGAGATAAAAAGAAATCAATCTCAAGCATAGAAATCAGAGCATGGGAAACTTATAGACAATCATGATCAAGATATACTAATGAAAAACAATGGAAGAAGTGTGTAAAGACAAGTGTATAAAACTACACACCAAATGTAGAGTACTAAATAAAAAATTGCTTGTCAAAACACAATATGGTTGGTAAAACTAAAAGTATTTGTAAAACAAGAAATAAGTAGTTTACCAACTTGAAATCCAAGGAATAAATCCAAAACACAATAGGATGTGAAATATTGCTCCGGTTTTGGAAGAGAACTGTGAAATAAAGGATTTCAAACACAAGCCATGAGGAATAGATAATTGCAACTAATAGATACCAATTGAGATATGAAATTAAATAAACTTGATACCAATTGAAAAGATGTAAACATGAAATATTGATCAAAGAAACCATTAATAATCATAATTGTCCACAAATAAATAGTGGAACAAAATAAAAGAATGATCAATGTAAAATATTGCAATTGATATAAAGTGATCTCATTATTTGCAAGATCTATATGCTTATCCAAGTTCATGCATTTGAACTCAATTACCTTATCATGCTATATGAATACCCTTTAGATAAACATGAAGGTAAAGGAGAAAAATACTTGAGAAGGAAAAATTCAGTCGACTTGAATGCTCCCCCTCAAAGTACTACCAAAGTAGATAAACATGAATTTTGGATAAGTCCTCAACAAGGAAAGCCAAATCAATTAAGCATGAAAGAAAAGCCAAATCAACGAAAGCATAATATTCATCAAGATAAGATCTGAAAGTTAATATTAGCAAGATGACATATTTAACCCATATGAAAGAGAGAGAAAAGATAATAAGGACAATTACATACACTCTCATAAACCCTTCAAAATAAAAATATCATGACCTCAATCAATAAGATATGAAATAGAAGTAAATATGGGTCCATGATGAACTAGGTATACGACATATTAAAGGGTATAAATAAATTGAATCAATTGATTTGCTCCCCCTCAAAATATGCGTATATAGTTCCAAAGCACTTATAGCATAAAATATATAACTAAAAGATCTAGGGGTAAATCAACTATGGATTTCTCCTCCTTGCTCGATGCATATAAGGCTACAATATCGTCAAAAGACGAAAAATATCATCTTTAGTCAAGAAGAGATAACCAATTAATAGCCACTAAAGATGAGAAATCAAAAGAATATTTCAATAAAGCACATATAATCAAAAGATGGCATACATTAGTCTATATAGAAGAATCTCATATTTAAATATGATAGATTAATATATGTAATCCTTTGAGAAAATGTCATCATGAAAAAGAGTAAAGTCAATTAAGAACAATCATGATAATAGACATAATATAGCTCAAAAATAAAATAAAAATGAAACTCAAACATCATGTCCATGATTATCTAATTGAGAAATAATCAACCAATTTATTGCTTTGCATGGACTAGATATGTTTTATCACATATGTACCCATCAACGGGTAAAATCCAAACCTTGCTAATGGTAAATGATAAACCATAAAGTTCAAATAGCAAAGGCCCATATGTGGCAATCCATGAGTAGTCAAAGTAGAGTAAATAAATTAGTTTGATAATCTCATAACTAGATAATTTAAGACTACTTAATCATTAGGATCATTCATAAAGTAAACAAATGAATAAACATGATCCAATGATAAATCTCATCAAGAGAAAATTCAAAATCCATATTTATAAAGAATCTCATAAAACAATGAAAAATATGAAAAAGAGTCATTCTCATTAAAATGATTGCAAACATAAACAAGAAGAGATGTAAATGATAATACGATAAAATCATGACTCAAAAAGTGAGAGAAATTTATGAGAGACTTGCTAATGACTAGTTATGGAAGAGAGTTAAAACAAGGAATCACAAACCTCTAAGAGAAAACAAGATTTAATAAAGAATTTATAAAACTAGTTTTAGAGATTAAGCATATCACAAATCTTGTTTTTGTAAACTAGCATATCATATATAGATTGAAGTATAGGAATATAGCTAGATGTGTGAAAGTGAGCCAAAATTATATAGCTTAATAATATATCACAAATAAGCAAACTATATAATCCAAATAAAATTAATGAGAGAAGCCATTAACAAGATAAATGTGCTCATTAATTCTTAAGTCACTAACACTAAAAATACTTGCTTAAGCATAGAGTTCACAATTAAGGAAATACATTTTGAATGATCAAAATGATTTATAGACTCTTTACTAAGCAAGGATAAGAGCATAAGATGATAAATAAATAAATTAAACTCTTATCAAGTATAGGCCAAAAGAGATACTCATGAAAATATAATAAAATAAATCTCTTTGCCAAGTATTGAGATTAACCCAAGATAATGAATGATAGATCGATCTAGAGAACGCAAAATATTATAACCATTATGAAATAAGTGTATTCTCTAGAAATGGAAAATCTCAACACAAAAGCTCAAACCATAGTAGCTAAAGTCATAAGAAAGATGATGTAACAATTACATGTATTCTCATGTGCTACAAAAAAAATATTAGGCAACAATAATTCAAAAAGAAGCATAAATCCAAGGAATGAGCAAAGAAAGATCATTAAGATCAAGAAAGCTAAATGTGCTAAAGATAGTAAGAATCATTTTCAAAAGCTTTTCATAGTGCACCATAGTAAATATATAGATGATATAGATTTAAAAATGTGCACTAAAAACGGAGGTAAATATAAAAACAAGACAAAGCACAGAACCATGTGATTCTTAAAAGAACTTCCATAAATAGTCAAGTGCAATACATAAACAAATATTTTCTCTCACCATCCCAACTTAATGATATAAAACAAATGAATATCAAAAGCTAGGAATCATTTATATATATGAAACTATATATATATCACGAATAAGCATACATGAAAAGATCAAAAATCCATTAAGAACATGTATCCATAAAGTCAACCAAAAAGCTAAAAAGACATCATTAAAGAAAGCTTTAAGGAAGAAGCATATTGATTCAAAAAGAGATACACAAATTTGATCAAAAGAATCAATAGCTAGAGTATGAGTTAAGCACAAGTTTAGAAGTAACAAGTATGAATAAAACTTTAGCTTAACTCATATGCCTACATAAAGGTATTTACACAAAAATAGATATCAATATAAGAGATATATGAACTATAAGTAAATGAAAATTTTAATGAATATAGTCATGTATCCTTAATGAATATTTGAGAAACCATCACAAATTCAAAAGCATGTATAAATAAACTTTATTAGGCAAAGACATAATTGATTCTCAAGAAGATAATCAAGATAAAGTATGAGAGTCAATAATGAATATATATTATATAAGCACAAGATTAAAAAGAAGTATAAGTATATACTTGTCAAGAATAAGAAGCTTGTGCTAAAATACCGATTTAAAGTAAATAAGACACATTAAATACAAACCGGCAAGAAATAATTATTTCAAAAACTTTAAAGACGGAGAGTTAAAAACATATTAACTCGAATCAAAACCAAGCTCCTATGGACTAGAGTGATATACATGCTTTATAAATAAAGATTAAGAATAACAAGCATGCATAAATTAAATGTGTCACACTTAATAGAAAATGAGTGATAAACTACAAGTGTGAACTAAACATTTAAGCTAAGTAACTAGTCATGCTAGATAAAAGAAATAATAAGAGAATTAACTAAGCATGCTAGTATTATATCTCACATTGATTTATACAATAAGCAACTAAGGATATCAATGTGAGCTAGTATTATATCTCACATTGATTTATACAATAAGCAACTAAGGATATCAATGTGAGCTAGTAGCAAAACATCAAGAGAAACATGCTAGATTCTACTAATATAAACAATTTAAAGAGAATCGCTTAACATGTTACCAAAGTGGCTCTAGTGGCCATGCTTGTGTTGGTGCAATTGCTTGGAAGATGTCCTTTGAGCTTTGCAACCACCAACACGCTCCTCGATGCTATGTCCCGATATAAGAAGCTCCACCTACAATATTAGGCGAAGACTTTGGTATCCAAATAAACTTGGATCCACATTTGTTAGCTTTAGGGACCCATATACTATTTACTCTAGCATTGGTAGAAAAACTCCTACGAATAGGACAAGTTAAGCTCATGTGTCCAATGCGAGAGCAATAGAAGCACCTAATACTAGTGTGTGCACATGTATCAGAATGAGCATGGTTATGAACATGTGACATACTAGAATGATGAATATCTCTAGAATGAGCATGAGAAGATTTGGTTTTAAGAATATTATGTTCTAATAACAAATCATCATGCATACAAGTAAGAGAATCAAATTTAACATTTAAAGCATTATTCTCTTTTTCAAATAAAGCAATTCTAGAGATAAAAGCATCATTTTGTTTCTTTAAAGTGTCAATAGAAGAATCATGCAAATGATTAAGCTCATGTGTTTGCCTCTTAAGATCTTCTATTGATGAGGAAAGAGATTTGATTTTCAAAATTAAAGCCTCATTCAAACTCTTTAAAGAAACACAAGATGAGTTTTGAGAATCAAGTCTAGATAATAAAACATTGTTTTCATTTCTCAAAAACTCATTTGCTTCTTCTAAATGAATAACCTTATCAGAAAATTCTTCATTTGTAGAATGAAGGTTGTCAAGAATCTCTAAGGATTGTTTAGCCATGGCTTTCCACTTAGAGCATTTCTTGCATTTAGAAGAAACATGATTGTCTATACTACTAGAAGTAAAACCCTCTTTATCGGAGGAGGAGTAGGAAGAATACGATGCCATAGAAAAAATAACAAAGATCTACTCTAAGGATGTTAAGCCTAACAATAGAGTCCTTGCTCTGATACCAATTGTAGTAAACCCTAGAGGGGGGGTGAATAGGGTCAAGCTAACTAATCAAGCACTTAGCACAAGCTAATTGACAATTTAAAAATATAAGTGCAAGAGAAGAAGCAAACACAATACCAACACCCGATATATCCTGGTATCCTCCTAAGAGGCAGTCCAGTCCCGGAACTCTCTCCGGCTTTAATCCACTATTTGAGCAAATAGTTACACACGAGTTTGGATCCGAAGAACTCGCCAACTTCTTACACAAGAGCTTTAATCCGAAGGGCTCTCCGACTTCAACCGAGAGTTTGGATACGAAGACTCCCCAACTTCAACCGAGAGTTTGGATACGAAGACTCTCCAACTTCAACCTTTCACAATAGGTTTTGATCTCCTTATACAATAGGATGAAGATCTCACTTTTCAACTCAATAACTCTAACACAATTTGTGGATGGCAAATGAAGGCTTTGTAGAGTTGTATGTGGATAAGCTTTGGTGGTTTGGAAATTTTTAGGCTCAAAGCATCAACCTTGAATGAAGGGGTTCAAGGCTATTTATAACCAAAGCATTGAAAAGAGCTCAAGGCAACTTTTCAGTCCACGAACCGGCATACCGCCGGTATGATCCGGCATACCGGCGGTATACCGGTCTGGAATTGCAACGGCTAGAAATAGAGCCGTTGGGATCATTAATTGCTGGAAATCCGACCGTTGGAATTTCAACGTTTCGGAAGCGGTATACCGGTCTGGAATGATCCGGTATGCCGTCGGTATGCCGGTTTTGTAAACAGAAACTTTCTGTGAACAAAAACCGGTATACCGTCGGTATACTCCGGTATACCGTCGGTATGCCGCTTATCCACCAAAAATGATCCTGGGCTTATTTCTGCCCTAGCTTTCGATTTTGCCATCCATTTCTTGTGTTTACAATTATTCCTAAGACTCATTACAGACTCCAGATATACTTAGACAGGTGCAGGCTTCTTCAGAGTCTTGAAATGATGATGGCATGGCTTGGCTTCTTCCTTTGAAAGGTGCTGGCTTTTCCCTTGGCGGCAGCTGTCCAAAGATATCCAGTTTGTAAAAACTGAATACCTTTCGGGGGCTTCGCCCCCGAACCCCCGACGAGGGGCGCTGCCCCCTCGACCCCCGTCCGCTGACCGGGCAGCGGAACCCCCGAGTGCGTGGATCCGGAGATGTCGTTGGGTGGTTCAGAGAAATCTTGTGGGATCCATCGTCTTTGGCCCACCATGATTTCTTCATTGCATATGTCCACATTGATCTTGCTTATTGCTTTTCTGCATGTACATGTTAGACGAACAAAGCAATACACATAGTAGCAAGTGTGATAAGTTTAATGCACATTAGGACAATGCTGAGTTTAAGTATAAGTGCTAAGGTGATAGCATAAATGTTAGTGATAACATAATGATTAAACTTAATTGAATGACGACAATCAAAAACATAGTTTTGATTTTGGCAACCCAATTAAATTTAAGATAGATAAGCTCATATCACTAAGATGTAAACCAATGGGCACATATCACCAAAGATATAAGTATAAGTAGAAATGCTATAGTGATAGTATGAAGATTAGTGAAAATGAAATGCTAAACTTAACAGATTAACCATATTCAAAAACATGATATAATCATTGGGCCAACACTAAAGTGGCTTAGAATCTTGTGGGAAAGAAAATGGAACAATAAAACTTGAGTTCCTTCATGAAGCAAGTTGCACTTGCCTAAACCTCTCTCTCTGGTAGGTGAGGAGAGTAATGGTGAGGAAGAAGGAGTAATGGGGAAGAAGTAATAAGGAGAGAGAGTGTTGGGCGGCTATTAAAGAAGGAAGGGGTGGTAGATGGGAGTGGTTTGGTCTACTCAAAACTAAGCAAAATCGAACCTATGCAAAACCAAGCCGAATCAAGCCAACCAAGTCAAGTCGGGCCGAACCAAACAAGGAATTACCATAATAAACCATGCTAGAAAGCTTGCAATATACGCATACGTATACCAAAATACGTAATATGAACCACGGTCGTTACAGCCCTGGCGAGGGTGCTCGTCTTCTACTATCCGCTCGCCGGCCGACGGAGGGAAAGGCCCGCGGACCGGAAGCTCATGGTCGAGTACACCGACGAGGGCATCCTCTTTGTCGAGGCCGACGTCGACGTTCGTCTCGACCAGCTCGGGGACGAGGATCAGCTGTACCCCCCATTCCCGTGCCTCGAAGAGCTGCTCCACGACATGGAGGGATCCGAAGGGGTGTTCGGCTGCCCTCTACTTCTCGTTCAGGTGACCCGGCTGAGCTACGACGGACTTATCGTCGCCACCACGAGTACGATGTCGTGCCCGACACGAGGGGCACCATCGTCCCCCTCGATGGCATGGTCCACCGGTCCTTCTTCTTCGGCCCCGACGAGCTCTCCGCGCTGAGGAAGCACGTCCCGGCCCGCCTCTCCAAAAATAAAGTCGAGGCTAGGGTTAGGGTTTGTGGGAGGGGGCATTGGGGCTAAGGTTAGGATTTGTTGGAGGTTAAAAGAAGGAGGAGAATGAGAAGATTAGAGTTTAGGAAAATTTTAGGGTTCAGGGAGATGGAAATGAGCAAGAAACTGAAACGGCTTTGGAAAATTTTAGGGTTCAGGGAGAGGAGGGAAGAGGGGGAGGAGGGAAGCTCTGAAAAAGATCGAGTGTGAAGGGTTTTGTTGGAAGTTTATTAATTACAAGTTTACCACCACTCTAAACTTTTAATAACGTTTTATTTTATAAACGTTATAAAAAGCCCAGAATTAGTCCAAACCGTCATAGAAAAAATATATTTCCAAATTTGATAACGCTTAGGTATCAGGCATCACCAATACGTCTTATCGAGCGTTATTAATAGGCCTTTTTATTGTAGTGACTGAGGCACTCGCTAATGCAGTTATCCTATGTTCATATGGTTGTGCACCAAGGCGCTCGCCCTTACGGTATTTCAATGTTCTATGACGACTCGTACATGTGATGTACATTTTGATTCAATAGTTCTTAGTGTTCGACACACACTATGATTAGTCTCCTTCGAGCCATGCTCATGGACTCGATAGGTTAACTTAGTATACAATGGTTCATTTTACTTAGGTATGACAGAGTAGGAAAGAAAGTCAAAGTCCTTCCACCTTAAGCAGATACGCCTTGTCGTTTCGTCGAGCCGAAGTGGCTCAATTTTATAAGTTCGTTGTACGACCAACTCTTTTGACTTAGCCATTCGTACACTTCGTGTCCCGTTGATCTATTTGACTGATTCGGCATACCGTGCCTATGCCTCAGTCCATCGCGAGACGATGCTTTAGTTTTGAGGACACTATTGCAAACAAGGCAAAATGTTGATCTCTTATATTTCAGCATGAAAGCATAGCCTGCACACGAAACCAACTAAAATAAATATTCATTCGAATCAGACTTATACTTTGTAACGATTCAGTTTCTTAGAATCTTCAAACCGACTCAATGCTTTCTTTCGGTCCAACTTAACACTTGTATCGATCTTACTCGATGTATTCCTCCAGTCAACGTAACTCTTTGCATCAATTCGCATCGTCACATATTTCGGGTCAATGCAACTCTTCGAGTCAACGACTCAGCATAATGCACCATGATGAGCAGGGCATTACAATGTGGACCTTTCACTCTCTACTTCTGAGCACCAGCTTGCATCACTGAAGCCTTCCACTACTGTTGGATCTACACAGTAGTGCAGTGAATACTTATGAGTCCGCTTCAGGTATCACATTCACTTTTTACAGCTTTTCAGTTCTCTATACCTGGACTGCTCGTGAATCAACTCAGCATCCCCATGACAAAATCTTTGTCATACCTTGTGGCAGTAGCTGCTTATGCCAAACTTCTAATGATGCTTAAATACTCCAGCTGTCTGACGCTTTTTCTTAGATTTGGCTTCAGTTTCTTGTCACACCTATATGGCATATATATCCTTAGAAGATCCTGTACCTATAGCGTGTGAGAATCTTCTCAATGTAATGAGACTGTAACAATGTCACTCCAATTTTTGCCCGGATGATCTTTATCCCTAGGATAACAACAGCTCCCCCTAAGTCCTTCATACTAAACTTAGATAAGAGAAACTTCTTTGTCTCAGTGACACTTCCTAGATCTGTACCCAAGATCAGCATGTCATCCACATACAGACAAACGATAACTCATCTTCCGTCAGCGAACTTTTTGTATACATATTTGTCCGTCTCGCTGACCATGTAACCTTTTGATCTTATAACTTTATCAAATTTTTTATGCCACATCTTGGGAGCTTGCTTGAGAATATATAATAATTTCACCAACTTGCAGACTTTGTCTTCAAAGTCCTTGATGACATATCATTCTGGTTGTTGCATGTAAATCTCTTCGATCAACTCACTATTTAGGAATGCGGTTTTAATATCCATCTGATCATGAATAAAAAAAACTTGTGAATTGCACTCAGAGCAATCAACATCATGATTGTCGTCATCCGTACTACTGTAGCATATGTGTCAAAATAATTGATCTTTTGCTTCTGAGAAAACTCCTCGGCTACCAGCCTAGCCTTGAACTTGTTAACAGTTCTATCGGCCTTCATCTTCTTCTTGAAGGTCTATTTACATCTGATTGGTTTTGCCCCTTCAGGCAGATCGACCAAACCCTATGTGTTGTTGGAGGTTATCGAGTCATACTCATCATTAATAGCCTCCTTCTAGAGGACAGCGTCTCTGGTCTTTATCGCCTCATCGTAGATAAACGGATCTATTTTTACATGATAGGTGACGAAATCCTCTTCGAAGTCCTTTTATCTTCTCTCTTGCTTAGACACTAGTTCTACAAGTTCTGGTTCAACAGTTATTTCTGCAACAACTTCTTCTTGGACTACATCTTCGTAAGAAACTTTAGCCTCCTGTGCACCTACACTATTCTATGAAAATTTATCTTCAAAGAATTCTGCATTACGAGATTCAATGATATAATTTGATTCATTATCAAGAAATCTCCGAGCATCACTCTTATCGGCATAACCCATGAATATAGTCTTCGTAGTCTTTGTTTCCAACTTCTGAATCTTTAAATCCGGAAGCTTCACATACATCAAACACCCCCACACTCGAATAACATTCAAGTTGGGTTTGATCTTGAACCAGAATTCATGAAGAGTGACATCGAAAGTTACATATAGTACTCTATTCAGAATAAAAGTAGCCATAAGCATTGTTTCACCCCAGAAACAATTTGGAAGACTCGCAGTCAACAACATTGAGTTCATCATCTCTGTTAATTTTATGTTCTTCCCTTCTGTAATACCATTTGATTGAGGGAAGTACAGAGCAGTCGTCTTATTGATAATTTAATGTTCTTTACAGAATGATGCAAATTCATGAGACCTATATTCTCCACCTTGATCACTTCTGAGTCTCCTGTTGTCCAATTTGACGCTCGACTTCTGCTTTGAAGTCCTTAAATTTTTTAAATGCTTCATCTTTAGACTTGAGCAGATAAATGAACGCGTATTTAAAAAATAGTCGATGAAAGTAATGAAATACTTCATCTCGGCCTTTGTGGAGAACTTTTTGAAGTCATAGATATCTGAGTGTACCGACTCCAGAAGATCGTTACTTTGGTATACCCGCTTGAACGATTTTCTAGTGATCTTTGTCTGTGCACAGACCTCACACTTCTCTAACTCCTTACCCCCATATTTAGAAATAAGCTCTAGACTAGACATCTTGTTAATTATTTTATAATAAACATGTCATGGTCTATTATGCCACAACTCAAGAGAATAATCAGAAAAAATGACTGCATTAATTTTCTCAATTGGAGTTACAAGCTAAATTTTGAACATCCCTTCGATATAATAAGCATTTTCGAAGTATGTTCCTTTATAAGACAAAATCACTTGACCAACGTTAATGTCCATCCTCAAGCCTGTGTTATAGAGCAAACTTCATGAGACCAAGTTCTTGTCTATAGTCGGTACATGCTTCACCTCCTGAAGCGTCAACGACTTCTCCGATGTCAGTTGCAGTATCACCGTCCCGATCCTCTGCACTTCAGCTTGTGCCTGGTTTACCACCATATTCTTCTCAGATGTAGGTTTGTATGTGGTGAACCACTCCTTATTAGAGCAAACATGGCAGGAAGCTCCAGTGTCTATCCACTAGTCCGTGTTAACACTAGTTGACGCAACCTATACAATGATAGCAACCAGGTTAGCCTTACCTTCGCCTTTTTGTTTAGGCTTGACCCTGCAATCCTTCTTGAAGTGGCCCTTATTGCCATATTTTAAGCAAGCTCCTTCGCCCTTAGGCTTTGGCTTGAACTGAGATGACTTCACCTTCAGCTGGTAAGAGCCCATCTTTTTGTTGTAAGAAGCCTTTTGCTTCATTTAGAAGTCTCCAGCTTGCACCAGATTGGTCTTGACCATCTGTTTGGACAAGGTATCAAATTTTTTTTGAGCCATCAACTCATCTTCAACATGAATCCAGTGCAAGAGATGTTCAAGATCCATCTCCATCTTCTTACGGTGCACGTCCATGATAAAATTGCTTTACCCAGGTGGTTAGCGACAATACCCCCAACGACAAAGGCATCGACCAAGGGCATGCCGTCATCCGCCAGTTTCTGATGTAACTCGAGAAATTCCTTGACTTGAGGCAACATCGTCTTGTCGTCCTCAAATCGCATCCTCCAGACGTTTTCGTTGACGTGGATCTTGTTGATATTTTCATCCGCCTTATAGAGATTCTCTACAGACAACCATACGTCTTTGGCATGGACTGTCTTGCTGTATGACTCTGCCAGAGAGTCCTCCATTGAGTTCAAGATAACCAACTTGCAGAGGTTGTTATCTCTCCTCCACTTGGATTGCAGAAAAGTGGCCTCAGCGACCCTTCGAGCATTTTTACCTTCTGAAATTAAAGGCTCGGTATCTATCAACACGTAGTCTACGCTCACGAGTTAAAAATTAAGGCTGACATTTCTCTTCCAGACGTTGTAATGCTCTCCGTCAAACTTCTCAAGTTTGTTAAAACATGTGTCGAGAGGGTTTGCATGGTTGTTCTCCATCGAATCTATGTCCTGCTTTGAGTTTGTTATTCCTTAAAAAGATCTAGATGGAAAGACGATAAAAAAACTAGAGATTTTTAGCTAAGATTAGATATATAATTTCCTTAAAAGATGAGATGATCAGAAACTAGAGATTTTCTGGTAAGACTAGCTATCTAATTTCCTTAAAAGACTTTAAAGATTCATGCAAACTAGTTTGCTCTCCAAAAGACTAGAAGCCACATAACAAGATTCGCCTTTATACGATCTGCCTCCAAGAACTAGCAAGTTCTCAAAAAACTTATGGAATGCTTGTTAGTCAACTTTTTGTGACTCGAACGGGCTCCCTTTTTTGGTGCATCTTACAAATGAGGCCAGGGGCTCTATTTATAGAGTGGCGTGAGACTTCACATTTTCTCCTATCTGATGTAGAACTAAAATACCAATACTCTAAAATAGAGTTTGATACTTTAGATCATCCCACAAACAGCATAGTCGTGTGTCAATCCATGCCTACCCCCGGAACACGCCCATGCATGCACGAGGCATCCCACAGTCCGTGTCCGAGTCCGAACGACAAAAAGCAACTTGCTTTCTTGTTGGAATTAATCCTTTTTTTCTTCTCGAAAATGCTCTCACATGGCACCCACTTGTGCCCTACCACACCTCATGTGCATACCTCATTACAAGTAAAGCATTATATTCAGATACTCATCATTTGGTATAGTCGATGTGGGACTATCTTTCCTAGTCTAAAGGCACACACACACACACACACATGTATGTGTCGAAAGGGAAATATATTGATTGCTAATAGAGAGTTTTTACAAAAAGAAGGAAGCCCAGGCTCCCACCAAGCCCTATATAAAAATTCTCTAACTCAATAGAAATAAAAAAAAATTATAACCTCCAATTAACACATGTACATGCATTGAAAGAATCATCCGCCACCTCCACTGGAAACACAACCTGCCGTAGGGACATTCCGACCAGCCATCGCCTTGATACTCTGCCTGATAACCTCACTGGTGATCTGGCTAATCAAAAAGTAATAATCCCCATAACTGTACTTGTTCCTATTTTCCACAATACCCAAATAATAGCCATGGCATGCACCCTCGCCTCCGCTATCCGACCCACTGCCAGTCAGGTGTCCAATCTCTCCCTGCAGCCTCCACTCCCCGTGTTCAGACCAAGGTTCGCTTCCGCTACTTCCCACGCCCTCTGAGCTAACTCCCTCGTCGGCAATACATGGTTATCGTCTCAACTTCTAGCTGGGGGCAGCAGTGACAACGTGAGACTAATGAGAAGCCCAAATAAACTAACATTTCATATATATATATATATATATATATATATATATATATATATATATATATATATATATATATATATATATATGAGAAGGGATCAACATTCCCTCTCTTTGCATCCCCCAAACATCCTCATGATAACACCCATTGGATTTTGTTTTAAGTTATCTAATCTTAACCGTTCATTTTTCAATGGTTAAGATTAAATTACTTAAACAAGATCCAACGGATGTGAAAGAGGGGATGCTTAGGGGATACAAAAGTAAGGGGATGTTGATCCTTCCCCTCTCTCTCTCTCTCTCTCTCTCTCTCTCTCCTCTCTCTCTCTCTCTCTATATATATATATATATATATATATATATATATATATATATAACCGCTAGCACAAGTGGTTAGGGTGGAGGCATGTGGCCCTTCTGGGCAGAATTCGAATCCTAGTGGGTGTGATTCCGAAAACTAATTACAATTTTCATGTGTGTGTGTGTGTGTGTGTGTCAAAAGTTTAGGATAATCAAAATCCAAAGTTAATAGAGACATTAAATTTTGTTGTAAAAATTCTTAAAATTTTGTTGTAAAAATTCTTGAAATTTCGTACAAGTCTTTGAAATTAAGACTGATATACAAAAACTACTAAGTAGTGTGAATTATTAATAAAGTCAGCAGAGCTGCTATAAAGATAGTAGCAAAGTTGATAATGGTGTAGTAGCAGAGCTTTATATGATGATAATAGTGAAACTGCTTAAAATTGCTATAAAAAAAGTAAGATAATTGGCATGTTAGGGTAATGAAGATCATCCTTGCTTAAAGTTAGTTGCGATCGTTTTAGTCAATCTGTTTTCAGGAACCAGCAAGTTAGAAAGAACTTCTAGAACGAACAATTTTGTTGTAAAAAATCTTGAAAATCTCGTACAAGTCTTTGAGTTAAGATCGGTATATAAGAAACTTGCTATACAAGAAACTTGATAAGTAGTGTAAATAATTAATAAGGTCAGCAGAGCTGCTATAAAGATAATAGCAAAGTTGATAACGGCATAGTAGCAGAGCTTTATATGATGATAGCAGTGAAACTGTTTAAAATTGCTAAAAGAGTAAC
Source organism: Iris pallida (assembly GCA_029216955.1). Taxonomy (NCBI): domain Eukaryota; kingdom Viridiplantae; phylum Streptophyta; class Magnoliopsida; order Asparagales; family Iridaceae; genus Iris; species Iris pallida. The sequence continues at coordinate 1,477,943 of JANAVB010041220.1, read as the reverse complement.
ATAATAGACGTATTGGGTTAATAAAGATCATCCTTGCTTAAAGTTAGATTCGATCATTTTCCTCAATCTGTTTCCAGGAACCAGCAAGTTAGAAAGAACTTGGAACATATATTTTGTCACCTCCCTTCGTGGACAAGTAGCAATGTGCTTTTGGACTCTCGAACTAACACTCATAAGGACTCTCTCTCTCTCTCTCTCTCTCTCTCTCTCTCTCTTACTGAGCATTTGTTCTCTTTTTCCTTATTTTTCTCATGTAAGCACTAAGTTTTGTATTACAATTTAAGCACTAAGTGTTGTATCACACTTTAAATATAGGAGCAATCTCCATGATCAGCTGTAACCGTCCACTAAAGACGTGGACGAAAAATCGAGAAGTAATTCCATATTCAATCGGGACAATTACTATCTATAATTTTCTATTAATAGGACAGTTACTGCTCCGCAAAGTATCGTGCCACTGCATTCCGTCGCACAAGAGCACACTGACAAAACAAATGGTTGTTACCCGATTTAAACGTTGTCCACCAGTTAAATTCTTTTATCATACTAACAACTTAAACTAACACACATCATGTGTACAAGTCAATAAATGATTGCTCAAATATTGGAGTACACACATTTTTTATTTGTCTCAACATGAAAATGTAGACTGGGTCATTAGTGATCAGATTCAATAAGCACAGATAGAAAATTTATTCCATTATATATCTTCCCCCACTTGCATATATGTAGAAAATAATAATGCCTTGATTCATTGCTAGGGTTTGGTACAATATATATAGTGTCAACATTTGGGCTTATGGACCATATTTATATTACAAATATAATCTAATCAATCTAATCTAATCTAATCATATCTAATCAATCTAAGATAATCTAATCAATCTAACACCCCCTCCCCTCAAGTTGGAGCATGCAGGTCACAAATGCCCAACTTGGGAAGAAAAGAATCAAATACTTGCTTTCCAAGGGGCTTGGTAAAGATGTCAGCCAGTTGAGAAGAAGTAGGAACATGCGAGGCTATTACAGTGCCATCTCTAATAGCATCGCGAACAAAATGCAAATCCACCTCAATATGCTTACTGCGCTCATAAAATACCGGGTTCTGGGCCAGGTGCAGGGCTGACTGACTGTCACAATACACCGACATAGCAGACTCCTGGCGAACGCCCAAACACACCAATAACTCCTTCAACCATTTCACCTCACAAACAAGCGCAGCAAGAGATCGGTATTCAGCTTCAGCGGAAGATCGGGAAACAGTTGATTGCTTCTTGGTCTTCCAAGAAATAGGAGACCCCCTAGAAACACCAACCAGCCTGTAACAGAGCGGCGAGTCAAAGGACAACTTGCCCAGTCGGAATCACACCAACCAGAAAGACGGAGATCACAATCAGCTTTCTAAATAATACCCTGTCCTGGTGCATTTTTGAGATATCTGACAACTCTCAAAGCAGCATACCAATGATCTTGTCGAGGCTCCTGTAAGAATTGAGACAAGATATGCACAACATAGGCCAAGTCAGGGCGAGTAAATGAGAGATAAATCAACCTCCCAACCAGTCTCCGATAAGTCTCTGCATCCGCCATCCTTGGACTAGTCGATTCTGCCAGCTTGTGATTGGACTCCATAGGAAAACCAGCCGGGCGAGACCCCATCAAACCACATTCTGAAATGATGTCCAAAGCATACTTCCTTTGACACAAGGAAATTCCTTCCGCACTCCGAGCCACCTCTATGCCAAGAAAGTACTTCAATACACCAAGGTCCTTCATGTGAAAGCAAAAACTAAGGTACTTTTTGAAAGCATCTAAAGCACCTGTGTCATTACCAGACACAATCATATCATCCACATAGATCAAAACATGCAACTCTACCTTCCCCTTAAAAAAAGAGAAAAGGAAATAATCGGAATGTGATTGAATAAATCCATAGGATATCAGAGAAGCAGTAAGCTTAGCGAACCAACAACGTGGTGCCTGTTTCAATCCATATAGAGACTTACGCAGGCGACTCACTTTGTTGGGTTCACTATGCAAAAAATCTGGCGGCAACTGCATATATACTTCTTCTGTCAGATCTCCATGAAGAAAAGCATTGTGCACATCCATCTGGTGCAAAGTCCAGCCTTTCACAGCTGCAACAGTCAAGAACGCCCGAACTGTAGGCATCTTAGCCACCGGGGCAAATGTTTCTGAATAGTCGATCCCCTCAACCTGATGATTACCGAACACAACTAGTCGTGCCTTTAAGCGCTCAACACTGTCGTCAGATTTGTACTTTATTTTGTACACCCATCTACTTCCCAATACTTTCTTCCCAGGAGGTAAATCGACAAGACTCCATGTCCCATTATCTTCCAGAGCTTGTATTTCAGTTTGCATGGCTGTGCGCCAGCCTAAATCTCGCGAGGCCTGGCGATATGAAGTAGGCTCAACACCGGCAGTGACAGCTGCGAGAAAATCTTTGTGTCCAGCAGTAAATATGTCATAACTTAGAAATTGTGTTAGAGGATACGAAGTACCTGAGGAAGTGACTGGAACAGATGAACTGTGGTGAAGGGGGGACTTTTACTTCGAACAGCATTCGTCACAAAATCCTGTAATTGCACTGGCTATGATTTCTTTCTCATTCCTCTTCCCAATACTACCTCATCTGGCACCTCTAGCAACACTGTATCTCCTGTATCATTAGCAGTATCCGCATCACCCCCAACGGACTCTCTTGTCAATACTTCTACATCTACCTGTGCATCCTTGCCACTCAGTGCCGAGCCACCAGCAACCACTCCGGTTTCAGCAACCGTGGCCGGCACCATCCCAAAAGCCTCTATATCATCTCCCGGCACCTCAACAGATGTATGGCGTGTCGCAGAAGACATTTCGCTAACAGAGCCACACCAGGGAATTCTTTTCATAAAAAGTAACATTACGGGACACAAAAAATTCACCAGTCTCCAAATCATACAGTTTCCATCCCTTTTTATCAAGTGGATACCCAACAAAGATATATTTTCTACTCCTGCTAGCAAATTTATCATGTCGAGATTTCAAATCATACGCATAGCACAGACAATCAAAAATACGTAGATGATCATACGAAGGAGCCGAACCATATAAAACTTCATACGGAGACTTAAAATGCAAGATACTAGAGGGGGTCCTATTTATCAAATAACATGCACCCAGAACACATTCCCCCCAAAAATCCACGAAAAGAGAACCCTGAAATCGCAAGGCCCTGGCGACATTTAAAATATATCGATGTTTTCTTTCCACCCTTCCATTCTGTTGAGGTGTCCCAACACAGGATGTTTGGAACAATATACCTTGAGATGAGAAATAATCTCGTAAACAATTAAATTCAGTGCCATTGTCACTCCGCACTTGACGTATATCAGCCCCAAGCTGTCGCTTCACCATAGCAATAAATTTAAGAAACACAGAATAAACAGCACACTTATCTGTCAATAAAATGACCCAAACAGCTCTAGAAAAATCATCCACCAAAGTCAAAAAATACCGTACCCCATTAGATGATGGAACACGATATGGTCCCCACAGATCACAGTGTATGAGTTCAAAGCATCTCAAAGCACGACTACTACTATCAGGAAAGGCATCACGAGTCTGTTTAGCTTGATGACAGATATCACAAGCCGTATGAGAAAACACACTACTACCAGAGAGAAAAGGTAAAGTCTGCATTACTTTATCTGAAGGATGCCCCAGTCTACTATGCCAAACCTCGGAATTACTCTCTTTGTATGCCAGGATCACCGAAGCCAAAGAAGCTGGAACCTCCCCCAAGAAGTAAAGTCCACCCCTTTGTTCACCTGCTCTAATCACCATCCTCGTACTTCGGTCCTGAACAAAACACAAATCAGAAGTAAATAACATATCATAATTTCTGGCACCAATCAATTGTGAGACAAAGATCAAGTTGCAAGTCAATGTCGGAACGTAAAGAACATCCGTCAACACCAACGAAGCAGTCAAAAATACTTTGCCTCTCAGAACAGCCTCAATAGTGCTCCCATCAGGCAAAATCACAGGACAGACAGGACCCTCAAAGCAATCAACTAAACAGTCATGAGAGCCTGTCGCATGAAGAGTAGCCCCAGTATCGAATATCCAAGTGACAGAAGAATGCTTACCCATCAGACGATCAGAGTTTGAAGGACCAGGGTTGGAAGGATTGTCGTTACCCAACAAGCTCATCAGTTTCTGCCATTGTTCACCTGAGAGTGGTGAAGGATACCCTCCATGCATCATATCTGCCGAACTCCCGACAAGACCAGCAGGGACACCATGACCAGCAACGGTAACATGATGAACAACCCCTGCGCCACCAGCACCGCGTCCTCCATCACGTCTCTGCTGTGGTGTCAGACCTCTTCCACCACCAGCACCACGTCCGCCCTCACGCCGAGGACGAGTCTCCCACCACTCTGGATAGCCAATCTTGGCAAAGCAAGTTGCAACATCATGACCTGTTTTCTTGTAATGAGTACAGATCATACCTGATTTGTCCCTGGGATCTGAGGCTCTACTACTAGAAATACGAGATGAAGTCTTGATAGCCAGCGCCATCACCTCCTCAGTAGCGGATGGGACCTGAGATTTTCGCATATCCTCTTCCTCACGGACTGCCTGGTATGCCCGATCTAAACTTGGCTGAGGATCCTGAGCCAGAAGATTAGATCGGGTATGACCATACAACTCAACATTCAACCCATACATAAAGTCCTGAAAGTGGTCTTCATCCCTCATAGCCTGTAGCGTTGCAGCAAGTTCACCACAGGTACAAGTAGGCAATAGAAAATAAGCAGCTTGTTCATCCCACAAAGACTGCAAATTTCCAAAGTTGGTTTCCACAGACATCGAAGCTGTTTGTTTGCACTCAGCCAACGCCACCTTAATTTGTTGCTTCCGACTGCCATTGCTAACAATAAATCTTTTCTCCAACAAGTTCCACAATGGAGAAACCTCCTCAAAGTACGGCAAAGATTTTTTCAGAGACGGATCAATGGTATTAAGAACCCATTGAACCAATAGTGCTTGCACGCATCTCCAATCAAGCAATTTGCTAGCATCATTAATAGGTTTGACTTCAGTACCTTCCAGAAAGGTGATCTTTCGCCTAGAGATCAGGGAGAGACGTATCGACCGAGACCACTCAGCATAGTTCGGTCCACGAAAAACAATAGGAGTAATGATATTTCCTGGTTGATCAGCAGAACTCAGAAAATATGGATCCTTCGGATTAGGATAATTTGGGTTGTGTGCACCGCCACCGCCAGTCGCGACGGAGTAGCTGGACGCAGCATCATCTGCCATCGCGGATGTCGGGTGTACAAAAATTTTGTACAACTCCGACGAATCGGCCGCTGATGGACGGGGTCAGCGACGAATCGGCCACGATCAGGGACGCCGGATCTGGCGCGTAGGGACGAGCGAATGTCGGGTGTACAAAAGTAACAATAAAAAAAACTAAAATAGAACAAGCTTTCTCTAAGAAAAAATAAAAAAACTAAAATAGACGGAGCGGCGGGCGTAGGCGCGTACGGGAGCGTGCGCGGACAGGAGCTGGCGGACGAGCGCAGTCGGCGCGAACGGGCTGGCGCGGTCGGTTCGCAGTCGGCGAACGTGCGCAGTCGGCGAACGGCGGACGTGCGCAGTCGGGCGCAGGCGGACGGGCGGGCGTGGTCGGTTCGCAGTCGGCGAACATCGGACGTGCGCAGTCGGGCGGACGACGGGCGCAATCGGCGGAGACGGCGGCTAGGGTTTTAGGGTTTTTGTTTGGGAGGCTCTGATACCATGTAGGAAATAATAATGCCTTGATTCATTGCTAGGATTTGGTACAATATATATAGTGTCTACATTTGGACTTATGGACCATATTTACATTACAAATATCATATCTAATCAATCTAAGATAATCTAATCAATCTAACAATATAACCTTATAACTAAACAATGCACCCCATTTATTCTCTGAATCTTGACTTCATCATGTACGAGTGCCAGTACTAGTCACTATGTGCTTATACTAATAGAGACTCCTGTTAGTAGAAAAATATATTCTTCTTATCCTCATTTTTTGTATTATACTTGATTGTGCTAGACTCTAGTATGACTAGGTTATTTAGTGCTAAGGTTCTAGAGGAGAAATAGATTTGGTATTGGTTATTAATATACTGCTAAAGACTAAATCTTGCCAAAACATTTAGGCATGGGTAATTATCTTAATATATCTGAACATGCAACTACTCTTATTTACTTTTCTATTTTTTTTCTTCTCCGTTATATCCAATGTTTGAAAGAAAAAAAAAAAAATTTAGAAAGAGTGGCAAGATGATCAGATTTCATGTTGAAATTTAGCAGCGAGTATGGAAACAAACATGGAGGGAACACGGGAGAGTACACAAAGTATTTGGAATAAGAAAAATTAAAATTATAGTGTAACTTATGAACATTTTCGATAACCTACCGCTAAATGTATCGGCACTAAATTCATAGTATTGTTTACTGTATAAACCGTAAATAGGTGTAGATTTTTTTTTTTTTCCCCAATCATTGTATACATACATATCCAGAAAAATTGAGAGAGACATCTAATCAATTGTGGATGGGTATATCCACAAGTTTACGATTTATGTCAAAATCTAATTTGGATGGTTGTAGGGAGAGTGATCACAGTTGAAGGTGTCAGATCATATAACTGTTGAGTTAGACTACATCCAACTTTCGAGTTCTGATGGGGGACCAATTTTTGGAGTTTCTCCAATTATAACTTGGAAATTACATCTACACAATATGGATTGCTCATCCAATGAAAAAACCCTAGCAAGTTAATATAGAAAAGAAAAAAAAAAGTTAGAACAAGAAGGATAGTTACGAGTAGATATATAATCATATGATAAAAAACATATTATTTCGAAAGGTATCCATCAGTCACTTAAGCATCAGTAAAGCCGACCTGGTGTGTCAACACTAATCATTAATATGTGAATAACAAGCTATGGCTCCAATCAGTATGTATCTATCTATTAGAATACTTTAGTAACAGGGTCAAACATATATATATATATATATATATAAAATATATATATATATATATATATATATATATATATATATATATATGTTTGAAATTAGAGTTTAGGTCTCGAAAATGATCAATGTTAGAATTTAGGTCTCGAAATCACTTTTCAATAGCCTATGTGAACAGTATTTCGAGACCTAAACTCTAACGTTAATCATTTTCGAAATCCAAATTCTAATATCTATATCAAAAATGTTATTTGGCTCCCAAAAAATTTGGGTGATATCATCTCCCATTATATGGCAGATGACATGGTTGCTGACATGACAGTCGACATGGCACAATTTAACAATAAAATTAATATTAAAATTAAAATTAATAGTAAATTAATAAATTAACATAATAATTAATATTAAGGTTAACCTTAATATTAAAATTAATATTAACATTAATATTAATATTAATATTAATATTAACACTAATAGTAATATTAACATTAACATTAATAGTAATATTAATATTAAAAAAATTGGATAATTAATTTTTTGGGTTAAAATTTGTCATGTCAGCTGTTATGTCATCTGTCATGTCAGATGTCACATAATGGAAGATGTCATCATCCAAATATTTTAGGAACCAAATAGCATAATTGTGTGTGTATATATATATATATATGTGTGTTTGTGTTTGTGTGTGTGTGTGTGTGTGTGTGTGTGTGTGTGAGAGAGGTCCTGTTAACAAATAATCCTATCTATTATTGCAAGTTAGTGGGAGCGCATTATATAAAAAAGAAGAACATAGATGAAATTTGCGAAAAGAAAGCTGACGACTCAGGCAACACACTTTTTGGTAATTATGCTTATTTTTCCAGGTTTAAATGGTAAAGGGTGCATTTCTTTTATAGGCTAGACATGCAGTTTCTTCTGAACTTCTTGTTGTAAGTCCAAACATTATCCACAGAAAATTCCGAAAAAAAAAAGCTGCACGATTGATACCATAAACTTCTGCTACTCTGAATGTTTCCAACAAAAAAAATATGTTGTTCAATATGTCGATACGGCTAAGAAAATATTCATGTATCAGCCAATATATTATCGCACCGACAGGGCCGACCCTGAGCTGATGATGGGGTCCAAGACGGAACATCTAAACTGGATTTCTATACATAATGTTAAAAAAAAAAAAATATAACAAAAACTTGTTCCAACCAAAAATTGAACCAATGACCTATGAAGTACCACTCAAACATTATAACCACTATACTTTACTACTTTTTTTTTGTTAAGAACAGCACATGATGCATACAAGTTCTATTGATAAATCCACGTTGGTGTTCCGTCCATGGCGACGGAACCGAGGAAGAATGTGACTTAAGTGGCGGGTCTACAAATTCGACGAGAAAAGATCCGAATTCCATACACAAGTGCGTGGGGGATCGGTCGTTTTCTGGTCGCTGTGCATTTTGCCAGTGGCCGGATTGAGATGCGGGGCATCGATTTTGTTTTTTCTTTTCTTTCTCTCTCCCATAAATGAAACAATGATGGCCAAAGTTACCAGAAGTTTGCCCCTCGTCAATCAATCACGTACAGCTAGCACCAAAGTCCAACCAACAAAATGCTGCTACTAATTTCCACCACTTCGATCACTTCCGGATGATCAACGCACCTGTCGAAACTTTCCAGCTCACAAACCATCTTCGCCTTCAGACTACATTCATGGACAGAAAGTTAGAAAAGAGGGAAGTACTTGTAAGATAAGCATGCATGGCCCCTCTACTCTCGTGTGGATGATAATGGATGTTGTACAAAGTGTTTTTTTTTTCCCTTTCCTTCGTTCCTATCCTCCCAACCCCCCTCACCCTCTCTCTCTCTCTCTCTCTCTCTCTCTCTCTCTCTCTATATATATATATATATATATATATATATATATATAGTAATTATGTCGAATGTTTCCATCGAAAATCGATCTCCTGAGGAGTAGCGGATCCAGTATTATAATTCACTGTGGCACAATTATAGGGAGGTTCGAAAATAACGTCTTCAAATTTTTTTTCAGAGTACAATAATACATTAAAAAAAATTCACTGGGGGCCCCACCCTCCACTGCCACCTATGTGGATCCGTCACTGCTCCTGAGCACTTGGGCCGCATGTCTTACTACTGGCACTAGACTTTCATTGGATATATGTGTGTGTGCGCGCGCGCGCGCATGTGTGTGTCTCTAAATTTTCATCTTTAGAAGTGTTATTATTATTATTATTATTATTATTATTTTGTAAGTAAATGGATTTTTTAGAGGAGAATGAAGGAGAGGGTGAGTTAAAAGGGAGTAATTAAAAAGATGGAAGAGCCAGCATTTAGATGAACGAAAAGTTGATGGTAATAGATTTAGTGTGGACGAAATGTATAAATTAGTGCAGATGAAAAATAATAGAGAGGACAAAGTAGACTTTTAGTCTATTAAGCATGGAATTGAGTTAATTTTTGACTTAGGGTGCGTTTGATTGCAAGGTGGAAAATACGTGGAAAAAAAATTAATTCCATGGAATACTTTTTCTAGGAAAAAATTTGATTGCCATTATTTTCCACGAAAGTTAGTTATTTTCCATGGAAAATGATATTTTCCTATGCGTTGGACAAGTTTCATTTTCCACCATTTTAGATGAAAATATGGAAAATGATAGTTTTTTGGAAAATAATTTCATGGAAAATATAAGCTATCAAACACTACAATTGGTGGAAAATTTATGATGGAAATATTTTCCATGAAAAAAAAAAGCCCAATCAAACACAGCCTTAGTAGTAGACACAGAGAAAAACTAATAATTAATTTGAGAAACTTCTAACCAAATAATATTTGGAGGGCATATATATACAGATACCATTGATTTAAGGGAATTTTTTTGACAAATAACTAATATGTAGTAAGGCAGTTATTGTCAACCGAGATTCAAACCCAAACAAGTTCAATCAAGCTGGATGACGGAAGATGAATGAAGTCACACGATGAAGTATTCCTTGTTTTCATGTTACAAGTTAGAAAACAAACATATATTACAGTGTGCACAAAAAATTAAAAAATAATAATAATAATAATTTCAAGCACAACTGTTAGAATCTCGTCTTCAAAAAGTCGACCCAGTTCTCAAACTGGTCTGGTCCAAGTAAGCATATGAATTATGAGACTTGAGCTGAAATGTAGGGGGATAGGACACTTAGTAGGGGATCTTGAATCTGACCCATACCTAGACCCAACTGGAAGCTTGAACAGTACGTACAGTCTCGATCCAGAGTTAGTGTCACAAGTATGAGCCGATCGAGTACTAGCAGTAGCTGGAGCAAAGCCCATAGGCATGCATGCAGTTTGCAGAAAATGTCTTTCTTTCATTACCATCACTATCATTTCCCATGTCTGTTGGCACCATTTGTTTCCACATCTATCATATCAGGATTGGAAATTGGAGAGAAATTTGAGGGACTTCAGTTTACCATAAGTTGTGAAAAAGAATGATCCAAGATCAAAAATATGTTACTTTTTAAAATGTTAGTCGAATTTATTAATTATATTTTTTTTGGATGATAATATTTTTAATGGCACCCGCTGAATTTAAGTAATACTAGCATCAAAAAATTTCACTTTTTAATTGCTTTCCTCTCCTTCTTAATTTTTTGGCTTAATTGCACTTTGATACCCTCAACTATTTTCGTTTTTCAACTTGATACCTGAACTTTTTTTTAACTTGATATCCTGGAAAAAAATTTTGACAATAATGCCCATGTTCAAAATTTAAAACTACCCCCCAACCCCTACCCCTCCCCCCCCCCCCCCCCCCCCCCCCTCAGCCACCCCCCATCTCCCTCCCCCACGCCCGCACCCCCCCCCCCCCCCCCCTCCGGCCACCCATGAGCCTCCCCCCTCCTTCCACCGTCTTCATTTTCCGCCTCCACCCACGCCCCCCTCCTCTCGCCGTCGGCCGCCCCCACCCCCTATCCCCTCCTCCACCCGTGTCCCCTTCTCGTGCACCGCCGGAGGGGGGAGGTTATTGCCGGGAATGCCGGGGCACGCTATTCGATGGAAAATACAGAAACTGAAACAGTTGTAAAGACAACGTTTCAAATACAATTCCTTAAAGAAGGTTTTGCAACAGAGATCCAGAAGAATTCTGCAAGTTACGAGATCTAAAAAGATATCGTAATACACGAATAATCTAAAGAGATTTTCGTGATCGTAGCAAACTGGCAGTAGTGCCTTCTAAAAAGAAGATACTGACAGAACTGCTAAAGGCAACAGAAGGATGACAGGCGAGAAATAGAAATGCTGGGGTGAATTATCATCGTTGCTCAAAGCTTTATTCGTCCTCTGCGAACAGCTTCCAGGAACCAGCAAGGTTGACGGAAAACCTTGGAACACTCCTGCTCTTCTGACTCCTCGGAAGACGGCGAACTCCTTTTGGCAATGGCTCTACTCTTCTCTCTCTGTTTGAAGTAACAGAACCCACACGTACTAAAAAGTACTAGTGTTTGTGTTAAAGAACACGCTCACTACTCTGTTGTGTTAAAGAACACTTTGAGTTTTTCTTCCTGGAATTCTGATTACTACTGCACTCAGAGAGAGGAGAGAACCTGCATATATAGCCCACGGGGCGGTTGCCAAAGCAGTTGCCTGAACTTCAGGGTAGTGGCAGAACCACTCCTGAACGTGCAGCAACTGCTGCAATCGTTCCCGCTCTAATATGCAGCCAGCCATACGCACACAGCCCCTTTTATACACCCTACGTACACTACGCACTCTACGCACACTGCGTACGCTGCACACTCTACGCACGCTGCGTACGCTGCGCACACTGCACGTACTGGACGTACTGGGCTACGTACTGGGCAGCGTAACTGGGCCAGCGTAACTGGGCTCGCGTAACGGGCCGCGCAACGTGGTCGCACAAGTGGCTCGCGCAACGAGCGCAACTTAAGCGCACTATGCGCCTAGCGACGATGCTGACGTGCTAAGTGTGCCAACAAAATGCCACATTACGCCTCATGAGCCCTTGAGCCCGAGTCCGAGCCCGAGTCCGAGTCCGAGTCCGAGTCGCTAAGCTCCTACGAAGCTTAGCTTCATGGAAATAAATTTCCAAGAGCAAAAAGCTTACAGCTTCTTAATTGTTGATTAAGCCTTTATACCATTAATAATTAATCCCACATGGCACACACTCATGTGCACTACATGTGCATCTCCATAAAGAGAAAAGACTCATATATGTAGAGATACACATTCCTTTCTAGCCGATGTAGGACTAAAAACCAAAACAAAAGGCTACAAATCCAATAATCTCCCACATATCTCTATATATATGAGTACGAGTGTTCTCCAGTAACTGTCCATTATGCTTTTAAGATAGATGCCACTTATGACTTGAATCTTCCCACGTGAGTCAAAAATCAAACTATAACACAAGAATGGACTAAGCCTTGAATTCTGCATCATAGCTGAAATTCTTTCCACTCACATAATGTAGTTACATGTGCTTCTGGCTACACATTAAAGGTCCTGTGCCAGCCTGGTTTCAGTGTATAATTTTGGGTGTCTATAAGTTTACCCTCAAGAGACGGCCTGATATCTCTGTCATACACTATAGGTGAGTTCATTATAAAGAGACATGGCATGAAGCGCTTTGCGCTTCCCTTGCGGTGCTACGCCGCTATGACATGGCTTAAAGCCGAGGCCTTACCCCGTACCGGGAACCTCATGGTAGTGTCATACTACAGTAGCATGAGGCAACCGCCTCTTTGTAGTGCCAAACTACCCAGCATGAAGCCTTAGGCTCCCTTGCGGTGTTACGCCGCAACGACATGGCTTGCAAGGCCGAGGCTTTGTCCCTAACCGGGTACCTCATGGTGGTGTCGTGCCACTGTAACATGAGGAACTCCTCCTCTTTGTAGTGCTGACTACACCCCTCTTTATATTTAATATACAGCATTAGGCTAACTGCCTATTTGCGGTGCTACGCCGCTGTGACTTGGCCTGTAAAGCCGAGGCTTTATTCTATTCCTGGGCAGCACCCCACATATAGGAACCTCATTGTGCAGTCACCCCACTGTAGCATGGAGTTTCACTCCTTGTAGTGCTGCTCTACCGTGCTTCCTGTAAAGCACTCCAGGCATTCACTCTGCCTGAGAACTCATTAAGGCAATTAAGCCAACCTTCCCACAGGAACCGTTTTCCACAGAAAACAATAGTAGACAACAGTGGTTATAGGTCCGTAACCTCTCCATGCCCAATAGAACATGTACCCACCGTTCCTGATATTCTTCCGATTAGTGGTCCTCCCTTGAACCAAAAGCTAGATACCTAGTAGATAAATCTTTGAACTATTAGCATAAAACTTTATGGTAGGAATACAATAATCCAATATCAGAATGCCTTCAAGCCCATTTTACAAGCTGTGTCATTGACCAGCTGGCGCTTGAGGCCCTTGGTGAACGGATCTGCCAGGTTCTCTTGACTCCGAACATCAATCACTGCAATAATACCTCTCTTAATAAGATCGTGTACTGCCCTGTGCTTCAACCGCACAGTCCTCTTCTTCCCGTTGAAGAGGTCATTTGATGCCACCGCCGCAGTCGCCTGGTTGTCGCAGTATATCGGTATCGCCGGTATTTGTGCCCCAACCAATGGAAGATCATACATGAGCTCCCGAAGCCATTCTGCTTCCTCGGCTGCGGTATCTAGTGCAAAGAACTCAGATTTTATGGATGACCGCGAGAGCATAGTCTGCTTCTTCGACTTCCACGATATAGCAGCTCCACCCATTATGAAAATGTATCCACCTGTGGACCTCTCGCTCTCCACCTCTGAGCACCAACTGGCATCACTGAAGCCTTCTACTACCGACGGATCTCCGCTGTAGTACAGTGCATATGTCTGAGTCTTCTTGAGGTATCTCATAACCCGTTTCACAGCTTTCCAGTGTTCAGCACTTGGGTTGCTCGTAAAACGACTCAGCATTTCCACGGCGAAAGCTATGTCAGGCCTTGTGGCAGTAGTAGCATACATCAAACTTCCCATTACGCTTGCATACTCCAGCTGCCTGATGCTTTCCCCTGAATTAGGCTTCAGCTTCAGATCACACCTGTACGGCGTATCGATCCCTGGAAGATCCTGATACCCATAACGAGTGATCATTTTCTCAATATAATGAGACTGTGACAGCGCTAGTCCAGTGTCTGTCCGGATGATCTTGATCCCTAAGATCACATCAGCTTCCCCCAAGTCCTTCATACTGAACTTGCTTGAGATAAATTTTTTTGTCTCCGTGACACAGCTAATATCCGTACCTAGGATAAGCATATCGTCCACGTACAGACAAATGATCACACCTCTTCCATCAGCGAACTTCGTATAAACACACTTGTCCGTATCGCTGACCATGTAGCCATTTGACCTTATAACTTTGTCAAATTTCTTATGCCACATCTTGGGAGCCTATTTAAGACCGTACAAAGATTTCACCAACTTACAGACTTTGTCTTCAAGACCCCTGATGACAAATCCCTCTGGTTGTTGCATGTAAATCTCTTCGGTCAGCTCGCCATTTAGGAAAGCCGTATTCATATCCATCTAATGTATCACCATCTTATGTATTGCTGCGAGAGCAATCAACATTCTGATGGTGGTCATCCGGGCTACTGGAGCATACGTGTCAAAATAGTTAATCCCCTGCTTCTGAGAAAACCCCTTGGCTACCAACCTAGCCTTGAACTTGTCAATAGTTCCGTCTGCTTTCATCTTCTTCTTGAAGATCCATTTGCATCCGATGGGTTTCGCTCCTTCAGGAAGATCAACCAACACCCAAGTATTATTTGAGGTGATGGAATCAATTTCATTGTCAATCGCCTCCTTCCAGAAAACTGCGTCTCTGGTCTTCATCGCCTCATCATAGGTAAGCGGATCTGCTTCCACATGATAGGTGACAAAGTCACTTCCGAAGTCCTTCGGCCTCCTCATACGCTTAGCTGACGGCTCAGCTTGTTCTGGTTCAACCGTTGTTTCAACAACAACATCTTCTTGGACCACATCTTCATTGAAGACTCCAGTCTCTTATGCACCCTCATTATTCTCTGGAACATCCGGAAGAACAATATTCTTGTGCCTTGCAAACTTGTCTTCAAAATATTCTGCATCGCGAGGTTCAATGATATGATTTGACTCAATATCAAGAAATCTCCGAGCATCATTCTTCTCGGCATACCCCAAGAAGATCGTCTTTGTAATCCTTGTCCCAAGCTTCTGAATCTTTAGATCTGGAAGCTTGACATACGCCAGACACCCCCACACTCGAATGACATTCAAGTTAGGTCTGACCTTGAACCAGAGTTCATGAGGAGTAACGTCTGAAGTTGCATGAGGCAATCTATTTAGAATAAAAGTGGCCATCAATGCAGCTTCTCCCCAGTAGCACTTAGGAAGGCCAGCAGTCAACAACATTAAATTTATCATTTCTGTCAACGTCCTGTTCTTCCTCTCAGCTACTCCGTTTGATTGAGGAGAGTACGGAGCCGTAGTCTCATTGACAATTCCATGTTCCTTATAGAACGATGCGAATTCATGAGACCTGTACTCCCCACCTCGATCACTTCTTATCCTTTTGAGTTGTTGTCCAGTCTGCCGCTCAGCTTCGGCTCTGAACTCCTTGAACTTCTCGAATGCTTCGTCTTTAGCCTTCAGCAAGTAGACGAACGCATACTTTGAGAAGTCATCGATGAAGGTTATGAAATACTTCATCCCGGCCTTTGTAGAGAACTGTTTGAAGTCACAGATATCGGAGTGAACCAACTCCAGAAGATCTGTACTTCGATTAACCCGAGGAAAGGGTTTCCTTGTGATCTTCGTTTGAGCACAAACTTCACATTTCTCTACCTTACCCCCACATTTGGAGATAAGTCCTAGACTAGACATTATGTTTATTCGTTTACAATGAACATGTCATAGCCTATTATGCCACAACTCAAGAGTATAAGCAGAATGAGTGACTTCATTAATTACATTAATTACATTGGACTGATTTACAGGCTGAATCTTGAACATTCCTTCGGTATAAAAAGCTTTTCCGAAATATGTTCCCTTGATAGACATCACCATCTGGCCAGCATTGATGTCCATCCTGAGGCCTGCATTGCAGAGTAGGCCTCCCGAGACCAGGTTCTTGGCGATAGCAGGTACGTGCTTTACGCCTTGAAGCGTCAGAGACTTCCCCAAAGTCAGCTTCAACACCACCGTCCCGATCCCGAGCACTTCAGCTTGTGCTTGGTTCACCATCATAACCACTTCAGAAGTAGGTGCATAGGTGGTGAACCACTCCTTACTGGAGCAGACATGGCAGGAGGCTCCAGTGTCTACCTACCAGTCAGAGTCAGTCCTTACTGCATCAACCTGTGCAATCATAGCAACTACGTCAGTGATCATAGATACCTTACTAGGCTCTCCTTGCTCTGATTGCTTGGTCTTTGCTTTACACTCATTCTTAAAGTGGCCCTTCTTGCCACACTTGAAGCAAGGCATTTCTGACTTTGGCTTCTTTTTCTTGATAGAAGTTTCCTTAACTTTTAGATTGTTAGGGTTCTTCTTCTTGCTTTGGAAAGCCGCCTGCTTTTCCTTTGGTTCCTTGGTCTGAACCAGATTGGCGTTAGCCAATTGCTTGGACAGTGTGTCCACCTTCAGTTGAGCCCGCATCTGGTCCTCAACATAGATTTTCTGTAGGAGATCTTCAAGGGTGATCTCCAACTTCTTCCTATGCATGTTTGTATAGAACTTGCTCTACCCAGCGGGGAGCTTTGAGATAATCCCTCCAACAACAAACTTGTCGGGGAGGGGCATCGCCTCGTCTTCCAGCTTCTGTCGCAGTTTCAGGAACTCCTTTACCTGCGGCAGCATAGACTTTTCGTCCTCAAAGAACCACTTGTGATATTTTTCAACCACAAATATTTTACTGCGGTTCTTGTCTTCTTCGTAGAGTTTTTCTAGAGACTCACATATGTCTCTAGCGATATTCTTCTTAGAATAGGATTCTGCTAGGGAATCCTCCATAGCATTCAGGATAAGCAACCTGCAAATGCTATTCTCCCTTCTCCACTTGGCCTGAAGTTTAGTAGCCGCAGAGATTGCGGCAGCAGACCCAGTATATGGAACGGTAGGTTCCTCTTCAAGAAGCACGTGATCCACGTCTCTGAGTTGAAGAGTGAGATAAACCTTCCTCTTCCAGACTTGATAATGCTCTCCATCAAACTTCTCTAACTTACAGAAGTCAGTGTTTAGGAGTGAAGCATTAATGTTTTCTATCGTACCAATAAAGCTTTGAGATTGTTATTGCCGGAAATACTGGGGCACAATATTCGATGAAAAATACAGAAACTGAAACAGTTGTAAAGACAATATTTCAAATGCAATTCCTTAAAGAAGGTTTTGCAACAGAGATCCAGAAGGATTCTGCAAGTTACGAGATCTAAAAAGATATCGTAATATACGAATAATCTAAAGAGATTTTCATGATCGTAGCAAACTAGCAGTAGTGCCTTCTAAAAAGAAGATACTGACAGAACTGCTAAAGGCAACAGAAGGATGACAGGCGAGAAATGGAAATGCTGGGGTGAATTATCACCATTGCTCAAAGCTTTATTCGCCCTCTGCGAACAGCTTCCAGGAACCAGCAAGGTTGACGGAAAACCTTGGAACACTCCTACTCTTCTGACTCCTCGGAAGACGGCGAACTCCTTTTGGCAATGGCTCTACTCTTCTCTCTCTGTTTGAAGTAACAGAACCCACACGTACTAAAAAGTACTAGTGTTTGTGTTAAAGAACACGCTCACTACTCTGTTGTGTTAAAGAACACTTAGAGTTTTTCTCCCTGGAATTCTGATTACTACTGCACTCAGAGAGAGGAGAGAACCTGCATATATAGCCCACGGGGCGGTTGCCAAAGCAGTTGCCTGAACTTCAGGGTAGTGGCAGAACCACTCCTGAATGTGCAGCAACTGCTGCAACCGTTCCCGCTCTAATATGCAGCCAGCCATACGCACACAGCCCCTTTTATACACCCTACGCACAGTACGCACTCTACGCATACTGCGTACGCTGCGCACACTGCGCACGCTGCGCCAACAAAACGCCACATTACGCCTCATGAGCCCGAGTCCGAGTCCGAGTCGCTAAGCTCCTACGGAGCTTAGCTCCATGGAAATAAATTTCCAAGAGCAAAAAGCTTACAGCTTCTTAATTGTTGATTAAGCCTTTATACCATTAATAATTAATCCCACATGGCACACACTCATGTGCACTACATGTGTATCTCCATAAAGAGAAAAGACTCATATATGTAGAGATACACATTCCTTTCTAGCCGATGTGGGACTAAAAACCAAAACAAAAGGCTACAAACCCAACAGGGGCATCGACCGCCGAAGAGGGAGGGGGGAGCATCGCCGGAGAGGGAGGAGGGAGTATCGCCGGAGAGGTAGGGGGTGCATGGGGAGAGAGAGAGGGGGGGGGGGAGCCAATGGTAGTTTCAGAATTTTTTTTTAGGTATTAAGTTGAAAAACTAAAATAGTTGAGGGTATTGAGTTGTCGAATAAAAAAGTCTAAGATATTAAGTTAAACAACTGAAATAGTTTAGGATATCAAAATACAATTAAGTCTAATTTTTTTGACATCTAAATATAAAAATATATATACATATTTCATTTTAACTTCATAATTTTACTAATCAAACGAGTCCGAGAAATTTGTCCTCTTTCCTATTAGAACTAGAGCATGCTTCTGATCGATGAGTGGTGGCTGGGACTGGCACGTAACTGAGCATTAGCAGCCAGGTCTTTGTTTAAGTATTGGTACGGTGCTTTGGATGATTTGATAGGGATATATAACAGCCACACGCAATATATTAATTTGACCATCTCCACACCTTCCATTCCACTCCACTCCATTCCATTCCTTATCTATTTATTTTTCAAAAAGAATGTGCCATGACTTTCATGTAAGATCAAGAATTCTCGATCTTGAAGGGTTAATTATGTCACATGTCACTTTTATGATGACCATGATCATATCAAGATCACAATCTTAATCTAATAACAAATCACAAACCTAGAGGCAGATCACATTCATGTTCATATTATTATGTATCAATTCTATTATATATTCTCAACATGTGAGACATGTCCTTGTTAAGGACACCGTGTGATTCGAATTGGAATTAATCTATGAGGTGCGATATTGGATTGGGTCCACATGTGTTAAATAAAAAATACATTTTTATCCGCCGAGTACCTAGGAGATCCAACATATTGTCATCTCGATCTGTTCGATCACAGAACCAAACTGAGTAGCCAAGAGATCTAACATATTGCTCAACCGAAAACTGAGTACCCAGGAGATCCAACGTATTGTCATCTCGATCTGTTCGATCATAGAACCCAATTATATACTAAACCGGAAACGCTTATTCCCGTCAGTCGAGTACCCAAAAGATCTAACATGTTGCCATCTCAAAGAAATCGAACGAAAATGCTCGTTCCCGCTAGTTGAGTACCCAAGAGATCTAACATATTGTCATCTCAATCTCGATCTGTTCGATAACATGATACCACTTGTTGAGAACATTTTCAGATCTCGATCTGTTCGTTCAGAGAACCCAATTATATATTCCACCGAAAATCGAGTACCCAGGAGATGCACCCATATACTTTTAAGAAATTTTTTATGCAAGACTTGAACCCATCCCAATTATATACACCTCATGATCCCACCTCCTATTCGATGTCAGACTAAATTACCAACTCCATTATCATCCCTTTTTTGATGGCTCAACCGAAAATGAGATACAATCTAACAAACTTCAACTTCTATAATTATGGATACAAAAATTTGAAGTTGTCACATATTAAAACAGTTAGCAAAATTGATATTTAATAATAGGAACAATAGATCTATTCCCGTGATCTCCATGGCACTTGAGCCATGATCTTTTGTACAACCAAGTTAAGTATCTGCCCATGACACAGATACTATGTTCCGTGCGCACTGTAAGTTTGAATTCTCGAACTCTTGAACATAACATATGAAACAAATTCCTAAAACCTAATAGATAGCATATGGCTGTAACCTTAGATGTAGCTAAAATGTAACCTCAAAATCTGGTGGTTGTGTTTGCAATCATAAACTGAACTGGTGGGTGTTGGGTTTTTAGCCTTTAGTTTTGGTTTTTAGTCCCACATCGGCTAGAAAGGAATGTGTATCTCCATATATATGAGTCTTTGCTCTTTATGGAGATGCACATGTAGTGCACATGGGTGTGTGCCATGTGGGATTAATTATTAATGGTATAAAGGCTTAATCAACAATTAAGATGCTGTAAGCTTTTTGCTCTTGGAAATTTATTTCCATGGAGCTAAGCTCCGTAGGAGCTTAGCGACTCGGACTCGGACTCGGGCTCAAGGGCTCATGAGGCGTAATGTGGCGTTTTGTTGGCGCACTTTGCACTAAGCACGTCGTGCGCAGAGTGCGTATGTGCGTTAGAGTGCGTATGGCTGGCTGCATATTAGAGCGGGAACGGTTGCAGCAGTTGCTGCACTTTCAGGAGTGGTTCAGCCACTACTCTGAAGTTCAGGCAACTGCTTGGCAACCGCCCCGTGGGCTATATATGCAGGTTCTCTCCTCTCTCTCAGTGTTGGAGAAATCAGAATTCCAGAGAGAAAACTCTAACTGTTCTTTAACACAACAGAGTAGTGAGCGTGTTTTTTAACACAAACACTAGTACTTTTTAGTACGCGTGGGTTCTGTTACTTCAGAAACAGAGAGAGAAGAGTAGAGCCATTGCCAGAGGAGTTCGCCGTCTTCCGAGGAGTCAGAAGAGCAGGAGTGTTCCAAGGTTTTCCGTCAACCTTGCTGGTTCCTGGAAGCTGTTCGCAGAGGGCGAATAAAGCTTTGAGCAACGGTGATCATTCACCCCAGCAATTCCATCTCTCGCCTGTCACCCTTCTGTTGCCTTTAGCAGTTCTGTCAGTATCTTCTTTTTAGAAGGCACTACTGTCAGTTTGCTACGATCACGAAAATCTCTTTAGATTATTCGTGAATTACGATATCTTTTTAGATCTCGTAATTTGCAGAATCCTTCTGGATCTCTGTTGCAAAAACCTTCTTTAAGAAATTGCATTTGAAACGTTGTCTTTACAACTGTTTCATTTTCTGTATTTTCCATCGAAAAGCGTGTCCCGGCGTTCCCGACAATAACAGTGGGCTGTCAGTTCGTACAAGTTTTTGTAACCTTGCTTCTCGGATCGAGCCAAAGATACTTTCTTTTGCGATGCCCGACGTACCGTGCAAAATTTTGTACACGCTGTATTGTGTGTCATTTGGATCAACTGTTTCATACACACACATCCATAGATCTTTCTCGTGATTGGATTTCGAAACCGTCCGCCTAACCAAAGAGATTATAAGCCAGGTGAGTTCGGTGAGCCAAGTTGTTAATCCATTGCCAAATACCAAAAGTCTGTAGACAAAGTTCCCTGGACAAAGAAACTTTCATAGATACTAGAAGCGTACGCATAACGGAGGAAGAATCGGGCTATTTCCTACCGATATTAGATGATCGAGCATTAATTAAAACTCAGGAACGGCCTAAGAATGGAGCCAAAAGTATACTGCATTTCTGATTTTCCGTGATGGAATCAATCCAGTCAAGATACATTGCGTCTCCACTTGCTTAGCCACTAGAGCTAAAAATTTTTTAATACACTCACATTTTGATAAAGGATTAACATGATAGCAGTTTTATGTCTTAACCCTGAAACATGATCATGGCTCAATTGTGCGGCCCAGATTCAGGACAGACTGGACGACGGTTCGGGTCGAAGGACTAAAAGAGTACCTACATGAATTTATCTAAAATAAAACAAAAATATACTATGGGCTATTTTTAATTTAAAAGAGTAGTTGTGTAGTTGTTATCATTGTAGACTTACAAACTAAAGGTTCAGGTTCAAAATTTTGGTGGCAACAATTTCTTTTTTGTTATATTTACTTTTATTTTAGTTCTTAATTTTTTTTTTCTTCATATTATGTTTGGAGGACCATTTCAGGAGTTCACATCGGAGCCTCACGAGCTCAAAACCGACCCTGGCCCATATATACTCAATATTATGACCGGATCCAACAAGGAAATACTCAATATTATGACCAGATCCAACAAGGAAAGTAAGACCACGCTATATGGGAAAGTAAGATCACGCTATATTTACATAAGGGATATTTAGTAACATGAACTCACATAATAGTTAAAATTAGAGTTTGAATCTCGAAAATGTCCGACGTTAGTGTTTGGGTCTTAAAATAATTGTTTAAAAAATATTTAGTAACAGAAACTCATATAATAGTTGAAATTTAGTGAGAGTAACATCACACTATATGCAGGGCCGGCCCTGGGGTAAGCCGGACAAGCCTTGGGGCTTGGGCAACCCCCCTCTGCTAGGCAACCACCCAGGCTCAGTATGATCCCACCAAAGATCAGGGTCACGAATGACCACCAGGACCAGCTAACAATAAGGGTCAAAGGGCAACCAAAATTAGCTCCAGGATAGGGCAACCCAACCCTCCGGGCCGGCCCTGACTATATGTATAACTAGCTTAGAATAGATGTAACCTAGATTACCTTCATAAATCCATTAACACACAAATAATATAGACCCACATATAACAATTTGCTTAAATATTTCTCAGAGAGATACTCCTATGCTACAAGCGATGGTATTGATCAATATCATGTTATTGCAAGTCACCACTGCCAAGTGCATCATCAAAAACTGATGTAAATATATCGATAATGAAATTTACAAAAATAAACTTCAAACTCACTAGGTGGGAACGTATCTGAGCTGTGCATATCGGGCAATCTGACATTTTCCCAAAAATGGGAATGCTCCATTTTTAAAATTTAAGTGTACATTACTAATGTAAAATTTCTATTGTTAGATTTACCCTCTCTATTTTTTGAAATTACAGCTTTTTAGAATGTCCTAAAAAAA
The DNA here is from genome assembly GCA_029216955.1 of Iris pallida. Taxonomy (NCBI): domain Eukaryota; kingdom Viridiplantae; phylum Streptophyta; class Magnoliopsida; order Asparagales; family Iridaceae; genus Iris; species Iris pallida. The sequence goes on along the minus strand of JANAVB010041220.1, from coordinate 1,454,828 downwards.
TTTTATTTAGAGTGGTTAAAAAATATTTTTTAAGATTTGTACTGTTGGACGCGTGTGGAAGCGTTTGTCAATCCACCTGATCAAAATCAATCTCCGTCTAACGGACACCAAGCACAAGATGAAGACAAGTATATAGCGGTCACGTACTTCACCTGGACATATTCCAACATTTAATAACTCAGATGAAATTACAAGATTGACATAACTAACGTTGAACCATTTGTCCTAATAGGTTCAACTCTCTCACCACTCTCAGGAAGAAAAGCAGATTAATATTACAATTGAGATCACTCACCAACTCGTAACAATCTCCCTGACCGAAGTTACGACTAATCGATTAGATCTTCTTCTTCCTTCTGTCTTGGATGGCGAAATCCTAAGTACTAAGTACGAATTTTCTTTTAGATTTTTTTGTGGACGAGCACCCCAATTCTCTACTTTGTATATGTACTTTGTGACTCCACCCTCACCTCAAATATATAGGATAAGAAAATCATATTCTAGTCATAATATGATTTCCTAAATAGGAATAAAATATGAATCCTATTATGTCTAAAATATTTCATAAATATCATATTTTAGATCATAATATGATTTACTAAAACAAGAATCCTATTATATCTAAAATAACACAACACCAAACATCCAAATTCAATCAAATCAAATATTTAACTACATTTGAATTCTATAAATATAAATATGTTGTTACTAAATCTAGACTGAACTCTAATATGTATATAATCGTTAGAATGTCAGAAACGGTCATGTCTGTAATAAATGCCACACTTGTTTGGGTAAGGCTTGTTTTCCAGGTTTAAGTGGGCATTTGCCATATATATAAGGGGCCATTTCTTTTTATGGGGGTAGACTTGCACTTCTGAACTTTGTTCTTTTCAAGTGAAACATTATCCACACATTATCCTCGCACAACTTTGGAAAGAAAAAAAAAAATTCATGATGGGCAACATACAACTTTTTCAAACTCAATCCTACGGGATTAGATAGTCCTATACACAACTAATTTTGGTTATCTTCTGAGACTTATTGTTGGTCGATTCTGGAGGATCATCCGCGATTATAATTTTTTACTAAACTTGAAAATTGCCTCAAATAGATGGAAGTTGTGCACGTCCACAATATTGTTTGACTTATCCTTGGACTGGTCCTGCTGATATATCAACCAATATATATGGCACTATCGCCTTGCAAAACAAAGAAGAGCGTAATCCAGAACATGGGCAAAATCCCATGGGTCCAGAAGCGAGATTATTATTATTTTTATTATTTTTTTGCAAAAAATGATACTAAAAGATGAATTGAAGCATAGACCGGGGCACGACAGAACCAGGACTGAATCACGCGGAGGCCAAATAGCATAAGCACATATATATATTTTTGCAAAAGTTTAGACCACAGTTAAATTCCAAAGTTAATGTACAGTGGCCAATATTCATTCCATCAGTATAACCTTATGGCCTCGTTTGATTTTCGGAATGGAAAGAAAATAAAATTAATTCTTTGGCATTTTTTTTCTTTGAAAAATTATAATTTGTATTAAAAAAATTTGTAATATTTTAAAATGTCAAGGAATTTGAAAAGAAAAGTGAATACTTCAATGTGTGAAAGTGATTTTTTGCTTGGATAGATGTAATCACCTTTTTTTTTTAAATTTTATTTCCATTGGAAATTACCCTTTTTTTTTCTGCTCAATTTCTTTGACATCAAAACAAAGAAAAATAATCACTTTTCTTTTCGAATCCGATGGTTCCGCGAATCAAACGAAACCTATAAGTAAACAGCATATATCCTCAGTGACAATTATTTCTGTGAATATGGACGTCATCATATACTTTTGCAAGCCATATATTAGTCACTATGAGGATGTACAATTGGAGACTCCCATTTTCTAAATTCTAACCTTCATTTTTCTTTTCCCTTTATATATATACTCCATGAAAATTATTCTGTGAATCTTGACTTCATCATATATATATATATATATATATATATATATATATATATATATATATATATTCACTAAGGGGCTGTACAATTGGAGACTTCTGTTAGTAGAAAAATATATTTTCTGATCTTCAATTTTCTAGTATGACTTTAGTTATTTAGTGGTAAGGTCCTTATAAATAGGAGGGATGGAATTAGTACACTGCTAAAGATCCTATAATTGTTGCTTTTAAAAAACAATGCAGACTTAGGGCCTGTTTGGTTCTCTGTTTAAACTCAGTTTTCTGAGTTTAAACGGTAATGATGACAAAAAATGTGTTTGGTTAGGTACACTCCAAAAATAGCTTTCCAAAATTTTTTTCTCAAACTCTACGTTTAAAACCAGCTTTGGGAAAGCCACTGAAACATGTTTTCTCAAAAAAAATTCCCAAAGTTAGCAGCGGGCCCCACCCCCCAAACCCTCCCCCCAACTCTTTTTCTCTCCTCACTTTCTTTTTCCACAGGAAGAGAAGCTCCCTCCTCCAGAGAAGAGCCATGGCGCACAGCCTACGAGCCGACGTCCGCCCGCTTGGTCGTCGTAGACCCCTCCACCTCCAGCACTCTCCCTCCCTCCTCGACCCCTCCACCTCCAGCGCCTCCTCTCCTCCGCCTGGCACAGCCCCCACCGCTTCCCCCTCCTCAAAATCAACGTCGTCGGTCCAAACCCTAGCTCGAGCTCGACGAGGACACGCTGTCGCTGCCGCCGACGAACGCGTTGCCGCCGCCGACGAGCTCGAGCTCCTCGAGGAAACGATGACCTCGAGCTCGAGCTCCTTGAACTCGCTGCCGCCGCCGACGACGAGGACACGCTGTCGCCGCACCCGACGAACGCATTGTCGCCGCCGACGAGCTCGAGCTCCTCGAGGACACGATGACCTCGAGCTCGAGCTCCTCGAACTCGCTGCCGCCGCCGCCGGCGACGGCCTCGACTGGTTCGTCGATGGCCTCGTCATCGTCCACACCCGACGTCCGCCCCAGACGTCGTCGTCGACGCCGCAGATCCCTTGGAGGAGGAGATGCTGGAGAGGCTCAAAGACCCTCCTCCTCCTTCGACGACTAAGAACCTCCCTCTCCCCTCCTCCTCCTCCTCCGACTCCGACCGAGAAACTTTGTGCGTCGGCGATGGTAGAGGCGGAGACCGACGTGTCGGGGTTCTCTGACGGCGACGCTCAGATCTGGTGGTGAGACAACTGTCGTCGGAGGCCGGTGGTCGCCGGAGATGGGTGGCGGTCGAAACTAACCAAACAGAATACATTAAAAAAATATTTTACCAAACAGAATTTTTGTTTTTCGTTTCTGAAAACTATTTTCTAGACGAAACTAACCAAACGCAAACTCAGAAATTATATACTCAGAAAACAGTTTTATAACTTACTCTCAGAAAACTGTTTTCAGGAAAAAATTTCAGAAAATATATCCAAACGGACCCTTACAAACCACAGTTTAAATCGCGGCTGAAACTGCAGGTCAGAATCTAATTAGTCCGGATTTTATTATGTAAGCAGGGAGAGAGTGACATCATCAAATTTGGTCCGGCCAATTAGGACCGAACATGTGGTAAAAAAACGATTTCGGTCCAGCGAACGACTTGACAAGTTTTATTGTTTAAAAAATACTTATTTGCAAGTCTTACATGGTTACTTTCATATATAAATCGGTTGATTCGAATCTTTTATGGATATTTACACATTCTAAAATATTACTTAATTAGTAGTATGGTCTCACATAATAGCTGATATTAGAATTTTAGTCTCCAAAAATGTTCGACATTAGTGTTTGGGTCTTAAAATTATTATTCTCGAAGACAAATGTGTTGGAGTGGGTGGGGTTCCCAACCTATGTGGAGAAGACCCCGGAGTGCGACGAGCGCCATTCGTGTGTCGAAGAAGCTCGGAAAGTAGGCAACTAGGAGTTGCTACTGTTGCTGCTGCTCCTAAGGGAGGTTCTGGACTGGGTCTGCCGAGTTCGGCCCGAACTCGGTCCCAGGCCGAGTTCTAGCCGAACTCGGTCTGGCTCTTCCAGAAGTTGGCCGTCCAGTGCTGTTTGCCCGACATCGTCGGGGCTGATGCAGAAATTTGGATGAGTTTTCATCATTGGATCTAATCCAATAGTCCAGGTTGGTTGCGGGATTGGGGAGTTAAGTTGGGATTTTCCAACCCTAATTCATTACGCCATATCGCAACGTAACACAACTTGGAGAGAGAAGGAGGCAAGAGTGCCATTACAACTTCGGAGAAGAAGAAGGAGGATTGAAGGTCGCTATTCGAAGGAGATCGTGTTCGGGTAATCTCTACTCGTCGTTCTCGCTCTTCGTAGCCTTGTAATCATTGTTCTTATTTCTGAGTGTTGTGGGGATCCGATTTGGATCGGGAGGAGTTTGTAGAGGGTGTAATTCTTCTATTCCATTAGTGGAGGCTTCTCAGGGTTGGACTCCGATCGTCCCGTGGTTTTTTCCCGCAAAGGTTTTCCACGTCAAAAATTCTCCGTGTCTGCGTGGATTGTTTTGTGTGATTGTTTTTGGATTCGTGCATTGTATTGCTCGGTCCTCTTGCAGGTACTCTCCGGTTTGGGGAAAGGTTTCCGCGCTTCTTTCCCAACAGAGTGGTATCAGAGCCAGGTTCTGGAATTCAGAAGGAGTGTCAGTAGTTGACAGAGAAAACCATAGAGGAGAGATAGACGCGAAGCCGGTGCGCATGATGAATCTTAATGACACAAACTATTATTATTGGCGGAGCAAGATGAAGGATTTGCTGTTTGTCAAGAAGCTGCATCTACCCGTGTTTGCATCCGAGAAGCCCAGTGATAAATCCGAGGAGGACTGGACATTCGAGCATATACAGGTGTGTGGGTACATACGGCAGTTTGTTGATGAGAACGTGTACAACCACGTTGCCAATATTGAGCACGCGAAGACGTTGTGGGATAAGCTGGAATCCTTGTATGCGAAGAAGACCGGGGTAAACAAGTTGTTCCTGATCCGAACGATGATGGGTCTGTGATACAAGGATGGGGCGTCTATTTCGGATCACTTGAGTGAGTTCCAGGGCGTGGTTGACCAGCTATCTTCTATGGGAGTCAAGTTCGACGACGAAGTTTAGGGACTGTGGCTGCTGTGTACTTTGCCAGACTCGTGGGAGACAGTACGAGTATCTATGATCGCTTCTGCTCCAGAGGGCGTGGTCAGTCTGGAGTTTGCCAAGAGCGGGGTGTTGAATGAAGAGATGCGGAGACGATCTCAGGGCACTTCATCCACATCCCACCACTCAGAGGCATTGGTTTCAGAGAGCCGCGAAAGGGGCAAAAGCAGGGGTCCAGGTGGTGGCAGAGACAAGAGCATGGGAAAGTCCAAAGGTCGGTACAAGGACTCAGAGTGTTACCATTGTGGTAAGAAGGGCCATATCAAGCGGAATTATTTCGCTTGGAAGAGAGAGAAGAAGGGCGACAAGGAAAAGCAAGAAGAGAACACTATAGCGACGGCCTCGATGCATGGAGGCAATGTGATCATCGTAGGTGATGAGGTCATTACAAACCTCGCCTGCGATGACAATTCTTGGCTGGTGGACTCAGGGGCTTCAGCACATGTATCTCACAATAGGGCACTGTTTGCCACTTACACAACAGGCGACTGTGGCGCGTTGAAGATGGACAATGGAGATGTGTCGAAGGCGGTTGCCGTTGGAGATGTGCATTTGAGAACGAAGATGGGTGCGGTTCTTGTTCTCAAGGATGTTCGTCATGTCCCTGATATCCGTTTCAACCTGGTGTCGGTTGGAAGGTTGGATGACGAGGGATTCTTCAGTCTTTTCGGGAACAGTCAGTCGAAGCTTTCCAGAGGTTCGTCGGTGATTGCCAGAGGAAGCAAGAAGTCCGGTCTCTACTATATGGAGGGGAGCGCACAGGGGGCACAGGAGGTGAACGCAGTCAGTGATGCGTCTACCGAGTTATGGTACAGGCGGCTCGGCCATATCAGCGAGAAGGGGATGAGCTACTTGGTGAACAGGAAGGTGATTCCGGAGCTCAAGTCTACAAAGTTGGAGAAGTACACGCACTGTTTAGCTGGAAAGCAAAATAGGGTGTCTTTCCAAAGTCACCCAAGTTCGAGGAAGCCGGTGTTGCTCGAGTTGATTCACTCGGATGTCTGCGGTCCTATGAAGGTAAAATCTCTTGGTGGTGCTTCTTACTTTGTAACCTTTATTGATGACTGTTCTAGGAAGGTTTGGGTCTATGCCTTAAAGACCAAGGATCAGGTGCTGCCTACTTTCAAGGAGTTTCAGGCCTCTGTTGAAAGGGAGACGGGCAAGAAGTTGTTGTGTGTTCGGTCCGACAATGGCGGCGAATACATCGGTCCCTTTGATGCGTATTGCAGAGAGCAAGGGATACGACACCAGAAGACTCCGCCCAAGACACCTCAGCTCAATGGTGTAGCGGAGCGCATGAACAGGACACTGATGGAGAGGGTGCGGTGTTTGCTGTCAGAAGCAAACTTGCCGGGCAGTTATTGGGGTGAGGCTCTTCTCACAGCTGCTTATGTTATTAATTTGTCTCCTAGTGCTCCTTTGCAGGGTGATGTGCCTGACAAAGTATGGTATGATAAAGAGCCGTCATACAATCACCTACGGGCGTTTGGTTGTAAGACCTTCGTGCATGTACCAAAGGACGAGAGGACTAAAGTTGAGCCGAAGATGAGGCGATACGTCTTTGTCGGCTACGGTCGGGATGAGTTTGGCTATAGACTCTACGACCCAGTGGAAGGAAAGCTCTACAGAAGCAGGGACGTGGTGTTCGTCGAGGATCAGACCATGACCAATACTCAGGATTCCGAGACGCCTTCTGAGGCTGAGGAATTGCCTGAGTTAGAGTCATTTCGCTTCGAGCAGTTTCCAGAGAACATCGCAGAGGATCCAGTTATGGGGGAGCCGGTACATGGAGTTGCTCCCAACCTTGATCATCAGCCTGCTGATGGTGGTCAGGGTGTCCCTCAGGAGGATGAGCATGCCGGAGAGGCAGTTCCTGAAGGGGAGGAGGCTGTTGGTATACAGCCAGCACCAGTGGTTCCTTTAAGGAGGAGTGACAGGGATCGTCGACCATCTACGAGATACTCACCAGATGAGTATGTGCTATTGACTGACGGAGGAGAGCCCGAAAGTTTTGCAGAGGCTATGGAAGACGAACACAGGCAGGAGTGGATGGAGGCTATGCAGGAGGAGATGAGTTCCTTGCACACCAATTCCACTTATGATCTGGTGCGGTTGCCAAAGGGCAAGAAGGCTTTGAAGAATCGATGGATGTTCAGAGTGAAGCAGACAGAAGATGCTACTCGCCATCGATACAAAGCGAGGCTGGTAGTCAAAGGCTATGGTCAGCGGAAAGGCATGGATTATGATGAGATCTTTTTGCCTGTTGTCAAGCATTCGTCTATTCGGGTGGTGCTAGCATTAGCAGCCAGTTTCGACTTGGAGGTCGAGCAGATGGATGTGAAGACGGTATTCCTCCACGGTGATCTTGAGGAGGAGTTGTACATGGAGCAGCCAGAGAGATTCTGTGAAAAGGGCAAGTCACATTTGGTCTGCCGGTTGAGGAAGAGCTTGTATGGTCTGAAGCAGGCTCCGAGGCAGTGGTACAGGAAGTTCGAGTCGTTTATGGGGGAGCATGGTTATGCACGGACGACGTCGGACCATTGTGCATTTGTGAGATATTTTGCCGATGATGATTTCATCATTTTGTTGCTCTATGTTGATGATATGCTATTAGTGGGTCGGAATGCCTCTAGGATAGTGGAACTGAAGCGCCAACTGGGCACGGCCTTCTCTATGAAGGATTTGGGCGCAGCGAAGACTATTCTTGGGATGGAGATCAGCCGAGAAAGAGAGTCCAAGCTGCTACACTTGTCCCAAACGAAGTACATTCACCGGGTACTTCAGCGTTTCGGGATGGACGGGTCGAAGAAAGTGAGTTCCCCCCTCGCGGCTCACTTTAAGTTCACTGAGGAGCAGTGTCCATCTACCGAGGACGAAAAAGAAGATATGGAGCGGGTTCCATATGCCTCAGCTGTGGGAAGCCTGATGTATGCCATGGTGTGTACGAGGCCAGATATTGCTCATGCAGTTGGTACGGTTAGCAGGTATCTTTCAAATCCTGGAAGGGTACATTGGAGTGCGGTCAAGTGGATTCTACGATATCTTCAGGGTACTGCTGGTTGGAGACTTTCCTTTGGTGGTGACGAGCCAAAGCTGGTTGGGTATACCGACGCTGATATGGCTGGAGATGTAGACACGAGGCGATCGACTTCAGGCTACGTGATGATGTTTGCGGAAGGAGCAGTGTCATGGCAGTCGCGGTTGTAGAAGTGTGTTGCCTTGTCGACGACAGAGGCAGAGTACATTACGGCGACGGAGGCTTGCAAGGAGCTGTTGTGGATGAAGAAGCTGTTGCAGGAAATGGGACTGAAGCAAGAGCAGTATACTTTGCTTTGCGACAGTCAGAGCGCTATCCACCTTGTGAAGAATCAGACGTTTCATAGCCGGTCCAAGCACATCGAGACTCAGTATCATTGGATACGGGATGTGGTTGAGAAGAATGACACGGAGCTTGAGAAGGTTCATACAGATGACAACGGAGCTGATATGTTCACGAAGATTCTACCAAGGGGGAAGTTTGAGTACTGCAGGCAGGTCGTCGGGATGACGACATCCTCCCCATAGTTGTGAAGGGGGAGATTTGTTGGAGTGGGTGGGGTTCCCAACCTATGTGGAGAAGACCCCGGAGTGCGACGAGCGCCATTCGTGTGTCGAAAAAGCTCGGGAAAGTTGGCAACTAGGAGTTGCTACTGCTGCTGCTGCTCCTAAGGGAGGTTCTGGACTGGGTCTGCCGAGTTCGGCCCGAACTCGGTCCCAGGCCAAGTTCTGGCCCGACACAGAGTTCTGGCCGAACTCTGTGTCGTCGGGGCTGATGCAGGAATTTGGATGAGTTTTCATCATTGGATCTAATCCAACGGTCCAGGTTGGTTGCGGGATTGGGGAGTTAAGTTGGGATTTCCCAACCCTAATTCATTACGCCATATCGCAACGTAACACAACTTGGAGAGAGAAGGAGGCAAGAGTGCCATTACAACTTCGGAGAAGAAGACGGAGGATTGAAGGTCGCTATTCGAAGGAGATCGTGTTCGGGTAATCTCTACTCGTCGTTCTCGCTCTTCGTAGCCTTGTAATCATTGTTCTTATTTCTGAGTGTTGTGGGGATCCGATTTGGATCGGGAGGAGTTTGTAGAGGGTGTAATTCTTCTATTCTATTAGTGGAGGCTTCTCAGGGTTGGACTCCAATTGTCCCGTGGTTTTTTCCCGCAAGGGTTTTCCACGTCAAAAATTTTCTGTGTCTGCGTGGATTGTTTTGTGTGATTGTTTTTGGATTCGTGCGTTGTATTGCTCGGTCCTCTCGCAGGCACTCTCCGGTTTGGGAAAAGGTTTCCGCGCTTCTTTTCCAACAAAATTAACAGTAATTTTTGTTGGGTTTTTAGCCTTTAGTTTTGGTTTTTAGTCCCACATCGGCTAGAAAGGAATGTGTATCTCCATATATATGAGTCTTTGCTCTTTATGGAGATGCACATGTAGTGCACATGGGTGTGTGCCTTGTGAGATTAATTATTAATGGTATAAAGGCTTAATCAACAATTAAGAAGCTGTAAGCTTTTTGCTCTTGGAAATTTATTTCCATGGAGCTAAGCTCCGTAGGAGCTTAGCGACTCGGACTCGGACTCGGACTCGGACTCGGACTCGGACTCGGACTCGGGCTCGGTCTCGGGCTCGGACTCGGGCTCAAGGGCTCATGAGGCGTAATGTGGCATTTTGTTGGCGCACTTTGCACTTAGCACGTCAGCATCGTCGCTAGGCGCATAGTGCGCTTAAGTTGCGCTCGTTGCACGAGCCACTTGCGCGACCACGTTGCGTGGCCCGTTATGCGAGCCCAGTTATGCTGGCCCAGTTACGCAGCCCAGTACGCAGCCCAGTATGCGCAGCGTACGAGCGTGCATAGAGTGCGCAATGTGTGCAGCGTACGCAGTGTACGTAGAGTGCGTATGTGCGTATGGCTGGCTGCATATTAGAGCGGAAACGGTTGCAGCAGTTGCTGCACTTTCAGGAGTGGTTCAGCCACTACCCTGAAGTTCAAGCAACTGCTTAGCAACCGCCCCGTGGGCTATATATGCAGGTTCTCTCCTCTCTCTCAGTGTTGGAGAAATTAGAATTCCAGGGAGAAAACTCTAAGTGTTCTTTAACACAACAGAGTAGTGAGCGTATTTTTTAACACAAACACTAGTACTTTTTAGTACGCGTGGGTTCTGTTACTTCAGAAACAGAGAGAGAAGAGTAGAGCCATTGTCAGAGGAGTTCGCCGTCTTCCGAGGAGTCAGAAGAGCAGGAGTGTTCCAAAGGTTTTCCATCAACCTTGCTGGTTCCTGGAAGCTGTTCGCAGAGGGCGAATAAAGCTTTGAGCAACGGTGATCATTCATCCCAGCAATTCCATTTCTCTCCTGTCACCCTTTTGTTGCCTTTAGCAGTTCTGTCAGTATCTTCTTTTTAGAAGGCACTACTGCCAGTTTGCTACGATCACGAAAATCTCTTTAGATTATTCGTGAATTACGATATCTTTTTAGATCTCGTAATTTGCAGAATCCTTCTGGATCTCTGTTGCAAAACCTTCTTTAAGGAATTGCATTTGAAACGTTGTCTTTACAACTGTTTCAGTTTCTGTATTTTCCATCGAAAAGCGTGCCCCGACGTTTCCGGCAATAACAATCTCAAAGCTTTATTGCTACGATAGAAAATATTAATGCTTCACTCCTAAACACGGACTTCTGTAAGTTAGAGAAGTTTGATGGAGAGCATTATCAAGTCTGGAAGAGGAAGGTTTATCTCACTCTTCAACTGGGAGATGTTGATCACGTATTGCGTGAAGAGGAACCTACTGTTCCAAATACTGGGTCTGCTGCCGTAATCTCTGCGGCTACTAAACTTCAGGCCAAGTGGAGAAGGGAGAATAGCATTTACAGGTTGCTTATCCTGAATGCTATGGAGGATTCTCTAGCAGAATCCTACAGTAAGAAACCAATTGCCAGAGACATATGGGAGTCTCTGGAAAAACTGTACGAAGAAGACAAGAACAGGAGCAAAATATTTGTGGTTGAAAAATATCACAAATGGCTCTTTGAGGACGAGAAGTCCATGCTGCTGCAGGTCAAAGAATTTCTGAAGTTGCGACAGAAATTGGAAGACGAGGCTATGCCCCTCCCCGACAAGTTTGTTGTTGGAGGAATTGTCTCAAAGCTCCCCGCTGGGTGGAGCAAGTTCTATGCAAACATGCATAGGAAGAAGTTGGAGATCACCCTTGAAGATCTCCTACAGAAAATTTATGTAGAAGACCAGATGAGGGCTCAACATAAAGTTGACACGCTTTCCAAGTAGATGGCTAACGCAAATTTGGTTTCATCAAGGGAACCAAAGGGAAAGAAAAAGCGTGCAGATTTCCAGAAGAAGAAGAAGAACCCTAACAACTTGAATGTTAAGGGAACTTCTTTCAAGTCAAAGAAATCTAAGGCAAAGATGCCTTGTTTTAAGTGTGGCCAGTTGGGCCATTTCAAAAGTGAATGCACAACACCGGCCAAGAAATCAGAGCAAGGTGAGCCTAGCAAAGTCTCAATGATTACTGATGTAATTGCTATGATTGGACAGGTTGATGCTGTAGGATCTGATTCAGACTAGTGGGTAGATACTGGAGCCACCTTCCATGTCTGCTCCAGTAAGGAGTGGTTCACCACCTACACACCCACTTCTGAAGCGATTGTAATGGCGAACCAAGCACAAGCTGAAGTGCTCGGGATCGGGACGGTGATGTTGAAGCTGACTTCGGGGAAGTCTCTGACGCTTCAAGGCGTAAAGCACGTACCTGCTATCGCCAAGAACCTGGTCTCGGGAGGCCTACTCTATAATGCAGGCCTCAGGATGGACATCAATGTCGGCCAGATGGTGATGTCTATCAAGGGAACATATTTCGGGAAAGCTTTTTATACCGAAGGAATGTTCAAAATTCAGCTTGTAAATCAGTCCAATGTAATTAGTGTAATTAATAAAATCACTCCTTCTGCTTATACTCTTGAGTTGTGGCATAATAGGCTAGGACATGTTCATTATAAACGAATAAACAGAATGTCTAGTCTAGGACTTATCTCCAAATGTGGGGGTAAGGTAGAGAAATGTGAAGTTTGTGCTCAAACAAAGATCACAAAGAAACCCTTTCCTCGGGTTAATCGAAGTACAGATCTTCTGGAATTGGTACACTCTGATATCTGTGACTTCAAACAGTTATCTACAAAGGTCGGGATGAAGTATTTCATAACCTTCATCGATGACTTCTCAAAGTATGCGTTCGTCTACTTGCTGAAGGCTAAAGATGAAGCATTCGAGAAGTTCAAGGAGTTCAGAGCCGAAGCTGAGCGGCAGACTGGACAATAACTCAAAAGGATAAGAAGTGATCGAGGTGGGGAGTACAGGTCTCATGAATTCGCATCGTTCTGTAAGGAAAATGGAATTGTCAATGAGACTACTGCTCCGTACTCTCCTCAATCAAACGGAGTAGCTGAGAGGAAGAACAGGACGTTGACAGAAATGATAAATGTCAATATTGTTGACTGCTGGCCTTCCTAAGTGCTACTGGGGAGAAGCTGCATTGACGGCCACTTTTATTCTAAATATAGTGCCTCATGCAACTTCAGACGTTACTCCTCATAAACTCTGGTTCAAGGTCAGACCTAACTTGAATGTCATTCGAGTGTGGGGGTGTCTGGCGTATGTCAAGCTTCCAGATCTAAAGATTCAGAAGCTTGGAACAAGGACTACAAAGACGATCTTCTTGGGGTATGCCGAGAAGAGTGATGCTCGGAGATTTCTTGATATGGAGTCAAATCATATCATTGAATCTCGCGATGCAGAATATTTTGAAGACAAGTTTGCAAGATACAAGAATATTGTTCTTCCGGATGTTTCGGAGAATAATGAAGGTGCACAAGAGACTGAATTCTTCAATGAAGATGTGGTCCAAGAAGATGTTGTTGTTGAAACAACGGTTGAACCAGAACAAGCTGAGCCGTCAGCTAAGCGTGTGAGGAGGCCGAAGGACTTCGGAAGTGACTTTGTCACCTATCATGTGGAAGCTGATCCGCTTACCTATGATGAGGCGATGAAGACCAGAGACGCGGTTTTCTGGAAGGAGGCGATTGACAATAAAATTGATTCCATCACCTCAAATAACACTTGGGTGTTGGTTGATCTTCCTGAAGGAGCAAAACCCATCGGGTACAAATAGATCTTCAAGAAGAAGATGAAAGCAGACGGAACTATTGACAAGTTCAAGGCCAGATTGGTAGCCAAGGGATTTTCTCAGAAGCAGGGGATTGACTATTTTGACACGTATGCTCCAGTAGCCCGGATGACCACCATCAGAATGTTGATTGCTCTCGCAGCAATACATAAGATGGTGATACATCAGATGGATGTGAATACGGCTTTCCTAAATGGCGAGCTGACCGAAGAGATTTACATGCAACAACCAGAGGGATTTGTCATCAGGGGTCTTAAAGACAAAGTCTGCAAGTTGGTGAAATCCTTATACGGTCTTAAACAGGCTCCCAAAATGTAGCATGAGAAATTTGACAAAGTTATAAGGTCAAATGGCTACATGGTCAGCGATACGGACAAGTGTGTTTACACGAAGTTCGCTGATGGAAGAGGTGTGATCGTTTGTCTGTACGTGGACGACATGCTTATCCTAGGTACGGATATTAGATGTGTCACGGAGACAAAGAAATTCATCTCAAGCAAGTTCAGTATGAAGGACTTGGGGGAAGCTGATGTGATCTTAGGGATCAAGATCATCCGGACAAACACTGGACTAGCGCTGTCACAGTCTCATTATATTGAGAAAATGATCACTCGTTATGGGTATCGGGATCTTCCAGGGATCGATACGCCGTACAGGTGTGATCTGAAGCTGAAGCCTAATTTAGGGAAAAGCGTCAGGCAGCTGGAGTATGCAAGCGTAATCGGGAGTTTGATGTATGCTACTTCTGCCACAAGACCTGACATAGCTTTCGCCGTGGGAATGCTGAGTCATTTTACGAGCAATCCAGGTGTTGAACACTGGAAAGCTGTGGAACAGGTTATGAGATATCTCAAGAAGACTCAGACATATGCACTGTACTACAGCGGAGATCCGTCGGTAGTGGAAGGCTTCAGTGATGCCAGTTGGTGCTCAGAGGTGGAGAGCGAGAGGTCCACAGGTGGATACATTTTCATAATGGGTGGAGCTGCTATATCGTGGAAGTCAAAGAAGCAGACTATGCTCTCGCGGTCATCCAATCTGAGTTCTTTGCACTTGATACCGCAGCCGAGGAAGCAGAATGGCTTCGGGAGCTCATGTATGATCTTCCAGTGGTTGGGGCACAAATACCGGCGATACCGATATACTGCGACAACCAGGCGACTGCGGCGGTGGAATCAAATGACCTTTTCAACGAGAAGAAGAGGACTGTGCGGTTGAAGCACAGGGCAGTACACGATCTTATCAAGAGAGGTGTTATTGCAGTAATTGATGTTCGGAGTCAGGAGAACCTGGCGGATTCGTTCACCAAGGGCCTCAAGCGCCAGCTGGTCGATGACACAGCTTGTAAAATAGACTTGAAGGCATTCTGATATTGTATTATTGTATTCCTACCATAAAGTTTTATGTTATTAGTTCAAAGATTTATCTACTAGGCATCTAGCTTTTGGTTCAAGGGAGGACCACTAATCGGAAGAATAACAGGAACGGTGGGTACATGTTCTATTGGGCATGGAGAGGTTACGGACCTATAACCACTGTTGTCTACTGTTGTTTTCTGCGGAAAACAGGTCCTGTGGGAGGTTGGCTTAAATGCCTTAATGAGTTCTCAGGCATTTGGAATGTCTGGTATGCTTTACAGGAAGCATGGTAGCACAACACTACAAGGAGTGTGACTTCATGCTATGTGTGGCGGTGACTCCACCATGAGGTTCTCGAAGGAGGTAAAGCCTCGGCTATGTTAGCCAAGTCACAGCGGCGTAGCACCGCAAATAGACAGTTGGCCTAATGCTGTAAATTGAATTAAAGAGGGATGTAGTCAGCACTACAAAGAGGAGGTGTTCCTCATGTTACGGGTGGCACGACACCACAATGAGGTAAACCCGGCTAGGGATAAAGCCTCGGCCTTGCAAGCCATGTCGTAGCGGCGTAACACCGCACAGAAGCGTAAGGCTTCATGCTGGGTAGTTTGGCACTACAAAGGGGCTAGACCTCATGCTACGGGTAGTATGACACTACGATGAGGTTCCCGGTGATTCGGGGTAAGGTCCTCGGCTTAAGGCCATGTCATAGCGGCGTAGCACCGCAAAGGAAGCGTTGGACGCTTCATGCCATGTCTCTTTAATAAAGAACTCACCTATAGTGTATGGACAAAGAGATATCAGGCCGTCTCTTGAGGGTAAACTTGTAGACGCCCAATATTATACACTGAAACCAGGCTGGCACACGGCCTTAAATGTGCAGCCAGAAGCACATATAACTACATTATGTGAGTGAAAAGAATTTCAGCTATGATGCAGAATTCAAGGCTTAGTCCATTCTTGTATTATAGTTTGATTTTTGACTCACGTGGGAAGATTCAAGTCTTAAGTGGCATCTATCCTAAAAGCATAATGGACAGTTACTGTGGGGAACACTCGTACTCATATATATAGAGATATGTGGGGGATTGTTGGGTTTTTAGCCTTTAGTTTTGGTTTTTAGTCCCACATCGGCTAGAAAGGAATGTGTATCTCCATATATATGAGTCTTTGCTCTTTATGGAGATGCACATGTAGTGCACATGGGTGTGTGCCTTGTGGGATTAATTATTAATGGTATAAAGGCTTAATCAACAATTAAGAAGCTGTAAGCTTTTTGCTCTTGAAAATTTATTTCCATGGAGCTAAGCTCCGTAGGAGCTTAGCGACTCGGACTCGGACTCGGACTCGAACTCGGACTCGGACTCGGGCTCGGACTCGGGCTCAAGGGCTCATGAGGCGTAATGTGGCGTTTTGTTGGCGCACTTTGCACTTAGCACGTCAGCATCGTCGCTAGGCGCATAGTGCGCTTAAGTTGCGCTCGTTGTGCGAGCCACTTGCGCGACCACGTTGCGCGGCCCGTTACGCGAGCCCAGTTACGCTGGCCCAGTTACGCAGCCCAGTACGCAGCCCAGTACGTAGCTCAGTACGCGCAGTGTGCGCAGCGTACGCAGCGTGCATAGAGTGCGCAGTGTGCGCAGCATACGCAGTGTGCGTAGAGTGCGTATGTGCGTATGGCTGGCTGCATATTAGAGCGGGAACGGTTGCAGCAGTTGCTGCACTTTCAGGAGTGGTTCAGCCACTACCCTGAAGTTCAGGCAACTGCTTGGCAACCGCCCCGTGGACTATATATGCAGGTTCTCTCCTCTCTCTCAGTGTTGGAGAAATTAGAATTCCAGGGAGAAAACTCTAAGTGTTCTTTAACACAACAGAGTAGTGAACGTATTTTTTAACACAAACACTAGTACTTTTTAGTACGCGTGGGTTCTGTTACTTCAGAAACAGAGAGAGAAGAGTAGAGCCATTGCCAGAGGAGTTCGCCGTCTTTCGAGGAGTCAGAAGAGCAAGAGTGTTCCAAAGGTTTTCCGTCAACTTTGCTGGTTCCTGGAAGCTGTTCGCAGAGGGCGAATAAAGCTTTGAGCAACGGTGATCATTCACCCCAGCAATTCCATTTCTCGCCTGTCACCCTTCTGTTGCCTTTAGCAGTTCTGTCAGTATCTTCTTTTTAGAAGGCACTCCTGCCAGTTTGCTACGATCACGAAAATCTCTTTAGATTATTCGTGAATTACGATATCTTTTCAGATCTCGTAATTTGCAGAATCCTTCTGGATCTCTGTTGCAAAACCTTCTTTAAGGAATTGCATTTGAAACGTTGTCTTTACAACTGTTTCAGTTTCTGTATTTTCCATCGAAAAGCGTGCCCCGGCGTTCCCGGCAAT
This sequence comes from Iris pallida, assembly GCA_029216955.1. Lineage (NCBI taxonomy): Eukaryota > Viridiplantae > Streptophyta > Magnoliopsida > Asparagales > Iridaceae > Iris > Iris pallida. Next base: position 1,437,724 of record JANAVB010041220.1, on the reverse strand, counting down.
AACAATTTTAAATCCAAATACTAACATCAGATATGTTGGAGATCCAAACTCTAATTTCAATTTGAGCCCCTTCTACAAATATCCCAAAAAGATATGCATCAGTGTCGTTTTATTATTGAAAAATTATATTTGCTAACCATATGTCTGTTGCTCGAAAATTAGCGGCATAGGCCTAGTAAGTAAACGAGCCTCTGCTCGTGCTTCCAAAGATAAAGATACATGAATAGCCATTTGATTCCCCGTCAAAATCTGCATTGAAGTCCTTACAAACTAATGGGTGTAAACAAATAGTGCGTCCCTCCACTAAAATGGATTGGAACGTCTGTATACCCAATCCATGCAGGGTGGGTGCAGGGGTGAATCCCAAATTTGTTTTTTTTTTTCTTTTTTCTTTTTCATATAACTTTCTTTAGGAGTTAGTCTGTACCTAGCCCACCTAAATCAACTTTAGCCTAACCTAATTTATATTTCTGGTTCTGTTACTGATCCTACATCATGGTTAGACTTCATATTAGAAGGTGCTTCTTACTCGGTCAAGCTAGGTTTGGGCAAGGTCTGCCAAGTACTATCAGGAACGAGCACAAGCGTAGGTTCTGGACTAAACCACTCTACTAGTAAATGTGTAATCAGTAGAATTCATATATTGCACTACCTACTATATAACTGAGAATACAAATCAAGTCCCACTCCATACTTCTCGTCGGTTAATTCAAAAATTAAATACACCTAGTATGTTTCGAACACTAGACCAATAAATTGTGCATTTTTTTGTTTTTGATACTGAGACCGTCTGCCACCCAGCCGTCCTTCAATCTTTTTTCATTGACCACTAAGGTTACTTAAGTTCGATGTGTCAGCTACAGGTCATTCACCGCTATGGTCATCTACGAGTTCATAATTTCAAAAAATTTCATCTAGAGAGACAAAATTTATAGTATTTATGCAGAAGATGATACTTTTTTTGAATTAAAAAAAAAATGGAAGGGACACTATTGCTAGTGGAGTCTGAAAATAAATTTAAATTTTGCATCGTTAGTCATAGCGTCAAATTTTTATTTTATGTTTGGTTCCATAAGGAATGACGCTAAATCAATTTTTTTAATGTCTTGACACAATCATTGATAGAGTCCAATATTATATTATTTTTTGGACTTCGACGCCATTAACGATAGCAGCAGATTCAGCTAATAAAAAATAAATAATATTAGCTGACATATGGCGCCTAATACAGCCAAAACCAATGTAGGTTCCACCAAACAAACTCCAATCCAACAACTGACAACAAGCTCTGGATCAGCCATGCGTAGCTGTGGACATGCACACATTTATATGTCTATTTTGGACGTGGTTAGTGATGGTGCCAAGAATAAAAATATGACCCCAAAACTTAAATAAAATATTTTGGCGTCAAATTAAAAACAAAAAATTGAACACTATTACTGATTGCATCAATTCCAAATTTATTCTATGTTCCATTAGCAATAGCTAGGGATGAAAACGGGCCGGGTAGGACCGGGCCGCAGCTAGGCCCCAGCCCCGGCCCTAATGTACTTCGGGCCTAAAATCCGGCCCCTGCCCCGGCCCTGGGCATTTTAAATATCAACCCCAACCCTACCTTATACGCTTTCGGGCCGGCCCCGGCCCCGGCCCTGGGCCGACCCTATTCCAAAAGATTTGACATTACCACCTGCATTTTTTATTACAAACCATGTCAAAACATTGCTAATATTTTTGGCAAATCGAGTTATTTTCTCCTAAATCATTGCTTGATTTATATAGAAAGTTATTAAACAAACAATTAGCACAGGATTCATTGCAAGTTATTAAACAAACAATTGCAAACAAACAATTGCAAACAAACAATAAGGTGTTGTAACATACCTGTTGCTACAATCATAATTAGTAGAATAAACTATTTGCCTAGCAAATAAAAGAAATTAAGCATAAAAGTTAATTAAAAAACTAATCTAATAGAAAGCAAGCCCTTGACATATCAATCCCCACATATGAATTTATGATTCTATGAAACAGAACACTGTCTGCAACCCAAAAGATGATTAATGAGCATCACCATGACACCATGGGCCATGGGAAAACATTGATGTACAGCTGATATCATCATGTTTAAACCTAATAACTAAACTCATAAGTCTAATTTTTATTTCGAATTAAGCATGCAGTACGAACCGCGAGGTGAGGTGAGACCGTGAGGCCCGTGAGGGCTGCTGGAGATGTTGGGGCTACCGCAACTCGACGAGAAGATCTCAGGAGGAAGATGAGTTGAAAGTTGTAAGGATGCAGAAGAGGGATTCATGGAAATGTTCTTAAATATTAAATTCTTAATAGATGTATTTAATTTCACTTGGGTTTAGAATTCTGAGAAGTGAGAAGATGAACAGTTTCGCGTCCCCTCGTGAGGCGTGCATCGGAGTCATTGAGAAGTTGAAAAGCCGAAGTCAATTAGGGCCATTCTGGAATCTATGGGACAGGGACCTGGGCTTGGGCTTGGGGAAGTGCAATTGCACTGTTAACATATAGGTTAGCAATAATCACTGGGCCGGGGCCGGGGCTGGGGCCGGGCCTATAGTCAGCCCCAACCCCTACCCGAATTTTTTGAGGGCCTAACTTGCAGCCCCAACCCCAGCCCATTATTTCGACGGGCTGGGGCTGGGGCCGGGCTTTTTTGGGGCCGGGTCGGGGGGCCCTCGGGCCGGCCCCAGCCCATTTTCATCCCTAGCAATAGCATCCCATTTTATTTTCTATAAATTTATAAAAATATTCTCTTTTATATAAATAGTGCAAATTTTGTCCCGGATGAAATTTTCGGTTATAATTTCTGCCAAAGTCTAATTTGGATTGTTGTAAGGGGGTGTGACAGCTGCAGGTGTCGATCATATGACTGATGAGTAGATAACTAGTTAGGACCACATCCCACATTGGTAGTCGTAGGGGACCAATCTTGGTAGACCAACCAACCATGCTTCATAAAACGTTTATTATTCATCTGTTCGTTTCTTCTTATTTTGTTTGCCTAATATTAGTCCATGATCTTACTAGTTGCAAATTTCAGTGTTTTACTTGAAACTAGATTGACACAAGTGGATTCCTTATTCAATGAAATACACCAAACCAGGTCAGGTCAGGTCAGGTCCGGTACGGTCCGATCCAGTCTGAATAATAAGAGGTCGACTTTTTGTCTTATTTGTAAGTGTCCGCAAAACCAAATCATCGCCTTGCAACGAACTAAGGCATGGGCACGGTGGGCCAAATCCGTAAAATAGTTCAACGGAATGGCTAAGTCAGGAGAGTTAGCCGTGCAACCAAGTTATGGAATCGAGCCGTATTAGCTCGACAAAACTACAAGGCGTATCGGCTTAAGGTGGGCGGTTCATGAATTTTCTCCCCTACTCCTTTATGTCTAATAAAAATGTATTCTTGTATGCGTATGCTACTAGCAAGTTAACGAGCATGGCTCAAATCGAGTAAAGGTCTTAGTGTGTGTCGAACATTAAGATAGAACATTGAACATTGAACAATTGAAGCGACGTGTATCAAGTGCACGAGTAACGATAGGAAATTGATGCTAGAACATTGAAAGAAAGTATTGAGATGTGCACCAAATGCACGACTCATAAGAACATCGAACACTAAGGCTTAGAACATGGAAATACGGTATCGAAGCGTGCATCGAATGCACGACTCAAAGAAAAGAAGATATATGTGTCAAAGTGTAAGTATGTGTATGGGACTCATGAAAGATGGCTTCGTGGTGAACAAGAATAGTTGTGGCACGAATGTTGTGAAGGAACTGTCGGATGTGGCATGGTTGGCACGACCCGCTCCCGAATAATCAGACACGAGTCGGACACGCCCAGCCTTCATTGTTAGACACAATGAAGTAAGTTGTACCAAAAGCTAGAAAAATCTAACCAGATAATCAAGATAAGTAAAAATCACAGCATCTATAACGTATCCCAGAAAGATCACCATAATCCACAAATCCAGATATCATAAGGTACCAGAATCAACAGGAATGAAAAGTGCTATGAACTCTAAAGTCAATATCTAAAAGTAAAGCTAAGTAGTCTAAACCTGAAGCCTATCCTGCTCAGTTAATATCCTGGGCTCTGGCCCATAGAGTAGAACAATATCCTGCAAGCACCTGCAACATATCCTAGTCAGGAGCGGAGCTAAGTATATCCAAGGAAATGAACATGAACATCATGGTATGAATCAAAAAACAGGGAATATATATAAATACAGGAAATGGGACAAGACATGAAACTGAGCAGAAAATACTGAAAGTAAAACAGAAAACATGGTATGAATCCTGAACATGAAATACAACCTGAACATGAAGTACAACCTGAATCATGAAATACAACCTGAACATGAAATACAACCATGAATCCTGAAATACAACCTGAATTCTGACATGTGCAATATTGAAATACTTCTAGATTGTGATCGGCTTGGGTAGATGCAATGAACATGAAATGGTACGGCTTTGGTCCCGCATGCACGGTGCGGGACCCAAGCTATTCATATGAGTAGTTGATCACATATCTATAGTATTTCTCCTCCCAGACACAAGTAATACATGAAACATAAAACCAGACAATACCGTGATACATCGTGTCAATCAAGGAGATACAGGGATGAACATGCAAGACATGAGAAAATGAACAAATTCGAGGAGTATACTTGCCTTGCTCCGGGTGATCAAGTAAGGGTAGTAGATCTGGATATCCTCCTGTTTAATTGGTACAAGTTGGTTAATGATTAGATTTTAAAGAGTAGATATCCATTGGCTAACTATCTATAATCTTGATAATTATAGAGTATTACCAATTATATATATAGATAGGGACTAGAAAATGTTTCCTAGTTTATCAACTATTAGTAGGAATAATATAGGTCCCAAACTTATTTATTAGCAACTAACACTAGTTAGGAAATTTTAGTAACTAATATCTTATTAGGAATAATATGCTACATGTAAATATTTCCATCTAAAATTCTTACAAAAAATACTACTTAGAAAGTCTAGATTTGGTTATGAACATATACTAATTTGTTGATGAAAATTCAAAAATCAGAACTACTACAATATGGCAATCAATTTCAACTCAACAAAATCTGGAATTTTAACCCAATACCCAGTTCACCATTCCAGACTGTTCTAATGCCCCGTTATCATTTATTGCTAATATTGAATAGTCCAACTTCAAAAGAAACTTAACCCAAGGCTAGCACACACCCATTTACTCAAACAACTAGCAGGCCTAGCTAAATAAGCTTGACTCAAAGTAGTGATTCCAACTATAGGCATAAAAACACTTTTGAATTATAAGCGCGCCTGAATTAAACCACCTGTCACCAACATGGATACACAACCGTAGAATTCATCTGCTCGTAATTCTGACGCTAACCAAACGCAGACATCTGCTCAAAACCAACATATACCCAGAACCCATGTACAACCCGAAAGTCCATCTATACAAAATATACAAATTCAAACCTGCAAAAATATACAAATATACAGACCAATGTCTACGAAAATATGCAAATAAAGAGTCTACACAACCTAAGAATCTCCAACATACATGTAATTGCCTCCAGAATTCAAATTCCAATGAACAACTACTCCAACTCCCTTGGCTCCAACTTGATATTGAACTACACAACCTTTCTAATTAGTTTATAGCAAGCTTAATTATTCCAAAACTTACCGTTCATGCAGAACAGAGGTTCAACCAGCTTATACCAACAAAACTCAAACAACTAGCCAAGTCCAAAACCAACCTACAGATTTACTCTTACATATGTCATCAATTAGACCTAGAACCCAGCACAGTCAGAACCCCAACCATAATCCAATCATATTTTAGCACTTGAACCTAACGGCTATAAGCCTCCCAACCAAATTCGAACTGTTAGAGAGGAGGAGGCACATAATAGACAAACAGGAAGATTACAACCCAATCGAATCAATAAAAATTTAAATACAAGTCTGTATCTAGACCTCCCCATAATCAACACCATTAGAAGTAAAGTCAGACACGCTATACAGGACACGAACGAAGTCTGGACACGAACAATCTTATGAATACGCACACGGGCACACGCCATACCCCTCAACCCGATCCTGGTCACCACGTCTAAATCAAAATTATCAGTCCCTATTTTTTAAATTGGGTTTAATTAGTGTAAATTAGTTGCTAATGACCTATTTGGATTTAAAATAATTTTTATGATTTTTAGGAATTTTTTTAGAATTTTTAGATAATTTTTAAATAGTTTTTAAATCAAAATATATCATTTTATAATAAACTGAATTGTTTTAATATCGTTTTGTAATATTTAAAATTGTTTTAATATCATTATACAATTTGTTAGATTGTTATTATATCGGTTTGTAATTTAGTAAATTGTTTTAACTGTGTTATGCAAATTTACTTTTGCATTAGCATAGGAGAGGGACCTATCTGTAAATCCTAAAAGTTGGGGGACCTAACTGCTAAACCTACTTCACCCACCCCCGACGATTGGCCAGCTGCCCCCCGACGACCACCGACCTATCCCCGCCATTTTCGGCCGACTTTGACCGCCTCGATCACTCTAAATTGTCTATAAAGACTCCCCGACCCCGAAACCCTAACCCTAGACTAAAATCCCACCTCCACAACCACCGTCTCCCCTATTTCCCCTTCGTATGAACCCTAACTCCGGTCATACCCCACCGCCACCTCCATAACAACTATCACCACCATCCACCACCACCAATAGACGCGCCACGCCGAGGTGAGCACAGCACCACCCAAGCGCCACGCCGATGACGCCCTAGCCGTCGTCCAGTCACCACCACAAACCCTAACTCGATCGGACACATAAGTAGCAGCTTCGAATCGTGTCGTGCATGTCTCGTACACACATATGTGACTCGCCAGGACACGCACAACATAATGGTGAGTCTGGACACGTAAAATTCGACCCGTACGTGTCGTGCATAACGCGGACACGAGACTCGTATGTCCTTAACTGTCATGACACAGAGATAGTGTTATCGGGTTTAGACCCATTAACCCATTAAACTAAATGTAACACTAACCCTAACCCAATCTCTAACACACGGCTCGGGCTGACCCCCTGGCCAGCCCGACCGCACCCAAGAACCCGACCCCTCTGGGCTGAGTTCGAACCCCCCTCTGCTGCTCTGTTTTGTCTTTTTTTGTTTTATATTATTTTATTATGTATATATATGTATAAATGTATTTATATATATATATGTATATATATATATTTATGTACATATATTATTTTATATATACTGTTATATATGTATATATACAGTATTTGTATATGTATATATATATTTTATATTTGGTGTTTTATTTTATAAGTGTATATATATGTATATGTATTTATGTATATATGTATATATGTATATGTGTTCATATGTATATATATTATTATATATATACTGTTTGTATATATATATATATATATATATATATATATATATATATATATATATATATATATATATATATATATATATATATATATTTTATATATTTAGTATTTCTTATATATATATATATATGTATATTTAATATATATGTATGTATATATCCATTATATATATATATATATAAATATCTATATATTTATATGTATATATATAAATATTATTGTTATATATTTATGTAGGTATTTCAAATTCTACTTTGTGCAAATGCTATTATGTAAAATTTTACAAGATTATTTTATTATAAAATTTTGTGACTTGTATATTTTTACCACTCTAAAAATACATTATTATTATTTAAATTCCTGTATTTTATTTGTTATGACCAATTGATATCCAAACCTAGCATAGGTTTTGGGCTCAATTGTGTCTAATACATTCAGAGTCTGTACAAGTCATATTGGACTTGATTCATAGCTCTGGGTCCAGTATCTGGACTTCGGTTCAATTCGAATACATGGACAAAAATAGTAAATAATTAATTAATTAAATTCCAGAAACTATTGCTTGTTGTTTTTGAATTTTTATATATATTTTAAGTGCTGTAAAAATCTGAAAAAAATTGTATTTAAATACTATGTTAATTTAGACAATTTATTATAATTTGTCCAGCATTTATTAAGTGCTTTTGGTATTTTATAAAAATAGGAAAATAGAACTCATTTTCAGTATATTTATGTTTGCTGATTTTTAATAAATATTTATGAGGGTTTATAAATTTCAAAAAAATTAGTATAAATTTCTATAATTAACAAGGATCATTTTGGTACTTTATTTTATGTAAAATTGAGCCTTTTGTCCATCTCAAAAATTGTTGGATCATAGAGTACAGTTTGATTTAATTATGACATAGTTACGACTTGCAACTTTTTGTGTTATTTTGAGTTATAATCGTATTGAACCTCACCCCGCACTAGTATAAAGACCCTAGAAAGTTAGTTAGAGTATTGTGTCATCCCACATTGGTCTTCTATGCTAAAATCACCATTTGGCTAGGTGTCCAGTTAGAAAGTCGTGTTGCACCACTAGTGTCTTAGTGTTTAACTTAGTATAAAAACTAAGTTTATGTATTTATCTCTACAGTGACGAGTTACCAGACATCTATAGTATTTTATCATTGCTTTGCTTTGCTAAAGGTAAGTACTTCTACAAACTTTACATACTGCTATAACAATAAACTGTGATTTTCCAACCATGTTAAATGCTGATCCTTGGGGTAGCAAGTTAAAACTTTGCATGTTGTATTACTTTCAGTCTCTACCATGTTTAGGACAGTTTTTATATCTCTCACATGTTTAAATAACGGGTTAAGGGAAAACTGTTAGTAGTGTACGTGAACATGACCCCCTTCTCTGTATGTATTTACCGCGCACGGTAACATTCTATATGTAACTTTGCCGTATGTTCTGATCTCGCGTTTGTGTATGGATATACATCGATGCCGTTCGTGTACGTATGTGCATGCCAGAAAAACTTGATATGTGCCGCTGTACATCCTATTTACCTATTGACCGATTCACGTACATACTACGATTTTAAACTTTTAAACTATATGTTGTCATTTCTAAAAAGTACTAATTAAACCATGATATGCCATGATTCCAGTTTATTATATTTCTGTTCATGCTTCATATATTTAGTTTGCTAGAATCAGTACTTGCTCCCGTCCTGACAGGATAACGTTGTAGATATTCTTACTGAGGAGGAGTTGCTCTGTGACTCATATTATGGAGTTACTGTCGAGGACCAGGCTTTGTCTTACGAGAATGTACCTGCGGAGAAAATCGTCTAGTTTGTGTAGTTGCTCGGGATATTTAGTGTAGTCATGTATTAGACTACGTGTTTTGTTACTGGACCTGTATCCAGTTTTACATTTCGGACTTGTACTTGGACTTATTATTATATGAGATGACTTTTGTGTTTGGAGCATTTATGACTCACCTTTACATATAGAACTGTTAGCACATTTTAGTCTTACCTTGTTATCTTTAGAACAGCTTACTACGCTTTATCTCAAGCGTAGGCTGGACATGACTCGGCCCGGCCCAACAATTTGGGTAGCGGGTCATGACATGTTTTTAGTGGTGGCCCATACAGGTCTCTGACTAAATTGTTTGGTTACGTTATTGTACCAAGCATGCCTACAATTAGGAACTTAAGGTAATTAGACAACATTAGGAATGACGCTTAGAACACCAAGAGGAATACTAGGATTGCAATATAGGAAACGCATCACATGTTTGTTGTTACAATTGGATTTTCTTGTTATTTATAAATTGTTTAGAGTCCTTATAAGTCCTTTTTATTTTTATTTTTATTTTTATTTTAATTAGATGGTGCTCACTCGTTCATCCTAGTATGTCACACCTGAGAATGGCGCACTCCCTATCCAGTCAGCTGACCAGTTGACCGATACACCTCCACCTACCATATTCTCCCACTCCATAAATCTACAAACCCAGATGCCTCCACCACCTTCCACAACACAGTCCCAGCAGGACCCGATACTCCCACCACCACCTATCACTATACCTACCCAGGCTTCCGTCACACTCGACGGGAACCAACTGCTCACTTTGATCCAGGGGTTCCTAACGACCCAACAGGAGCAGACTACCCTGCTCCGCTAGAGCATGGAGCGTTCTGAGGAACGTACCGTGGTCCCACCACCAGTAGAGCTACGACAGAGAGCAGGGACAATCAAGGACTTCATGGGTCTGAACCCTAAGGAGTTCTTAGGGACTGAGGGCATAATTGTAGCAGATGACTGGCTAGACTCGGTAGAGAGGAAGCTCCTTGGAGCTAGGTTGCCGAATGACCTCCAGGTCGAGGCAGCGGGATTTCTGCTGACAGACTTGGCAGGAGTTTGATTCCGGAATGAGCCGCTATTCGCGAAAGGGAGGGCCACTTAGGATCAGTTCAAGACCCAGTTCAAGAAGAAATTCTTCTCGACCACTGCTAGGGTAGCCATGGGGCTACGATTCCAGAACATCCAACAGGGGAGCCGTTCTGTTGACGAGTATACGACAGTGTTTAGTCGCCTGAGCCGTTTCGCTCTTAGTCTGGTTGCAGACCCAGAGGAGATGACGCGTAGGTTTTGCCATGGGCTAGTTCCAGAGATTGGCATTCTTATAGTGGCGAACGGTAGGACTGACTACTACCAGAGCCTAGAGTTGGCCCGGAGCATTGAGGAGCGTCTTCTGTCTTGCAAGAGGCCGACTTCTGTACACCTTGAGGGACCGTCTAAGCGTCAGGCTTTCCAGCAGAAAGCACCAACGTCGTACCAGCAGACATACCGTCCTCCTACATCACATCACCCGACCCCGCCAGTTAGAGCCCCAGAACCCCGACAGCAGCAGCAACAGAAGGGAGCTTTGTGTGGTTTCTGTAAAAGGCTAGGCCACGACGCTTTCATCTGTAGGAAGAGGTTGGGGCAGTGTTTAGCTTGTGGGTCTGCCACCCATCAGCTTCGGGACTGCCCAGTAGCCAAGATACCTAGAGGGCCGCTCCTGACTCAGCAGCAGAGGTTTGGGCAACATCTGCAGCAGCAGAAGGGACCCCAGGGAAAGACTTATAGTCTAGCCCTTGAGCCGGAGCCAGAGCAGGATTCGGAGTCCGATTATTTGGCTGACGTCATCACAGGTCATGTTTATTTACATACTTTTCTAGCTCTATGCTTGTTTGATTCTGGTGCATCTCATAGCTTCCTGTCATTAGAGTTTATGCATAAACACCACTTAGTAGCTACACCTACCGAGGAGATGAGTAGAGTAATGATGGAAGGCAGACCAGTGCCCATTAGAGTTATATATAGATGCTCTATTACTATAGCCGGGAGAGAGTTTAGGGGACGATTCTTTGTGATGCCACTCCCCGGGTATGATATCATATTGGGGATGGACTGGCTTAGCTATGCCCATGCAGCTAAAGACTGTCATAAGGGTAGTATTCTGTTCAGTCGCCCAGGCACGACACCATTCAGTGTCCGGAGGATAGGGCCGGAGATCAGCCTAGAGCCGAACTGTTGTGCGCCAGTTGGGGAGATAGCACCGCCACACCCTATCATTAGGAAGTTTATGGATGTATTCCCAGAGAATCTTTCAGGACTTTCGCCTGACAGAGATGTGGAGTTTACTATAGATTTAGTACCGGGTTCATCACCAGTATCCCGGGCTTTCTATAGAGTGAACCCCAAGGAGGCCGTAGAGATGAAGGAGCAGATTGATGACCTGTTGAAAAAGGGTTTTATTCGATCTAGTGCTTCTCCATGGGGAGCGCCAGTGCTCTTTATGCCTAAGAATGATGGTACAGTTCGGTTGTGTATTGACTACCGGGCGTTGAATGCCATCACCATTAAGAACAAATATCTTTTTCCCAGGATAGATGATTTGTTCGACCAGTTGAGTGGGGCGAAAGTATTTTCCAGGATAGATTTGAGATCCGGGTACCACCAGGTAAAAGTCAGGGCTGCAGACATCCAGAAGACGGCGTTCAACACGAAGTATGGGCAGTACGAGTTTCTGGTGATGCCATTTGGTCTCACAAATGCGCCAGCTGTCTTTATGAATTTGATGAAAAAGACATTTCACCAGTATCTGGATAAGTTCGTCGTAGTATTTATCGACGACATCCTGATATACTCGAAGACACCGGAGGAGCACGCAGAGCACTTGCGGACAGTTTTGGGGATTCTGAGGCAGGAGAGATTGTATGCCAAATTGTCGAAGTGTGAGTTCTTTTTAGACCGAGTGGAGTTTCTCGGCCATGTAGTTACTGGAGAGGGAATCTCGGTGGATCCCAGGAAGATTGCTGCAGTTGAGACATGGAAGGCTCCGACGTCAGTTTTAGAGATCAGAAGCTTTCTGGGTTTAGCCGGCTATTATAGAAAGTTCATCCAGGACTTTGCTAGGATAGCTGAACCCATGACGAAGCTGACGCAAAAGGACGCAGAGTACATCTGGTCAGAGGACTGCCAGGCAGCATTTGAGGAGCTGAAGAGGAGGTTGACGACCGCTCCAGTTCTGACATTACCTTCAGGATCTAGAGGTTTCACTATATACAGCGATGCTTCGGGAAAGGGGCTAGGATGTGTCCTACAGCAGCATGGGAAAGTGATTGCTTATGCATCTAGGCAATTACGGACTCATGAGCAGAACTATCCTACCCATGACCTAGAGTTAGCTGCGGTGATCTTTGCACTCAAGTTATAGAAATATTACTTATACGGAGAGCGTGTGGAAATCTTTACTGACCACAAGAGCTTGAAGTATGTGTTCACGCAGAAAGAGCTGAACATGAGACAAAGACGATGGTTGGAGTTGATGAAGGACTTCGACATCGATTTACAGTATCACCCTGGGAAGACAAATGTGGTGGCGGATGCGCTGAGCAGGCATCCGATGGCATGGTATCTGATAATAGATCAGCATTTACGGGAAGATCTGGAGAAGCTCGGTATCGAGATAGTTCAGCCAGGATTAGTGATACAGATGATGGCGGTTGATATTCATTCAGGTTTGATGGAGCAGATCAGGGAGGCACGGTCTACAGATGAGAGCCTTTACAGACTTCGAGCCCAGGCTTTAGCTGGATTGCTGGATGACTTCACCGTAGCAGAGGATGGATCTTTGAGGCATGGCAACCGATTGTGCGTGCCGAAGGGAGAGCTGATAGAGGCAGTCTTACAGGAGGCGCATCGATCGAGATATTCTATTCACCCTGGTGCTAACAAGATGTACCGTGACTTGCGGGAACATCTTTGGTGGCACGGAATGAAGAGAGATGTATCATGTTTTATTTCGAGATGCCTAGTTTGCCAGCAAGTCAAGGCGGAGCGCCAGAGGCCAGCTGGTCTGTTACAGCCGTTACCTATTCCCGAGTGGAAGTGGGAACATATTACGATGGACTTCGTCTCAGGTCTTCCTCGTTCCCAAGGAGGAAAGGATGCCATTTGGTCATCGTGGACAGGCTGACGAAGTGTGCGCACTTCATACCCTTCAAGGTGGGGCTTTCCACCGAGAAATTGGCGGAGCTATACATGCAGCAGATAGTTCGCTTGTACGGAGTACAAGTGAGCATCGTGTCAGACAGAGACAACAGATTCACATCCCACTACTGGAGGAGCTTGCAGGAGGAGTTGGGCAGTCGGCTCAAGTTCAGTATGGCGTACCAACCACAGACAGATGGGCAGTCCGAGAGGACGATACAGACGCTAGAGGACATGCTGAGGACTTGTGTGCTGGACTTTGGCGGATCATGGGAGAGCCATCTGCACTTGGTAGAGTTTTCATACAACACCAGCTACCAAGCCAGCATCGGTATGTCTCCTTTCGAGGCACTATATGGACGACGATGCCGTACACCGCTCTTTTGGGGCGATGTTGGGGACATAGTTATACTTGGGCCAGAGATGATCACGGATGCAGCAGAGAAGGTCGGCATGATCAGAGACAGGCTTAGAGTAGCTCAGGACAGGCAGAAACACTGGGCCGATGCTAGTCGCAGACCGATGGAGTTCGTCGACGGTGATATGGTGCTAGTGAAGATATCACCTACTAGAGGGACGATCCAGTTCGGACGAGGAGACAAGTTGAGCCCTAGATACATCGGGCCGTTCGAGATACTTGGCAGGATCGGAGAGGTAGCTTACAGGGTTGCACTTTCACCCAACCTAGCAGGAGTTCACGATGTCTTTTACGTATCCCAGCTGAGGAGATATGTTCTGGACCCCAGCCATGTGCTAAATTATTCAGAGTTGGAGATCGTACCGAGCCTTGCAGTTACTGAGCAGCCAGTGAAGATATTGGACAGGAGGGAGAAGAGGCTGAGGAACAAGGTTATACCCTTAGTACGAGTAGCTTGGAGCCGTCAGTCTCCGGGTGAATCTACTTGGGAGAGGGAGTCGGACATGAGAAAAAGATATCCTTACTTTTTCGACCCAACCGCTGCGAGGGAACCACCCGTTCCCGCTTGATACCTTAGAGGTTAGTTTCGATCGTAGCCTTAGTCATTTGTTGCATTGCTTGCTATGTTAGGAAATTGTAGGGTCTTCAATCCTTGTAAATTTCGAGGACGAAATTTTTTAAGGAGGAAAGACTTGTCAGCCCCTGTTTTTCAAATTGGATTTAATTAGTGTAAATTAGTTTCTAATGACCTATTTGGATTTAAAATAATTTAGTATAATTTTAGAAATTTTTCTAGAATTTTTAGATAATTTCAAAATAGTTTTTAAATCAAAATATATCATTTGGTAATAAACTGAATTATTTTAATATCATTTTGTAATATTTAAAATTATTTTAATATTATTATACAATTTGTTAGATTATTATTATATCGGTTTGTAATTTAGTAAATTGTTTTACTGTGTTATGCAAATTTACTTTTGCATTAGCATAGGGGAGGGACCTATCTGTAAATCCTAAAAGTTGGGGGACCTAACTGCTAAACCTACTTCACCCACCCCCGACGACTGGCAAGATGCCCCCCGACGATCACCGACCTATCCCCGCCATTTTCGGCCGACTTTGACCGCCTCGACCGGCCTAAATTGTCTATAAAGACTCCCCGACCCCGAAACCCTAACCCTAGACTAAAATCCTACCTCCACGACCACCGTCTCCCCCATTTCCCCTTCGCCCGAACCCTAACTCCGGCCATACCCCACCGCCACCTCCACAGCAACTATCACCACCATCCACCACCACCACTAGACGCGCCACGCTGAGGCGAGCGCAGCGCCACCCAAGCGCCACGCCGACGACGCCCCAGCCGCCGTCCAGCCACCTCCATAAACCCTAACTCGATCGGAAACGTAAGTAGCAGCTTCGAATCGTGTCGTGCGTGTCTCGTACACACATATGCGATTCGCCAGGACACGCGCAACATAATGGTGAGTCTGGACACGTAAAACTCGACCCGTACGTGTCGTACATAACGCGGACACGAGACTCGTGTGTCCTTAACTGTCAGGACACAGAGATAGTGTTATCGGGTTTAGACCCATTAACCCATTAAACTAAACCTAACACTAACCCTAACCCAATCTCTAACACACGGCTCGGGCTGACCCCCTGGCCAGCCCGATTGCACCCAAGAACTCGACCCCTCTGGGCCGAGTTCGAACCCCCCTGCTGCTCTGTTTTGTTTTCTTTTTGTTTTATTTTATTTTATTATGTATATATATGTATAAATGTATTTATATATATATGTATATATGTATTTATGTATATATATTATTATATATATATATATACTGTTATATATGTATATATACAGTATTTGTATATGTATATATATATATATATATATTTTATATTTGGTGTTTTATTTTATAAGTGTATATATATGTATATGTATTTATGTATATATGTATATATGTATATGTGTTCATATGTATATATATTATTATATATATACTGTTTGTATATATATATATATATATATATATATATATATATATATATATATATATATATATATATATATATATATATATATATATATAATATATGTATGTATATATCCATTATATATATATAAATATCTATATATTTATATGTATATATATAAATATTGTTGTTATATATTTATGTAGGTATTTTAAATTCTACTTTGTGCAAATGCTATTATGTAAAATTTTACAAGATTATTTTATTATATAATTTTGAGACTTGTATATTTTACCACTCTAAAAATACATTATTATTATTTAAATTCCTGTATTTTATTTGTTATGACCAATTGATGTCCAAACCGAGCATGAGTTTTGGGCCCCATTGTGTCTAATACATTCAGAGTCTGTACAAGTCATATTGGACTTGATTCATGGCTCTGGGTCCAGTATCTGGACTTCGGTTCAATTCGAATACATGGACAAAAATAGTAAATAATTAATTAATTAAATTCCAGAAACGATTGCTTGCTGTTTTTGAATTTTTATATATATTTTAATTACTGTAAAAATCTAGGAATTTTTTTTAAAAATACTATGTTAATTTAGACAATTTATTATAATTTGTCCAGCATTTATTAAGTGCTTTTGGTATTTTATAAAAATAGGAAAATAGAACTCATTTTCAGTATATTTATGTTTGCTGATTTTTAATAAATATTTATGAGGGTTTATAAATTCCAGAAAAATTAGTATAAATTTCTATAATTAACAAGGATCATTTTGGTACTTTATTTAATGTAAAATTGAGCCTTTTGTCCATCTCAAAAATTGTTGGATCATAGAGTACAGTTTGATTTAATTATGGCATAGTTACGACTTGCAACTTTTTGTGTTATTTTGAGTTATAGTCGTATTGAACCTCACCCCGCACTAGTATAAAGACCCTAGAAAGTTAGTTAGAGTATTGTGTCACCCCACATTGGTCTCCTATGCTAAAATCACCATTTGGCTAGGTGTCCACTTAGAAAGTCGTGTTGCACCACTAGTGTCTTTGTGTTTAACTTAGTATAAAAACTAAGTTTATGTATTTATCTCTACAGTGACGAGTTACCAGACATCTATAGCATTTTATCGCTGCTTTGCTTTGCTAAAGGCAAGTACTTCTACAAACTTTACATACTGCTATAACAATAAACTGTGATTTTCAACCATGTTAAATGCTGATCCTTGGGATAGCAAGTTAAAACTTTGCATGTTGTATTACTTTCAGTCTCTACCATGTTTAGGACAATTTTTATATCTCTCACATGTTTAAATAACGGGTTAAGGGAAAACTGTTAGTAGTGTACGTGAACATGACCCCCTTCTCCGTATGTATTTACCGTGCACGGTAACATTCTATATGTAACTTTGCCGTATGTTCTGATCTCGCATTTGTGTATGGATATACACCGATGCCGTTCGTGCATGTATGTGCATGCCAGAAAAACTTGATATGTGCCGCTGTACATCCTGTTCACCTATTGACCGATTCACGTACATACTACGGTTTTAAAATTTTAAACTATATGTTGTCATTTCAAAAAAGAACCAATTAAACCATGATATGCCATGATTCCAGTTTATTATATTTCTGTTCATGCTTTGTATATTTAGTTTGCTAGAATCAGTATTTGCTCCCGTCCTGACAGGATAAAGTTGTAGGTATTCTTACTAAGGAGGAATTGCTCTGTGACTCATATTATGGAGTTACTGTCGAGGACCAGGCTTTGTCTTACGAGGATGTACCTGCGGGAAAACTCGTCTAGTTTGTGTAGTTGCTCGGGATATTTAGTGTAGTCATGTATTAGACTACGTATTTTGTAACTGGACCTGTATCCAGTTTTATATTTCGGACTTGTACTTGGACTTATTATTATATGAGATGACTTTTATGTTTGGAGCATTTATGACTCTCCTTTACATATAGAACTGTTAGCACATTTTAGTCTTACCTTGTTATCTTTAGAACAGCTTACTACGCTTTATCTCAAGCGTAGGCTGGACATGACTCGGCCCGGCCCAATAATTTGGGTAGCGGGTCATGACATATTTTTATTGGTGGCCCATGCAGGTCTCTGACTAAATTGTTTGGTTACGTTATTGTACCAAGCATGCCTGCAATTAGGAACTTAAGGTAATTAGACAACATTAGGAATGACGCTTAGAACACCTAGAGGAATACTAGGATTGCAACATAGGAAACGCATCACATGTTTGTTGTTACAATTAGATTTTTTTGTTATTTATAAATTGTTTAGAGTCCTTATAAGTCTATTTTATTTTTATTTTTGTTTTAATTAGATGGTGCTCACTCGTTCATCCCAGTATGTCACACCTGAGAATGACGCACTCCCTATCCAGTCAGCTGACCAGTTGACCGATACACCTCCACCTATCATATTCCCCCACTCCACAAATCCACAAACCCAGATGCCTCCACCATCTTCCACAACACAGTCCCAGCAGGACCCGATACTCCCCCCACCACCTATCACTATACCTACCCTGGCTTTCGTCACACTCGACGGGAACCAACTGCTCACTCTGATCCAGGGGTTCCTAACGACCCATCAGGAGCAGACTACCCTACTCCGCCAGAGCATGGAGCGTTCTGAGGAACGTACCGTGGTCCCACCACATGTAGAGCCACGGCAGAGAGCAGGGATAATCAAGGACTTCATGGGTCTGAACCCCAAGGAGTTCTTAGGGACAGAGGGCATAATTGTAGCAGATGACTGGCTAGACTCGGTAGAGAGGAAGCTCCTTGAAGCTAGGTTGCCGAATGACCTCCAGGTCGAGGCAGCGGGATTTCTGCTGACAGACTTGGCAGGAGTTTGGTTCCGGAATGAGCCGCTATTCGCGAGAGGGAGAGCCACTTAGGATCAGTTCAAGACCCAGTTCAAGAAGAAATTCTTCTCGACCACCGCTAGGGTAGCCATGGGGCTACGATTCCAGAACATCCAACAGGGGAACCGTTCTGTTGACGAGTATACGGCAGAGTTTAGTCGCCTGAGCCATTTCGCTCCTAGTCTGGTTGCAGACCCAGAGGAGATGACGCGTAGGTTTTGCCATGGGCTAGTTCCAGACAGTGGCATTCTTATAGTGGCGAACTGTACGACTGACTACTACCAGAGCCTAGAGTTGGCCCGGAGCATTGAGGAGCGTCTTCTTTCTTGCAAGAGACCAGCTTCTGTACACCTTGAGGGACCGTCCAAGCGTCAGGCTTTCCAGCAGAGAGCACCGACGCCGCACCAACAGATGTACTGTCCCCCTAATCACATCACCCGACCCCGACAGCAGCAGCAACAGAAGGGAGCTTTGTGTGGTTTCTGTAAAAGGCTAGGCCACGACGCTTTCAGCCTAGAGCCGAACTGTTATGCGACAGTTGGGGAGATAGCACCGCCACACCCTATCATTAGGGAGTTTATGGACGTATTCCCAGAGGATCTTTCAGGACTTTCGCCTGACAGAGATGTGGAGTTCACTATAGATTTAGTACCGGGTTCATCACTAGTATCCCGGGCTTGCTATAGAGTGAACCCCAAGGAGGCAGTAGAGATGAAGGAGCAGATTGATGACCTGTTAAAAAAGGGTTTCATTCGATCTAGTGCTTCTCCAGGGGGAGCGCCAGTGCTCTTTGTGCCTAAGAAGGATGGTACAGTTCGGTTGTGTATTGACTACCGGGCGTTGAATGCCATCACCATTAAGAACAAATATCCTCTGTCCGGGATAGATGATTTGTTCGACCAGTTGAGTGGGGCAAAAGTATTTTCTAGGATAGATTTGAGATCCGGGTACCACCAGGTAAAAGTCAGGGCTGCAGACATCTAGAAGACAGCGTTCAACACGAATTATGGGCAGTACGAGTTTCTGGTAATGCCATTTGGTCTCACAAATGCGCCAGCTGTCTTTATGAATTTGATGAATAAGACATTTCACCAGTATCTGGATAAGTTCGTCGTAGTATTTATCGACGACATCCTGATATACTCGAAAACACCGGCGGAGCACGCAGAGCACTTGCGGACAGTTTGGGGATTCTGAGGCAGGAGAGATTGTATGCCAAATTGTCGAAGTGTGAGTTCTTTTTAGACCGAGTGGAGTTTCTCGGCCACGTAGTTACTGGAGAGGGGATCTCGGTGGATCCCAGGAAGATTGCTGCAGTTGAGACATGGAAGGCTCCGACGTCAGTTTCAGAGATCAGGAGCTTTCTGGGTTTAGCCGGCTATTATAGAAAGTTCGTCCAGGACTTTGCTGGGATAGCTGAACCCATGACGAAGCTGATACGGAAGGACGCAGAGTATATCTGGTCAGAGGACTGCCAGGCAGCATTTGAGGAGCTGAAGAGGAGGCTGACGACCGCTCCAATTCTGATATTACCTTCAGGATCTAGAGGTTTCACCATATATAGCGATGCTTCGGGAAAGGGGCTAGGATGTGTCCTACAGCAGCATGGGAAAGTGATTGCTTATGCATCTAGGCAATTACGGACTCATGAGTGGAACTATTCTATCCATGACCTAGAGTTAGCTGCGGTGATCTTTGCACTCAAGTTATGGAAACATTACTTATACGGAGAGCGTGTGGAAATCTTTACTGACCATAAGAGCTTGAAGTATGTGTTCACGCAGAAAGAGCTGAACATGAGGCAAAGACGATGGTTGGAGTTGATGAAGGACTTCGACATCGATTTACAGTATCACCCCGAAAAGACAAATATGGTGGCGGATGTGCTGAGCAGGCATCCGATGGCATGGTATCTGATGATAGATCGGTATTTACGGGAAGATTTGGGGAAGCTCGGTATCGAGATAGTTCGGCCAGGATCAGTTATACAGATGATGGCACTTAACATTCAGTCAGGTTTGTTGGAGCAGATCAGGGAGGCACAGTCTACAGATGAGAGCCTTCACAGACTTCGAGCCCAGGCTTTAGCTGGATTGCTGGATGACTTCACCGTAGCAGAGGATGGATCCTTAAGGCATGGCAGCCGATTGTGCGTGCCGAAGGGAGAGCTGATAGAGATAGTCTTGCAGGAGGCACACCGATCGAGATATTCTATTCACCCTGGTGCTAACAAGATGTACCGTGACTTGCGGGAACATCTTTGGTGGCATGGGATGAAGAGAGATATATTACGTTTCATTTCGAGATACCTAGTTTGCCAGCAGGTCAAGGCGGAGCGCCAAAGGCCAGCTGGTCTGTTACAGCCGTTACCCATTCCCGAGTGGAAGTGGGAAAACATTACGATGGACTTCGTCTCAGGGCTTCCTCGTTTCCAAAGAGGGAAAGATGCCATTTGGGTCATCGTGGACAGGCTGACAAAGTGTGCGCACTTCATACCCTTCAAGGTGGGGCTTTCCACCGAGAAGTTGGCGGAGCTATACATGCAGTAGATAGTTCGCTTACACGGAGTACCAGTGAGCATCGTGTCAGACAAAGACAACAGATTCACGTCCCACTACTGGAGGAGGTTGCAGAAGGAGTTGGGCAGTCGGCTCAAGTTCAGTACGATGTACAACTCGCAGACAGATGGGCAGTCCGAGAGGACGATACAGACGCTAGAATACATGCTGAGGACTTGTGTGATGGACTTTGGCGGATCATGGGAGAGCCATCTGCACTTGGTAGAGTTTTTATACAACAACAGCTTCCAAGCCAGCATCGGTATGTCTCCTTTCGAGGCATATATATGGACGACGATGCCGTACACCGCTCTTTTGGGACGATGTTTGGGACAGAGTTTTGCTTGGGCCAGAGAGGATCACGGATGCAGCAGAGAAGGTCGGGATGATCAGAGACAGGCTCAGAGTAGCTCAGGACAGGCAGAAACACTGGGCCGATGCTAGTCGCAGACCGATGGAGTTCGCCGACGGTGATATGGTCCTAGTGAAGATATCACCTACTAGAGGGACGATCCGGTTCGGACGAGGCGGCAAGTTGAGCCCTAGATACATCGGGCCATTCGAGATACTTGGCAGGATCGGAGAGGTAGCTTACAGGGTTGCACTTCCACCCAACCTAGCAGGAGTTCACGATGTCTTTTACGTATCCCAGCTGAGGAGATATGTTCCGGACCCCAGCCATGTGCTAGATCATTCAGAGTTGGAGATCGGACCGAGCCTTGCAGTTACTGAGCAGCCAGTGGGGATATTGGACAGGAGGAAGAAGAGGCTGAGGAACAAGGTTATACCTTAGTACGAGTAGCTTGGAGCCGTCACTCTCCGGGTGAATATACTTGGAAGAGAGAGTCGGACATGAGGGAGAGATATCCTTACTTGTTTGACCCAACCGCTGCGAGGGAACCACCCGTTCCCGCTTGATACCTTAGAGGTTAGTTTCGATCGTAGCCTTAGTCATTTGTTGCATTGCTTGCTATGTTAGAAAATTGTAGGGTCTTCAATACTTGTGAATTTCGATGACAAAATTTTTCAAGGAGGGAAAACTTGTTAGCCCCTATTTTTCAAATTGGGTTTAATTAGTGTAAATTAGTTGCAAATGACCTATTTGGATTTAAAATAATTTATTATAATTTTTAGGAATTTTTCTAAATTTTTAGATAATTTTTAAGTAGTTTTTAAATCAAAATATATCATTTTGTAATAAACTGAATTATTTTAATATCGTTTTGTAATATTTAAAATTGTTTTAATATCATTATGCAATTTGTTAGATTGTTATTATATCGGTTTGTAATTTAGTAAATTGTTTTAACTGTGTTATGCAAATTTACTTTTGCATTAGCATAGGGGAGGGACCTATCTGTAAATCCTAAAAGTTGGGGGACCTAACTGCTAAACCTACTTCACCCACCACCGACGACTGGCCAGCTGCCCCCCGACGACCACCGACCTATCCCCGCCATTTTCGGCCGACTTTGACCGCCTCGAACGCCCTAAATTGTCTATAAAGACTCCCCGATCCCGAAACCCTAACCCTAGACTAAAATCCCACCTCCACGACCACCGTCTCCCCCATTTCCCCTTCGCCTGAACCCTAACTCCGGCCATACCCCACCGCCACCTCCACAGCAACTATCACCACCATCCACCACCACCACTAGATGCGCCACGCCGAGGCGAGCACAGCGCCACCCAAGCGCCACGCCGACGACGCCCCAGCCGCCGTCCAGCCACCTCCACAAACCCTAACTCGATCGGACACGTAAGTAGCAGCTTCGAATCGTGTCGTGCGTGTCTCGTACACACATATGCGACTCGCCAGGACACGCACAACATAATGGTGAGTCTGGACACGTAAAACTCGACCCGTACGTGTCGTGCATAACGCGGACACGAGACTCGTGTGTCCTTAACTGTCAGGACACAGAGATAGTGTTATCGGGTTTAGATCCATTAACCCATTATACTAAACCTAACACTAATCCTAACCCAATCTCTAACACACGGCTCGGGCTGACCCCCTGGCCTGCCCGACCGCACCCAAGAACCCGACCCCTCTGGGTCGAGTTCGAACCCCCCCTACTGCTCTGTTTTGTTTTCTTTTTTTGTTTTCTTTTTGTTTTATTTTATTTTATTATGTATATATATGTATAAATGTATTTATATATATATGTATATATGTATTTATGTATATATATTATTATATATATATACTGTTATATATGTATATATACAAAAAAAAAATACAGTATTTGTATATGTATATATATATTTTATATTTGGTGTTTTATTTTATAAGTGTATATATATGTATATGTATTTATGTATATATATGTATATATGTTCATATGTATATATATACTGTTTGTATATTTTTTTTTTTTTTTATATACTGTTTGTATATATATATATATATATATATATATATATATATATATATATATATATATATATATATATATAAAATAAATATATATATATATATATATATATATATATATATATATATATATATATATATATAAATATATATATATATATATATATATATATATATATATAAATATAAATATAAATATAAATATAAATATATATATATATATATATATATATATATATATATATATATATAAATATCTATATATTATATGTATATATATAAATATTGTTGTTATATATTTAAGTAGGTATTTTGTGACTTGTATATTTTTACCACTCTAAAAATACATTATTATTATTTAAATTCCTGTATTTTATTTGTTATGACCAATTGATGTCCAAACCTAGCATGGATTTTGGGCACAATTGTGTCTAATACATTCAGAGTCTGTACAAGTCATATTGGACTTGATTCATGGCTCTGGGTCCAGTATCTGGATTTCGGTTCAATTCGAATACATGGACAAAAATAGTAAATAATTAATTAATTAAATTCCAGAAACTATTGCTTGTTGTTTTTGAAAATTTATATATATTTTAAGTGCTGTAAAAATCTGGGAAAATTTTATATAAATACTATGTTAATTTAGACAATTTATTATAATTTTTTCAGCATTTATTAAGTGCTTTTGGTATTTTATAAAAATAGGAAAATAGAACTCATTTTCAGTATATTTATGTTTGCTGATTTTTAATAAATATTTTTGAGGGTTTATAAATTCCAAAAAAATTAGTATAAATTTCTATAATTAATAAGGATCATTTTGGTACTTTATTTTATGTAAAGTTGAGCCTTTTGTCCATCTCAAAAATTATTGGATCATAGAGTACAGTTTGATTTAATTATGGCATAGTTACGACTTGCAACTTTTTGTGTTATTTTGAGTTATAGTCGTATTGAACCTCACCCCGCACTAGTATAAAGACCCTAGAAAGTTAGTTAGAGTATTGTGTCACCCCACATTGGTCTCCTATGCTAAAATCACCATTTGGCTAGGTGTCCAGTTAGAAAGTCGTATTGCACCACTAGTGTCTTTGTGTTGAACTTAGTATAAAAACTAAGTTTATGTATTTATCTCTACAGTGACGAGTTACCAGACATCTATAGCATTTTATCGCTGCTTTGCTTTGCTAAAGGCAAGTAATTCTACAAACTTTACATACTGCTATAACAATAAACTATGATTTTCCAACCATGTTAAATGCTGATCCTTGGGGTAGCAAGTTAAAACTTTGCATGTTGTATTACTTTCAGTCTCTACCATGTTTAGGACAGTTTTCATATCTCTCACATGTTTAAATAACGGGTTAAAGGAAAACTGTTAGTAGTGTACGTGAACATGACCCCCTTCTCCTTATGTATTTACCGCGCACGGTAACATTCTATATGTTACTTTGTCGTATGTTCTGATCTCGCATTTGTGTATGGATATACACCGATGCCGTTCGTGCACGTATGTGTATGCCAGAAAAACTTGATATGTGCCGCTGTACATCCTATTCATCTATTGACTGATTTACGTACATACTACGGTTTTAAACTTTTAAACTATATGTTGTCATTTCTAAAAAGAACCAATTAAACCATGATATGCCATGATTCCAGTTTATTACATTTCTGTTCATGCTTCGTATATTTAGTTTGCTAGAATCAGTACTTGCTTCCGTCCGGACAGGATAACGTTGTAGGTATTCTTACTGAGGAGGAGTTGCTCTGTGACTCATATTATGGAGTAACTGCCGAGGACCAGGCTTTGTCTTACGAGGATGTACCTGTAGAAAAACTCGTCTAGTTTGTGTAATTGTTCGGGATATTTAGTGTAGTCATGTATTAGACTACGTGTTTTCTAACTGGACCTGTATCCAGTTTTACATTTCGGACTTGTACTTGGACTTATTATTATATGTGATGACTTTTGTGTTTGGAGCATTTATGACTCTCCTTTACATATAGAACTGTTAGCACATTTTAGTCTTACCTTGTTATCTTTAGAACAGCTTACTACGCTTTATCTCAAGCGTAGAAGGACATGACTCGGCCCGGCCCAACAATTTGGGTAGCGGGTCGTGACAAAAATCTATATCAGATATTAAAGTACGCAGAAAAATTAGAGTATTACCTGAGATTGGTCACAACTGCTATCGATGAATCGTACCCGACACAACTCGTCCCAGGACACGGACAATTCCTAGACCACACATAAAACAAACAGATGGAACACAAGAATCGTTGAGGACTAAAGGGGAAGGACTAAAATTAATTGAAGCATTAGAATTACCGAATCGAAAGAAGGAGAATCAATTTAAGTCGAGTACCACTCACCTGAACCAAAGATTCATTCCGACTTGCAACAGAACCGTCAAACTCTCGTCGCGAAAGAATTGATCGACACGAATACCCAATCGAATCAATCGACTCCGTCGTCGAGAACTGCCAACGTTGAGACCCGACCAAGAGCAAGAAGAAGAATTAAATCCGAATTTAAACGAAATTAGATTCCACAACTCTGGATTTGAGTAATTTTAAGAGGTTCGATTAACTCACCAAGATTTATACTCTGATTGGAGAAGATAAGAACTCACAGAGGAGATCGACGCCTAGAGAACCCATGCAGTCATCGCCATCGCCGGAGAGACGACTCGTCGTTGTCGATCGCTGCGTTTGAGCGTGTGCCACTGGAGACGAAATCAAAATCAGTCGATCACGACCCAGATCTGAGCTCTCGGATCTAAACGGCATTGGAACGGAGCGGATGTAACGCCCAGTCCCAAAATACGTATAGGACTAGGATACGGTACATGCCAGCAACACTTTACCAATGGGCCGAAGCTCAAAATAAGCCCATTAGCAAAATGCTTAAGCTGTAAATCATGATAATAAACCCAGAGTATAATATAAGTCACAGGCACAGATCTAATCTCATCCACGCAGAAATATGACACAATATATCAAGTCCCATAAAATGATACTAATAAAAAAATCTGTCCAACATGAAATATGAAAGTAACTGTGCGGGTAAGACATCCCGAAACTACAGTAAAAGAAATACATAATCCACTACATGTCCACTGAAAAGAAAGAAAATAATAGCAAGTCTATGAATGAAGAGACATGTCTCAAGAGAAGTCTTCAGCCACTATCTCGTCCTCCTGTGAAGGTGCGTCACCAGTCTCGACTCCAGGACCGTATACCTTCGGGTAGTCCTCGTCTCTAACTAAGCCTGGAGAGATCACCAGGTCCTCAGAGGACTAGCAAGACACATAATATACATGCCTACTGTACAGTAACTCTCATGCAAGAAATATAGGAATAATCAATCGAGAAAAGAATAACACAAAAAAAAACTCTACAGATGGTGACATGTCATGAGAATATAATATTAATCATGGCTAAAACCGTAGTCCAAGAAGGCACAAACAGTCCTATAATAGGTTCTCTATCGTAACCCGGGGAGGCACTAACAATAGAGGATAGCCACGGCTAATAAAACATTCCCTCCTAAGGTACTAGGAAGCCAAGTCTATTTAGTCATGTCCAAGTCAAGTACAAGTCAAACAGGTCAGGAAAATATGGCACAGGCATAGCAGTACTATTACTAGACATGATCAAGATAATAAAGACAGAAAGTAATATAAAAAATGAGCAAAAACTACGTGCACGTAAAACTAGAATAACCAAGTCATGGAGCAAGATAAACATGGAATCAAATATGACAGTGAAAAATAGCAATATGGAAAAGCATGTAAGTACTGTAAAGCTTGGCAAGGTGTACTTGCCTGGTGGTAGCAAAAGTCCTTCAATTAAAGAGCCACAAAACCTGAACTCCCGCAAACACCTCCGGATGCTGAAACAAACATTTCCAATAGTCCCAAAATAAGCAAAATAGCTAGAATAGCCTACCCATAAGTCCAATTCTGGACACAGGGGTAAAACGGTAATTTTGGGTCAAAACGGTGTCCGCCGTTGGACCCGCTTTGCATCAAAAAGCGTGCCAAAGTCAATGGTCTCTAAAGTCGTCAAACTACATATCTACGAATTTGTTTTGATGATACAAACCCAATGGTATGTCCAATTTTGGATTCTGATGAGCCTTGCACAAAATTGCCCATTGAATCGGATCGTGGGGCCCACAAAACGGCGATCCGATCAACTGTCTCAGAATTGGACTAAACTTGGCATACAGGACCAAAAAAATGATACGGTCCTGTTGGCGCAAGTTTCGTCTCGATCTGATGAGCGTGCACAAAGTAATTAGGAAATTTCAAAAAAGGTCGATACGGTAATTTTCGACAGATACGCATCAAATTCGTCGTGCACATGCGACCAATTTGAATTCCGTCAATGCCCACACGTCCACGAAGTCGATACGCACCTTTCGATACTTTCGGTTCGCGACCATGTTGCCCGGATTGGCGGGACGCACGTTGGCTCGGGAGAATTTTAAAGTTTTTGAAAACTGTTTTTAATGATAAATTCTCGATTTCGTAAACTATTTTCTCTGCACATAATTAATGAAAATCAAAACTACAAAATAGGTTAGGAAGCCCTATATGTTGTCTTCACGTTGGTTTAATTAGTTTGTGAAAATATTACACAGACTGCTTGGAAACTGGGCATAAACATAGGTATTTGGGATACCTACAAACTGTTTCTGAAACAGTTTTTCCAAGTTTTGATTGTCTTTCCAATCCGATCACTCGACTACTTTGAAAACTAATTAATGACGAGTCGAGAGGGTCATGAGGGTTATGAATAGGATTTTATGGTTCGAGAAATGATCGAGTAGGTTTAGAGAAATTGGGTTCAAAATATTGTACCTCGCAGTTTCAAAACTGAGGCACTCTATTTCCGTGCGGGTTGCTTGCTGTCGCGGTGTTGGCGGCGACGCTCCGGTGGTTTTTCGACGGTGACGCGGTGGTGCGCCGGGGTCGTCCAGAGGCAGGGGTGGAGGGGACAGTCAGGTGGACGTCGATAAGTTGGGTTTTTTCGAACTTCGACTTCAAACATGTATATATATACTTCTCGGTTAAATCCTATTTTTAGATTGTTTTAAACCAAAGTTCGAGTAGGTTTTTGATTGGGTTAAAGGAGAATCCAATTTAAATGAGGTTAGAAAAGATTTGGATTGATTCGGCCAAGATTTGATCAATGCTTGATCAAATCAAATAAAAAAATTTAAAACTACACTCGGGCTGGTCACAGGCACGGGGAGGAGGAGAGTGAACAGTGCTTTGCACTGTTCACGAATTTGTTTTTGTTTTTCCTTTTTCTTATCTCTTTTTTCTAATATATATATAGATATATCCTATTATGCATATATATTGATATGTAAATATCTAAATATACCCAATAAAATCTCAAAAAAAATCCCTATATTATCTATCCTCATAATTAATTTATTTAAATATCTATACATATGTATAACAACTCAATTAGCGATAAAATCAATTAATAATATCTAATAATAACAATGATGATTATTTAATCACAAAAATTACTTTAATAATAATAAAATAATAAAAATCATCCAGTGGTTATTTTTAGTGAACTTATACTACACTCCTTATTCGGGTCCAGAAAATGGTACAAATATTGTCAAACACCTATTTAATAATATTAATACCAATATTGTACAGTATTTAATAAATAGAAATACAATATCAAATTCTAAAATAATTTAAGAAATATTTGCACACATAAAATATGTCTACATGGCCGTCCTTGGTCTCTCTATATGCCTACATAGGCTTAGGTTGGTTCGGGCCCAGTTTGGACCAAATTAGTGCAACCGGGTCACCTAAAACTCAATATTCTAATTAATAAATAAATCAATCATCGGTGGGGGGGTTAAGTCGCAACTTGGCCTGGTTTTTCTAGTTCAGGCATCACTATGGCTAGACCTACCTTAGCATGACTAATACACTAGTCAAGGCTCACTGCTACATCATCTGTGCCACAATTCCTAGACGTCTTGTGCTCCAAAACTCAACAATGGCTAAGGTCATATTTAATAATAATTTAATTTAAAAAAATACTCATAAATTCCATAAAAATCCTATTTAAGGCAATTAAATAATAAAAAAAATTTCAAAAATTCAGGGGTTTTACATCCTACCCCCCTTAAAAGAATTTCGTCCTCGAAATTAAAATAACTTACTATTGGAAGGAAACGTATGATAATGGTTCTAAGGGGTCTCTATAGTTGTCCTAATCAAACATTTAACAAGCAAGCACAAACTACTATTCTGCTTATTATCACTATCATAAAATTATGTTATTACCTTCATTTGCTCCTTGGGTTGCTGTTCCGGCTTCAACTCTCATGGCAAAGGCCTGTCCTTGTCGAGGTGCTTCCGCCTGTTGTCTCGTCTGCACGAGCTGTGTTGCCTGGTCAGGAAGTGGTCCTCGTGGATATCCTCCTTGGGCTGGTGCTGGTGGTGCTAGTCTTTCAGTACGCTTCTCTGGGCAAGTGTGGATATGGTGCTGATCAGAGCCGCAACGTAAACACAACTTCAGTCTTCGTTGGCAATCCTTTTCGACATGTCCTCTCTTCTGACAGTAATGGCAGATGGAAAGTTCGCTATTTGCATATGGGGCAACTCTTGGTTGTTGGTGTACGACGACACGTCTTTCAGGTCCTCCTGATGATGCTTTTGCTGATGGTGTTGTTGGATGTGGTCGCTTCTCGCTGGTTCCCCTTCGATGGACTCGCTCTAAACGTCGTGCTGCAGTAAGAACTTCGGAGTAAGTGGTAGGTGCTAAAGCCCCAATAAGCTCCTGTAGTCTGTAGCTCTGTCCTTCGTAGAATTTCTCGGCCTTCTCTTCTTCAGTCTGGATCAATGTAGGTGCGAAGTGACTCAGTCATAGAAACTCGGCGTTATATTCTTCCACGGTCTTGCTGCCTTACTCGAGGTGCAAAAATTTTCTTCGAAGCTCTGCTTTGAAAGTGGCAGGGATAAACATCTCTTGGAAGAGTTTGGAGAACTCCTCCCAAGTGACATTATCCTGCCCAAGTCTTTTCTCCTCTGTAAGCCACCAGTGGTGCACATTGTCGATCAGCTGCATCCTGACGGCAATCATCCATCGATCTCTCGGTAACTCGGCTGCCTCCAATTGATGCTCAATGTTGGTGAGCCATTCAAGAATTTCGGTGGGCTCCTCCTTGCCCGAGAACTTGTCTGGCTTCAACTGGCGAAAGTTTGCGATGGTTCCTGTCGTCGTCTGGGGAACTGGTGGAGTGGCTCTCTCTAGTGCTGACACGATGCGATCCTCAATGTGCTCCGTCTGTCTCTGCTGGGCCTCCATCTAAACTTGTTGTTGCGCTTGCATCATCACGTAGATGGTCTAAAAAAGCTGCTGGGGATCCATCATCTGTCCAAGCTGGGGAAACATCGTCGGTAGCATCGGTGACAGTGCTGGCATGGATGGGATGTCGTCTCTCCTGACCTTTGGTGGGTGCAAAGCTGCTGGATCGTCAGGTTGGGTAGAAGAACCTCTAACCGGTGGCGGGGTCGTGTCGACATGAGTTACTATAGCGCCCTGCGGGGTGACGGCAGGGTTCTCGTCATTAGCTTGAGGGTCCATTCCACTGCTGTCACTACCACTTTTCTAGCTTGCGGATATTTTGGTCATTTTTAAAATTTTGTGAATTATTTGGAATTATTAGTTATTATTTGGGTTTATTATATTTAATATGATTTTTGGTGATTTTTGGTGATTTTTAGGAGAATTGATTTTGGGCCTATAGTTGACTTTGACTTGTGTTGACTAGAAGACTAACCTAGTGACTAATCTAGGTTATGGCCACTTAGTTAGGTTAAGTAACCTTGGTTTGACCTAATTTAATGAGGTTTAAGTCATTGGAACTAGTTAGGAGTGATTTGGAGTTGATTAGGCAAAAATGGCTTATGATTTCATAAGTCATGACTAATGACTTGAGGCTTATTAGCCCATAGGCCCACACCATGAACCAACCCTAACCCTAATCAGCCCATGGCTGGACACTTAGCCTCCCCCATCCTATTTAATACCCTCCCAAAGTTAGGGCTAGCCTCCATTAGGTGTTCTTGCCAAGTTTTAGAAAGAGGTAATTCTCCATCTTCAATAAATCCTAGTAAATCCATTTTAATTCCTTTTTAACCCAAACAAATTGCATTGGGTTCTAAATTCTTCCTACTTTCTGTTGGCATCAAGTGTTCTCAGATTTGGGGAGCTTTGGAGGAGTTTCACCATTGTGAAGAATATCACTCATTGAACTTTTTGGAGGATTTTGATACATAGAGGTAACTTCCTATATTCACCATAGAATCCTGAGATTTTGCATCATTAGGGAGCCCTAAACCTAACATAATAGTAGGAATAGGAAACCTTAAGTTTTCGTGTCATTTCGTGTCCAATCTGGACACGTACCAGTGTCCTGTGCATGGTGTTTGTGGAAATGCCACAGTGAAAGTTTTCATGTTATTTTTTATTTGTGTTTGAATGAAAAATCATGTTTTGGTGTTGCTTATCCATTTCTGTAGCTCTGAGTTGATTTCGTGCTTGTGTCGTGTCGTTTGGACACGCGTGCACACGACCTCGTGCGCGGCCTAGGGGATCCCCTGCTACTCGGGGTCCCCACAGGATACGATACGGCGTGTCTTGACACGAAATTTCGTAGGAACATTGGGGTACTGTCTGTCGTCACTCTCCCCAAGTTTCAAGAGATTTCGTGGTCTGGATTGGGAGATATCTGCCGTGCACGGGGAATCCACTGTTCTGCGCACAGTGTGCACTTAGCCACTGATACGGCTTTGGTTCACGGATACGACGACACGAGGACACGTTTCAGGCACTTAGACACGAGCACCTATACCTAGTCTAGTTGGGGACACGAGCACGAGGCCTGAGATGGCCTATGTCGGGTGCACGACACGCGTGCACACCCGCACGACGCTGTCCGGTGTGTGTACCCAGTTTATCCGATTTTGGGTTTAATTGTACTGGACACGTTTGTGTCCACTTTGGTGGAAACAAACCACTTGTGTGACACGTGTGTAATGTGGTTATACTGTACCAACCTATCTATGGGTATTTTAGTTCGAATTTGTTGGGTAATTTCTATTTTCATAATTTCCTGAAAACTGTGAGTTATCACTGTATCCTATTTTTCCTTCCAGATTTTTAAATGTGAGTTTGTCATGAACTTTTAACCCATTTGTAGGAACGATATAGTAAAGCGTAATACTCTAGAGGGGGGTGAATAGAGTTGGCAGCGGAATAATGCTAATTAAAAAATGTTAGCAACACAATCACAGTTTATAATCACAGTTGAAATAATGTAAAGGTAGAGTTCAGAAAGCAAACGCAAAGACAGCGATGTATACTGGTATCCCTCTGTTGAGGACTAATCCAGTCGGTAGAACTCTTGATACCAGTTGAATCCACTATAGGAAAAACCGCAAGTTTTCTTACGAAGTCCTTGCAACTTCTACAACGCGAGCTTTGATACGAAGAACTCGTCCAACTTCAAATGTGAAGAGGTATTCTTCAATCAAGCCTTTTGATTACAATCTCTCAGAAACTTCTAGACCGTACCGCACTGGCAAATCGACTAGAGGATTGTAACTGGCTTGGGATCTGAAAATGAAAGCTCTAGAAAACTCTTTGGAAGGCAGAAAGCTTTTTAGATAGAGAGAAGATTGAAAGTGAATGAGTGAATTGAAATGATCGAAATCCATCTCTATTTATAGGAATTCCAAAGGGAGAACTCTGTCAAAATTCGGGCAGAATTCGGGCAGAACTCGATGAGCAAATCTCGGTCAAATCCGCAACTGCAGGAGGACCAAGTTCCAGAGAATTTCAAAAATCAAACGGCCACCAACCGAACTC
The DNA here is from genome assembly GCA_029216955.1 of Iris pallida. Classification (NCBI taxonomy): domain Eukaryota; kingdom Viridiplantae; phylum Streptophyta; class Magnoliopsida; order Asparagales; family Iridaceae; genus Iris; species Iris pallida. The sequence continues at coordinate 1,404,044 of JANAVB010041220.1, read as the reverse complement.
TGGCCGAACTCTGGCCGAGTTCTGTCAGGGTTAGGTTAGTGTTTTAAAATAGATTTTTGGTGATTTTTGAAAACCTTTTTGAAAACCTTTTTGTAAACATTTTGATAGGTCATTTTAAAAACATTTTGAACTATTTTGGGGATAGCCTATTTGCCAGTACGACTCGGTGTACAACGTATTCCTAGACTCAAATAAAGTGAAAAATTACATTGCATAGGAAGTACAGACTCAAGTAGGCAAACAGATCTTCAGTCTTGAACGGAGTGAATATCCAATCTTGCTTATGTCCAAGAAGCTGAGATGTCCCAACAAGCTTCGTATATCCAGACAGAGTTTTGATCAATTATTAAAATCAGGTTGACCATATGACCAATGGGCCAACAATCTCCTCCATTTTGATAATTGACAAACTATGAATGATATAACATTAAGCTTGTTCAAGCTTGTTCAAAAATATCAAAAAGTAGAAATTGTTCATAACCTGTATTTAACTCAAAAAAAATGTTAGATCATTTTTAATTTTCTCCCCCTTTGTCACTTAGCAAAATAATTGCACAAGAGAAGGCTCCCCCGTATTAAATGCAGAAGACTCCCCCGCAATCAATGCATAAGTAACAAATAGCGAGAAAACAAATAAAAGAAATATAGTATAAGAATTAGAGATATAGCATCACAGACATGTAATGTTTCTACAAAATATCATCACAGGCATGTATTGCTTCAAAAACATAAAAAAATCTCAGGCATGCTATTTCACAGGCACTTAAAAATGGAGAAGCAGTATAAAGAGATAGTGCTTAAACAAAATGCTGAAATAAACTGAGATGTCATAAATGAAACATCATAAACATGTCCATGAAGATAAAAAGTACTGATAGCAAACTACAAAGTACTGATAAAAAGTAAATAATAAAAACTTGGAATGTCGGAGCATTTCCAAGTATACAATAGAATATCACGAATAATCAAATCAGATCTCATCATCACTATCCTCATCAATATCATCAGCAGCGTGGCCAGCATGACCGGAAGTACCAGCACCAGAAGTACCAGCGCCAGTAGGATGAGTAGGGGCGCCAGCATAGAACTCACCAACGTAATCTCGAGGAGCACGATACCAGTCATAGGCGTTACCTGGTTGGAAGTAGACATGAACAGTCTCATCCTCACAGCGGTAACCCGAAAAAGCTGGATCTCGAGGGATGGAACCGGCTGAATAACCAGTCTGAGCGAATCGAAGATCAGCCAAGGAGTTTGCCATCGCCTGATAACGGGTGACATCGCAGAACTCACGCTCGCGAGCCATGTCCGTCATCGAGACGTGCAAAGATGATAAATGCTGATGTATGCCCTCAAAAGTCATGGCATACGGCTGATGTAGTGAAGATGGTGCAGTAGGAGGAGCAGGAGGTGGAGCTGAAGCAGTCCGGCTGCGACGAGAAAGCTGGAGTAACTTGGGCTCAGAGTCCTGAGTACAAGTCGATAGATCGATCTCGAATCGCTGAAAGATACGAGGGAGAATCATCGCGTAAGAGAGATTTCGATCTCTAGCACGACAACGTCTCATCATCTGAATAATAGTCTTAGGGGCAGAAAAAGGAATCCCTTTGATAAGATGGTACATGGCGGATAGCTCAAGCGAAGTCACATCATCCTTGGAAGTAGATTTTGGAAGAAGAGTAGAGTAGATGATGCGATACAATTCGTAGTTAAACAAGTTCAGGTTGTTAGCCTTGAACTTTCCAGAATGTACTCTGTCAGGTGCATAGAGTTCCGTTTTGAAACTCGTGAGTGTAGTGCCTTCGGGGAAATCGAATTCCGTGATATCAACTAGCGGTTCACCTTCATTGGGAATACCAAGAATCTCCGCTAGGAGGACATCATTGAACTCAATGTCTATGCCTCCAATACGTGTGCTCACGTCAAAAGTGTTAACTACGAGATTGCAATAGAACAATCTAATGGCATTAGTAGCTATTGGGAAGCACAGTTTAACAAGTAAGTGTAACCCTAATGCCTCAAATAAGTAACGATGATCAGGGAATACCGTCCATTTAACCGGAGCGCCGCTACTTATGGATCGGGTGGAAAAGTCACCGTACCATAATAAAGCTTGATCGAGGGTTTGAAAGAAGAACCCATCGAAAGCGCCGTCGCTCTTTTGGACCGGCGAAAACAAAGAATCCGTGTGAGGATTCGAAGAGGACCCTTCCTCACTAGGAGTGGTCTTCTTCCTCTTAGACGGATTAAATCTAGGTGCCATTGAAATAAAAAGCAGTAATTTGAAAGGTGGAGAGAGAGGGAGTTATACCTCACAAAAATTGGATATGTTGTAGAGAAGAACGATCTCCGCACGATTCCAAAATTTGGAAGGATTTCACCAAGTAGATAGGAAGCAATGGGTTGGTGAATACCTAGGGTTTGGAGGAGTTTCGGGCGGCTGGAGCTGCTGTTTGAAAGTTTGGAAGCAATGAAAGAGAAGAAGCTCTCGGGTTCTGTATATATATATACACAGACATCCTTAATCGAACTCGGGCCGAATTCGGTCAGAGCTCTGGCCGAATTCGCCTAGGGTTCTTTCAGGTTGATTTTTGCTACTTCTTTTTCATTGACTCGTTGCAAATATTTAATTCAAAGATTAGTTATTTTAGTCTTCAAATAACATAATTAATAATATTTTATGAATTAAATGTCATTATACAGTGACTGTCTCAGATTAGCTGTAGGAGTACTGTCCCAGCTGGCGGAAGTTCACCGGGGAACTCTTAAGTACCGCTTCGCTTCAACCGTAGTTGTGGTGACAGACAGACTCTTTATTAGCTTGTCTCTAACACAGTTTTTGCATAATGATATATAATCATAAAATAAAATCAATTAATATTATTGACGTCCAAAATTCCTAATTCTCGACGTAAATAATTGAAACGATCTTCCGCTAGAGGTTTAGTGAAGATGTCAGCTAATTGATTTTCAGTATCTATGTACACAAGGTTTATATCTCCATTTTGATGATGATCTCTAAGAAAATGATGTCTAGTTTCAATATGTTTAGTACGAGAATGACATACAGGATTCTTAGTCAAATTAATGGTGCTCGTGTTATCACAGAAAATGGGAATATGTGTGAAAAATAAATCAAAGTCTTCTAGGGTTTGTTTCATCCACAAAATCTGAGCGCAACAACGTCCTGCGGCGATATACTCAGCCTCTGTTGTTGATAAGGCTACGGAATTTTGCTTTTTACTAAACCAAGAGACTAGAGCCTTGCCTAAGAAATGACATGTACCGCTAGTACTTTTTCTATCAACCTTGCATCCAGCAAAATCTGCATCCGAATAACCAATAAGGTCAAAGGATTTAGTTTTGGGATACCACAAGCCGACAGAAGAAGTGCCCTTAAGGTATCGAAAGATACGCTTAACTGCGGTCAGATGTGATTCCTTTGGGTTAGCTTGAAAACGTGCACATAGGCAAACACTAAACATTATATCTGGACGACTAGCAGTTAAGTAAAGTAAACTACCAATCATACCTCGATACTTACGTGTGTCGACTGGCTTGCCTTGTTCGACAGAATCAAGCTTTATTGAAGTTGCCATCAGAGTGCCAATAGGTTTGACATTGTCCAGATCGAACTTCTTTAGCAAATCTTTTGTGTACTTGGCTTGATTAATGAACGTCCCATTGTCGGTTTGTTTGATTTGCAATCCGAGAAAGAACTTCAGCTCTCCCATCATGCTCATCTCAAACTCATTCTGCATACACTTAGAAAATTCTTGATAAAAAGATTCATCAGTGGATCCAAATATGATATCATCAACATAGATTTGAATTAAAAGCAGCTTGCCATTAAAAGATTTAATAAATAGTGTAGTGTCAATCTTTCCTTTTGAAAAACCATTGTCAAGTAAAAAAGAGCTTAGACGGTCATACCAAGCACGAGGGGCTTGTTTCAAACCATATAAGGCTTTCTTCAACTTGAAAACATGGTCAGGATTTTTGAAATCCGTAAAACCCGGAGGTTGTGCTACAAAAACTTCTTCTTTTATAAAGCCATTTAGAAAAGCACTTTTTACATCCATGTTTGCATGACCGAGTCTCATGTGTCATAGATGACTCTCATCACTTTTGGCCATTAAGCATCTACCTGAAATGTTAGCTTCTTCCAGCAGATAGAAAACATATATATTGTCTTCCCTGATTCCTTCAAAGATAGTACTACCAGTTGAGCTATCAACTATAGTACATTTGTCTTTGCCAAAGTTGATACCATAACCATGATCAGCTAGATGACTTATGCTGAGCAGATTATATTTCAACTCGGTAACCAGACAGACATCTTTAATCACGGGATAGGGAGACTTACCAACATCACCGATACCAATAATATACCCTTTCAAATTATTACCGAAGGAAACATAACCTTCCTTCTTCTTCTTCGACAGTGTTGCAAATAGGGTAGCGTCACCGGTCATATGCCGTGAGCAACCGCTATCGAGGATCCATTTGCTTCTAGCATGTGAAGGGTGTTCCACCTACAAAACAGTTTGCAGATAAAACCTTTGGTACCCATTTCTTGTAGGGTCCTGAATTGTTAGCTTTAGGTATCCAAGCATAAACATTTAAATCTACAAGCTTTCTCATTCTACATGCAGATGATATATGACCAATGAGGCCACAATAATGACATTGTGCATGTCGAGTGTTGAAAGCTGAGTGGTGTGCATGGTTGGTAGGTTTGGGTTTTCTAGTATAGAAGAATGCATACCTATGATCATGTTTGGGCTTAACCTTTTGGGGTAAAGGTTTTATATGGTTTGGTCTGACAGTATTTGGCTTGGGAATGTTCCGAATTCTCGGTAAGTGACACGTGTTAGGATAGGAAGCAGCATGCTCAGGCTGTTTTCCTAACCTAATTTCCAGCCTTTTGGAAGTGTCATATAACTTAGTATAATCAGAAGTGAGTGATTCCATTCTGATTTGTGCAGATTGAAGACTTTTCTTTTCTCTAGAAAGATCTTCTCTCAATTGGTCTATAATCTTGTCTTTCTCTTCGGATGACTGTTTAGTCTCGTGTAATAAGAGCTTTATAGAGGAAAGCTCACCAGACTCACTAACATTAGCTCTAACCTCAGCTAGTAGGTCGGTAAGTCTTCCTATTTCTCCTTTGTACTCTTTGAGTACCTTCTTAGCTGTCTGATATTTACTACACAGTTTCCTGTAGTCAAGCATCAGGTCACTGAAGGCATCTCCTAATTGCTCAAAGGTGAAGTCATCATATGTTTCTACAGGTTCAGTAGGTACCTGATCGATTGCTATGAAGTAGATGTTTGCAGCGTCCTCTGAATGTTCATCTTCTGAGTCGCTAGCTTCACTCTCATGCCATATGCTGGTGTTGGCATATTTCCGAGACGTTGATCTTTTCAGGTTGCCTTTTTCATACCTGTTGTTCTTCTTGCTCGATGATGAGTTGATGGGACAATCTTTCTTCATATGTCCCTTCTTCTTACAGCCATAGCAGACAGCATCTTCTTGATACCAGTTGTTGCTGTTGTTCTCTTTGACTCTCTTCTCATGTCTCATGAATCTTTTGAACTTCCTTGCTAGGAGAGCTTGATCTTCAGCGTTAGATCCACTGCTGTCTGAGTCATCTTCAGCAGCTTTTCTGTGCTGAGCCTTGAGGGCGATAGTCTTCTCCTTTGGAGCAGGCTCTTCAAAATCTTGTAGCTCCAGTTCATGAGTGAGTAGTTTACCCATGAGTACTTCAAGTGACATTGTGGTGAGGTCGTTTCCTTCAATGATAGCTGTAGCCTTTGGAATCCAGTTCTTGGTGAGAGCTCGCAGGAGTTTGCGAATCTTTTTGTGGTTACTGTAATCTTTGCCTAAGGAGGACAAAGGGTTTACAATATCCAAGAACCTCTCGAACATTTGTGTGACTGTTTCATTTGGCTTCATTTTGAACGCCTCGTACTCTTGAGTAAGTCTGCTGACTTTTGACTCCTTGACTTGAGTCGTGCCTTCATGTGTAACTTTGAGAAGCTTCCACACACCATTTGCCGTTGTGCATGTAGATACCCTGTTAAATTCTGTTCTGTCTAAGGCACAAAAAAGAGCATTAATGGCACGTGCGTCAAGACTGGCCTTTTTCTTTTCTTCCTCTGTATAACTGCTTTGGGGTTTTTCAACCAAAACTCCCTCGACATTTATACGAGGTGGCTTCTGATAGCCATCAAGAACAATAGCCCATAAGTCAAAATCAAGAGATTTCAAGAAGAAACTCATCCGTGTTTTCTAATAAGTGTAGTTAGTACCATCAAACAGTGGGGGTCTGTTTGTGGCCTGACCTTCACTTGTGAATTTTATAGTAGCCATGTGATGTGCTGTGATCTAATAAATAATGAATAAATAATAGCACTGTTACCTCGCTTTACCTGTAACACCCGCTATGATACCAATTGTAGGAACGATATAGTAAAGCGTAATACTCAAGAGGGGGGGTGAATAGAGTTGGCAGCGGAATAATGCTAATTAAAAAATGTTAGCAACACAATCACAGTATATAATCACAGTTGAAATAATGTAAAGGCAGAGTTCAGAAAGCAAACGTAAAGACAGTGATGTATACTGGTATCCCTCAGTTGAGGACTAATCCAGTCGGCAGAACTCTTGCTACCAGTCGAATCCACTATAGGAAAAACCACAAGTTTTCTTACGAAGTCCTTGCAACTTCTACAACGCGAGCTTTGATACGAAAAACTCGTCCAACTTCAAATGTGAAGAGGTATTCTTCAATCAAGCCTTCTGATTACAATCTCTCAGAAACTTCTAGACCGTACCGTACTGGCAAATCGACTAGAGGATTGTAACTGGCTTGGGATCTAAAAATGAAAGCTCTAGAAAACTCTTTGGAAGGCAGAAAGCTTTTTAGATAGAGAGAAGATTGAAAGTGAATGAGTGAATTGAAATGATCGAAATCCATCTCTATTTATAGGAATTCCAAAGGGAGAACTCTATCAGAATTCGGGCAGAATTCGGGCAGAACTCGATGAGCAAATCTCGGTCAAATCCGCAACTGCAGGAGGACCAAGTTCCAGAGAATTTCAAAAATCAAACGGCCACCAACCGAACTCTGGCCGAACTCTGGCCGAACTCTGGCCGAGTTCTGTCAGGGTTAGGTTAGGGTTTTAAAATAGATTTTTGGTGATTTTTGAAAACCTTTTTGAAAACCTTTTGTAAACATTTTGATAGGTCATTTTAAAAACATTTTGAAATATTTTGGGGATAGCCTATTTGCCAGTACGACTCGGTGTACAACGTATTCCTAGACTCAAATAAAGTGAAAAATTATATTGCATAGGAAGTACAGACTCAAGTAGGCAAACAGATCTTCAGTCTTGAACGGAGTGAATATCCAATCTTGCTTATGTCCAAGAAGCTGAGATGTCCCAACAAGCTTCGTATATCCAGACAGAGTTTTGATCAATTATTAAAATCAGGTTGACCATATGACCAATGGGCCAACACCATTAACACTGATAATTGCATGTTTGTAAACTTCTAACTTGTTCACCTACATGTTATCTAGTGATAGGGTGATTTTGGGTTTGAATTGTTGAGATTTGGGTTCAAAATCTGGGAATTACATTGGGGGCTGTTGAGTGACTTTTAATATGATATCATGACTTCTATGAACTGATAATTTCCCTTTACTTCCTGATTAACTCTATACACAAGACCCCTATACACAAAAACTGAGTTTGATTGGTTTGCACTGTTTTGAATGATGTGTGAACTGTTTTCTTTAATATTCAAACCTGAGATTCAAATGGGGGAAAACTGTCATTTGGTTTTATGTGTGATTCATAAGATGGGGACTATTTAAGTGGTTTAAAGTGATGTAATGTGTAGCATGGGCTGTTCAGTTTTAAGGTTCAAATCTGAGATTGTTTTGTAGATAATATAAAAACTGAATTTGGGTTTGAGTGTTGTTGTACACTGTTTTGGTTGGGGGGTGAGTTAATATTTGAATTTCCCTTCCTCTTCTCACTGTTTTGCATGTTTCACCAACACACACAGACTTGGCATGGTCCTGTCCCCTCTTGTTCTGAGTTGTTTTGATTTGGGTATTGAAATCTGAGAACCAATGGTATTTAAATGATTGATAAACCTGAGAATATGACTTCTAAACTGTTTTTCCTATGCTAAGCTGAACCTAACACTAATGTCTACACAAAATTCTTACACACCCACACACACATGTTTTATTATTTCTGTCATTGTTCTCTCATGTACACATGACACTACACAGGAACATATCACCTAATGACACACACACCCTCCATGACATATTACCCACACACTCACATTATTAGCCTATATACTCCATCACACATAAACACATATTTGGACTCCTAACATCCTATTGTTCCCTGTCACACACACTTGTGACACACACACACACATTTGAGTACATGTGTTTCCCCTTTTTTTCTCTATACATATGCATCTATATATTTGTATTGAGATATATACATATATAGGTATCCTATATATAATATGTGTGTACTATTATGTATTTATATATAATGTATGGGTGGTATACATATAAGTAGCTATATGTTATGTGTGTATTCTATATTGTATTATATAGCTATATCAATAGGGTATTATATATTTGATATATATATTGTTGTGTAGATTGTGTTATGGGTTGATTATAGGCAGGATATAGCCCATGGTCTAGGCCCTTAGCCTATGGGTGTATCTGTGTGTCAGTTTAGGGCCTAGACTAGACATGTGTAGTCTTGTTAGACTTAGAATAGACTAGTATAGACTAGTTTGACTTAGTTCGACCATAGTTGACCTAGTTTGACTTCTAGGGTTGACCAGAGTTGACTTTGGCCTAGATTAACCTAGAATCATGTAGAATGCATAGTAGGACTTCATTATATCATTCTAGACTTGTTGTGACTTGTGCTGTTCTGATTAGGAGTCAGACACCTCTCCTCGGACAGTACATTTCATCCGGACACTCAGATACAGGCGAGTACATTCTCTGATCATTTTATATCCTGCTTAGAATTATTTTCTGCATTAAATTACTTTACTTGTGCTGTCACGACATTATCACGGATTAGTACTATACGGATCTCTTCATACGATGTTATCCCCCTCGGGAGCATCGGATACATTGTGTCATGTGCGTTTCACTTTCATCATGTACTCCTGTGCTTTCACCATACATGTACAATTTTTTAGTGTAGATCATGTACAACTATTTAGTGTAGATCATGTACAACTATTTAGTGTAGATCATGTACAACTATTTAGTGTAGATCATGTACAACTATTTAGTGTAGATCATGTACAACTCTTTAGTGTAGATCATGTACAACTCTTTAGTGTAGATCATGTATAAATCTATTCCGTTCACATGTGCTATCCTGTACTCTGACTCACTAGCCACTGTTAGTTCCTTACTTATAGTAGATATTTCTATTACAGTTTTCTCTCTCTGTTTACATACTGTATTCTTCAGCACCTGTATCTTACTTTACTGCATGATTATATTTTCTAACCTGCTATGAACTGTTGAGATGTACTGTACTCACTCCTGTCCTGACTGGATCTGTTGAAAATATTACAGAGGACGAGGAGAAGGCCTGGGAGGATACCTTCTACAGGACAGCTCTAGCTGAGGACATCACTCCCACTGCCTAGACTAGTTTAGTTAGGCCTTATCTTATTTTCTTGTTGTCTTGAGACTGTTTAGCTAGACTTTACTTCTGTTCAGAGATGTTGAGTTGTATATATTCTTTCTTATTCAGTAGCTGAGATATGTACTCTAGATATTTGCTGGGATATTATCTTAGACTTTTCTATCTTTATTATTTCTTTGAGTTCTATATCTTATCGTGCTTTCTTCGTCCTTAGTCGTGATTGAGTTCATTTACTGCTTAGTATTATTTTGCTAGATGTATGTTGACCTAGGACAGCGTTCTACCGCCGACACTGCGGCGTAGGCTGGGCGTTGTTACGTTCTCGTACCCTCACAGTGGGTACGGGTCGTGACACGTTTTTAGTGGTGGCCCATGCAGGCCGAGTTTATGTAGTGGTATTCGAACTAGAGTATCACTACAGCCTGCAGTAGGATTAGGATATATATTTTGAAGGTACTCAATCACAGTTAGGATTCCTTGAAAGATTCCTGGGACGACCCTTGAGAATCTTATTTAAACTTCAATTTGAATCGTTTCCCTTGTTTTGTTGCTCTCACCCCTTGATTATTGAATTTGATTTTGTTGGATCGTTGTTGATTTGATTTTTCTATCGAGATGAATTTTTATGGCCTGAGTTACGATATTTTTTCTGATAACATATGTCGACGGGAATACAGGGATGGTAAAACGTCTACTTAGTTATGGAACCTAGAGTTTATCGCAGCTATATTAGATGGCGTGGCAGAAACATAGAGACCTGACTTCGGATGTACGTATCTTGATTATGAGGTTTGGAATTCCTCGCAGCTATACTAGTCGGCATAGCGAGAATTCCAGACGACATGATTATAGAGGTGCATGCCCCAGTTATGGACTATACCGTTTATCGCAGCATTGCTTACTGGCATGGCGAGGACTCTGAGTAACATGATTTTGGACAGACGCATATGATTATCAGATTATATCCTGAGAAGGTTTTTAAACATATCATCTCTATCGTACCCTTCTGTTATTATAAATTATTTTCCATTATCAAATAATTTAGGAGTAGAGATCTTTTAGCTTTATTGAGCTTATGCATATGTAGTTCCTTCTTAGTGTGATGATTTGATGACTTGTGATTAGGCCCTTATCTTAGGAATGATAGTATAGCCTGGCCTTAAAATAGTGATTCTTGTAGCTGGTTCTCCTTGTTTATATCTACTAGTTTTTCAGCCTTGATGATTGATTTATTTTTTTTCTTTTCTTTTCTTTCATTATGTCACCCATGACCCGAGCCCGTCGCCTGAGAGCAGCTGCAGCTACTGAGAGTGTGCCTCCACCTCCTACTGTTCAGGAGATAGCTATCCCTCTATCTGATCAGGGGGTGGTGGCACCTCCTGCCATTGAGGAGATGGTGGTAGCCTCGCCAGAGAGTCTTCCTTCATCTTCTGTCGTTCAGAAGAGAGCTGCAGATTTGCCTGAAACCGAGAGCCTTCCTCTACCCCTTGGGATGGTACTCCCTACTGTACCACCCGGAGGATTGTTACTTGACGCAGCCCAGATGTTTGGATATTTCCAAGAGAGGCTGTTGGAGTCACAGAGAGTTCATGAGGAGGCCATGAGGGAGCAAATCCAGAGGTTGCTACGTCTGCGGGACTCTGTGCTTCTGGAAGGAGAGCCTAGCTCCAAGAGGGCGAGGAGCAGTACCCAGTCCTACCCAGAGTTTGAGGAGTACCCATTTATCCAGCCTATATCATCATACCCAGCCCAGCCTCCTGTCCAGTAAAGGCCAGCTGAGCCAGAGCCTATCTGTGCCTACTGCAAGAAGTTTGGACACAAGTGGAACAACTGTAGAAAGAGACTAGGATTGTGCCTAATCTGTGGTTCAGCTGCACACTGGGTGCAGCACTGTCCTGCTATACCTGCCCCAACCAGGGCCCTGCTTCCAGGAGGGAGTTCTGGTTCTCAGACCTAGCTAGAGGTGAGTTTTGACCTAACCTTAGTATTTCTTTTTAAGAATTTTGATGCATCCCTTGCTTGTATGTTTTGATACCTTGTGATTGCCTAGTACGGTAGCATGGTTGGTATAACTAGATGAGACCCCAGAATGATAATGTATGCCCTGACCCCATAGGTTACACTTTTCGACTGTATGATTTAAATAGGTATCTGAGACTATGATTGCTGGGGGCTTAACCTATAAGGGGTGCGACCATCTTAATTTCGAGGACGAAATTATTTTAAGGAGGGTAGATTTGTCACTACCACTTTTCTAGCTTGGGGGTATTTTGGTCATTTTTAAAATTTTGTGAATTATTTGGAATTATTAGTTATTATTTGGGTTTATTATATTTAATATGATTTTTGGTGATTTTTAGGAGAATTGATTTTGGGCCTATAGTTGACTTTGACTTGTGTTGACTAGAAGACTAACCTAGTGACTAATCTAGGTTATGGCCACTTAGTTAGGTTAAGTAACCTTGGTTTGACCTAATTTAATGAGGTTTAAGTCATTGGAACTAGTTAGGAGTGATTTGGAGTTGATTAGGCTAAAATGGCTTATGATTTCATAAGTCATGACTAATGACTTGAGGCTTATTAGCCCATAGGCCCACACCATGAACCAACCCTAACCCTAATTAGCCCATGGCTGGACACTTAGCCTCCCCCATCCTATTTAATACCCTCCCAAAGTTAGGGCTAGCCTCCATTAGGCGTTCTTGCCAAGTTTTAGAAAGAGGTAATTCTCCATCTTCAATAAATCCTAGTAAATCCATTTTAATTCCTTTTTAACCCAAACAAATTGCATTGGGTTCTAAATTCTTCCTAATTTCTGTTGGCATCAAGTGTTCTCAGATTTGGGGAGCTTTGGAAGAGTTTCACCATTGTGAAGAACATCACTGATTGAACTTTTTGGAGGATTTTGATACATAGAGGTAACTTCCTATATTCACCATAGAATCCTGAGATTTTGCATCATTAGGGAGCCCTAGACCTAACCTAACAGTAGGAATAGGAAACCCTAAGTTTTCGTGTCATTTCGTGTCCAATCTGGACACGTACCAGTGTCCTGTGCATGGTGTTTGTGGAAATGCCACAGTGAAACTTTTCGTGTTATTTTTTATTTGTGTTTGAATGAAAAATCATGTTTTGGTGTTGCTTATCCATTTCTGTAGCTCTGAGTTGATTTCGTGCTTGTGTCGTGTCGTTTGGACACGCGTGCACACGACCTCGTGCGCGGCCTAGGGGATCCCCTGCTACTCGGGGTCCCCACAGGACACGACACGACGTGTCTTGACACGAAATTTCGTGGGAACATTGGGGCACTATCTGTCGTCACTCTCCCCAAGTTTCACAAGATTTTGTGGTCTGGATTGGGAGATATCGGCCGTGCACGGGGAATCCACTGTTCTGCACACAGTGTGCACTTAGCCACTGATACGGCTTTGGTTCACGGACACGGCGACACGAGGACACGTTTCAGGCACTTAGACACGAGCACCTATACCTAGTCTAGTTGGGGACACGAGCACGAGGCCTGAGATGGCCTGTGTCGGGTGCACGACACGCGTGCACACCCGTACGACGTTGTCCGGTGTGTGTACCCAGTTTACCCGATTTTGGGTTTAATTGTACTGGACACGTTTGTGTCCACTTTGGTGGACACAAACCACTTTTGTGACACGTGTGTAATGTGGTTATACTGTACCAACCTATCTATGGGTATTTTAGTTCGAATTTGTTGGGTAATTTCCATTTTCATAATTTTCTGAAAACTGTGAGTTATCACTGTATCCTGTTTTTCCTTCCAGATTTTTAAATATGAGTTTGTCATGAACTTTTAACCCATTAACACTGATAATTGCATGTTTGTAAACTTCTAACTTGTTCACCTACATGTTATCTAGTGATAGGGTGATTTTGGGTTTGAATTATTGAGATTTGGGTTCAAAATCTGGGAATTACATTGGGGGCTGTTGAGTGACTTTTAATATGATATCATGACTTGTATGAACTGATAATTTCCCTTTACTTCCTGATTAACTCTATACACAAGACCCCTATACACAAAAACTGAGTTTGATTGGTTTGCACTGTTTTGAATGATGTGTGAACTGTTTTCTTTAATATTCAAACCTGAGATTCAAATGGGGGGAAACTGTCATTTGGTTTTATGTGTGATTCATAAGATGGGGACTATTTAAGTGGTTTAAAGTGATGTAATGTGTAGCATGGGCTGTTCAGTTTTAAGGTTCAAATCTGAGATTGTTTTGTAGATAATATAAAAACTGAATTTGGGTTTGAGTGTTGTTGTACACTGTTTTGGTTGGGGGTGAGTTAATATCTGAATTTCCCTTCCTCTTCTCACTGTTTTGCATGTTTCACCAACACACACAGCCTTGGCATGGTCCTGTCCCCTCTTGTTCGGAGTTGTTTTGATTTGGGTATTGAAATCTGAGAACCAATGGTATTTAAATGATTGATAAACCTGAGAACATGACTTCTAAACTGTTTTTCCTATGCTAAGCTGAACCTAACACTCACTGTCTACACAAAATTCTTACACACCCACACACACATGTTTCATTATTTCTGTCATTGTTCTCTCGTGTACACATGACACTACACAGGAACATGTCACCTAATGACACACACACCCTCCATGACATATTACCCACACACTCATATTATTAGCCTATATACTCCATCACACATAAACACATATTTGGACTCCTGACATCCTATTGTTCCCTGTCACACACACTTGTGACACACACACACATTTGAGTACATGTGTTTCCCTTTTTTTTCTCTATACATATGCATCTATATATTTGTATTGAGATATATACATATATAGGTATCCTATATATAATATGTGTGTACTATTATGTATTTATATATAATGTATGGGTGGTATACATATAAGTAGCTATATGTTATGTGTGTATTCTATATTGTATTATATAGCTATATCAATAGGGTATTATATATTTGATATATATATTGTTGTGTAGATTGTGTTATGGGTTGATTATAGGCAGGATATAGCCCATGGTCTAGGCCCTTAGCCTATGGGTGTATCTGTGTGTCAGTTTAAGGCCTAGACTAGACATGTGTAGTCTTGTTAGACTTAGAATAGACTAGTATAGACTAGTTTGACTTAGTTCGACCATAGTTGATCTAGTTTGACTTCTAGGGTTGACCAGAGTTGACCAAGAGTTGACTTTGGCCTAGATTGACCTAGAATCATGTAGAATGCATAATAGGACTTCATTATATCATTTTAGACTTGTTGTGACTTTGGCCTAGATTGACCTAGAATCATGTAGAATGCAAAGTAGGACTTCATTATATCATTTTCCTCTGATCATTTCATATCCTGCTTAGAATTATTTCCTGCATTAAATTACTTTACTTGTGCTGTCACGACATTATCACGGATTAGTACTATACGGATCTCTTCATACGATGTTATCCCCCTCGGGAGCATCGGGAACATTGTGTCATGTACGTTTCACTTTCATCATGTACTCTTGTGCTTTCACCATACATGTACAACTTTTTAGTGTAGATCATGTACAACTATTTAGTGTAGATCATGTACAACTTTTTAGTGTAGATCATGTACAACTATTTAGTGTAGATCATGTACAACTCTTTAGTGTAGATCATGTACAACTATTTAGTGTAGATCATGTACAACTCTTTAGTGTAGATCATGTACAACTCTTTAGTGTAGATCATGTACAAATCTGTTCCGTTCATATGTGCTATCCTGTACTCTGACTCACTAGCCACTGTTAGTTCCTTACTTATAGTAGATATTTCTATTACAGTTTTCTCTCTCTGTTTACATACTATATTCTTCAGCACCTGTATCTTACTTTACTGTATGATTATATTTTCTAACCTGCTATGAACTGTTGAGATGTACTGTACTCGCTCCTGTCCTGACTGGACATGTTGAAAATATTACAGAGGACGAGGAGGAGGCCTGGGAGGATACCTTCTACAGGACAGCTCTAGCTGAGGACATCACTCCCACTGCCTAGACTAGTTTAGTTAGGCCTTATCTTATTTTCTTGTTGTCTTGAGACTGTTTATCTAGACTTTACTTCTGTTCAGAGATGTTGAGTTGTATATATTCTTTCTTATTCAGTAGCTGAGATATGTACTCTGGATATTTGCTGGGATATTATCTTAGACTTTTCTATCTTCAGTATTTCCTTGAGTTCTATATCTTATCGTGCTTTCTTCTTCCTTAGTCGTGATTGAGTTCATTTACTGCTTAGTATTATATTGCTAGATGTATGTTGACCTAGGACAGCGTTCTACCGCCGACACTGCGGCGTAGGCTGGGCGTTGTTACGTTCTCGTACCCTCACAGTGGGTGCGGGTCGTGACAACAGCACTCAAACGAAACTTATAAGCTTAAAGGAAAGTTGATATCAAGCAGGATGCATGTCAAGGAAATAATTTCCAGTCGAAATATAGAGTTCAAGGACGTGTAACAATATAAAGATGTGGATGAGATCCTAAGGGTCTTTTCTATCCTATTCGCAGGCTCACGTCGGTACAGTAACATAACCGAAGTGATTAACGTAGAACTGCATAGGCCACCACAAAAACATGTAACGCCCCAGTCCAAAAATACGTATAGGACTAGGATACGGTACATGTCAGCAACACTTCACCAATGGGCCAAAGCTCAAAGTAAGCCCATTAGCGAAATGCTTAAGCTGTAAATCATGATAATAAATCCAGAATATAATATAAGTCATAGGCACAGATCTAATCTCATCCACGCAGAAATATGACATAATATATCAAGTCCCATAAAATGATACTAATAAAGAAATCTGTCCAACATGAAATATGAAAGTAACTGTACGGGTAAGACATCCCGAAACCACATTAAAAGAAATACATAATCCACTACATGTCCACTGAAAAGAAAGAAAATAATAGCAAGTCTATGAATGAAGAGACATGTCTCAAGAGAAGTCTTCAGCCACTATCTCGTCCTCCTGCGAAGGTGCGTCACCAGTCTCGACTCCAGGATCGTATACCTCCGGGTAGTCCTCGTCTCTAACTAAGCCTGGAGAGATCACCAGGTCCTCAGAGGACTAGCAAGACACATAATATACATGCCTACTGTACAGTAACTCTCATGCAAGAAATATAGGAATAATCAATCGAGAAAAGAATAACATGAAAAAAACTCTACAGATAGTGACATGTCATGAGAATATAATATTAATCATGGCTAAAACCGTAGTCCGGGGAGGCACTAACAGTCCTATAATAGGTTCTCTATCGTAGCCCGGGGAGGCACTAACAATAGAGGATAGCCACGGCTAATAAAACATTCTTTTCTAAGGTACTAGGAAGCCAAGTCTATCTAGTCATGTCAAAGTCAAGTACAAGTCAAACAGGTCAGAAAAACATGGCACAGGCATAGCAGTACTATCACTAGACATGATCAAGATAATAAAGACAGAAAGTAATATGGAAAATGAGCAAAAACTACGTGCACATAAAACTAGAATAACCAAGACATGGAGCAAGATAAACATGGAATCAAATATGACAGTGAAAAATAGCAATATGGAAAAGCATGTAAGTACTGTAAAGCTTGGCAAGGTGTACTTGCCTGGTGGTAGCAAAAGTCCTGCAATTAAAGAGCCACAAAACCTGAACTCCCGCAAACACCTCCGGATGCTGAAACAAACATTTCCAACAGTCCCAAAATGAGCAAAATAGCTAGAATAGCCTATCCATAAGTCCAATTCTGGACACAGGGGTAAAACGGTAAGTTCGGGTCAAAACGGTGTCCGCCATTGGACCCGCTTTGCACCGAAAAGCGTGCCAAAGTCAATGGTCTCTAAAGTCGTCAAACTACATGTCTACGAATTTGTTTTGATGATACGAACCCAACGGTATGTCCAATTTTGGATTCTGATAAGCCGTGCACAAAATTGCCCGTTGAATCGGATCGTGGGGCCCGCAAAACGGCGATCCGATCAACTGTCTCAGAATTGGACCAAATATGGTATACAGGACCAGAAAAACGATACGGTCCTGTTGGTGCAAGTTTCGTCTCGATCTGACGAGCGTGCACAAAGTAATTGGGAAATTTCAAAAAAGGTCGATACGGTGATTTTTGACGGATACGCATCAAATTCGTCGCGCACACGCGACCAATTTGAATTCCGTCAAAGCCCACACGTACACGAAGTCGATACGCACCTTTTGATTCTTTCGGTTCGCGAACACATCGCCCGGATTGGCGGGACGCACGTTGGCTCGGGAGAATTTCAAAGTTTTTGAAAACTGTTTTTAATGATAAATTCTCGATTTCGTAAACTATTTTCTCTGCACATAATTAATGAAAATCAAAACTACAAAATAGGTTAGGAAGCCCTATATGTTGTCTTCATGTTGGTTTAATTAGTTTGTGAAAATATTACACAGACTGCTTGGAAACTGGGCACAAACATGGGTATTTGGGATACCTACAAACTGTTTCCGAAATAGTTTTTCCCTAAAGTTTTGATTGTCTTTCCAAACCGATCACTCGACTACTTTGAAAACTAATTAATGATGAGTCGAGAGGGTCATGAGGGTTATGAATAGGATTTTATGGTTCGGGAAATGATCGAGTAGGTTTAGAGAAATTGGGTTCGAAATATTGTACCTCGCAGTTTCGAAACTGAGGCGCTCTGTTTCCGCGCGGGTTGCTTGATGTCGCGATGTTGGCGGCGGTGCTCCGGTAGTTTTTCGACGGTGACGCGGTGGTGCGCCGGGGTCGTCCAGAGGCAGGGGTGGAGGGGACAGTCGGGTGGATGTCGATAAGTTGGGTTTTTCCGAACTTCGACTTCAAACATGTATATATATACTTCTCAGTTAAATCCTATTTTTAGATTGTTTTAAACCAAAGTTCGAGTAGGTTTTTGATTGGGTTAAAGGAGAATACAATTTAAACAAGGTTAGAAAAGATTTGGATTGATTCGGCCAAGATTTGATCAATGCTTGATCAAATCAAATAAAAAAAAATTAAAAACTACACTCGGGCTGGTCACAGGCGCGGGGAGGAGGAGAGTGAACAGTGCTTTGCACTGTTCATGAATTTGTTTTTTTTTCCTTTTTCTTATCTCTTTTTTCTAATATATATATATATATATATGTATATATATATATATATATATATATATATATATATATATATATATATATATATATATATATATATATATATATATATATATATATATATATCCTATTATGCATATATATTGATATGTATATATCTAAATATACCCAATAAAATCTCAAAAAAAATCCCTATATTATCTATCCTCATAATTAATTTATTTAAATATCTATACATATGTATAACAACTCAATTGGCGATAAAATCAATTAATAATATCTAGTAATAACAATGATGATTATTTAATCACAAAAATCACTTTAACAATAATAAAATAATAAAAATCACCCAGTGGTTATTTTTATTGAACTTATACTACACTCCTTATTCGGGTCCAGAAAATGGTACAAATATTGTCAAACACCTATTTAATAATATTAATACCAATATTGTAGAGTATTTAATAAATAGAAATACAATATCAAATTCTAAAATAATTTAAGAAATATTTGCACACATAAAATATGTCTACATGGTCGTCCTTAGTCTCACTATATGCCTACATAGGCTTAGGTTGGTTCGGGCCCAGTTTGGACCAAATTAGTGCAACCGGGTCACCTAAAAGTCAATATTCTAATTAATAAATAAATCAATCATCGGTGGGGGGTTAAGTCGCAACTTTGCCTGGTTTTTTTAGTTCGGGCATCACTATGGCTAGACCTACCTTAACATGGCTGATACACTAGTCAAGGCTCGCTGCTACATCATCTGTGCCACAATTCCTAGACGTCTTGTGCTCCAAAACTCAACAATGGCTAAGGTCATATTTAATAATAATTTAATTTAAAAAAATACTCATAAATTCCATAAAAATCCTATTTAAGGCAATTAAATAATAATAAAATATTTTCAAAAATTTAGGGGTTTTACAGCGGATGTGACTTGGTGAAAGCTCGAGCGTCTTCGTGTGCCGCCTGGGGGTTCGCCGTCACCGTCCTTTTGTTGCATCGCCGGAGAAAATCGTCTGCCACCGCCGCTGGAGAAGGAACGCTGGACACTCGGAGAGAGGAGATCGCCATCGCCATCGTTGCACTCGCCGACCGTCGCTGACGTCCCCGCCATGGCCGGAGCTTGCCGCTCCTCGGCCGAGGAAAAATATTTGGAGAAGAATTGATGGAGAGAATGAGTCTCTCTCTTCCCAACTTCGGCTTAAAAGGAAATTAAAAGTAAATTTACAATAAACCCCCCCCCCCCCCCGCTACAAATTATTTCATATGGGTCCCTGCTGCGATAGATTTTTTTGCAAAAAGGCCCCCTTCCTTTTCATTAATTGCAGAATTGATTGAAAAACAGTTAGAAATTTGTTAGAAGATTCAAAAGTTTTGGGGACCACTCAAATAGTTGTAACCAACTTTCAAAATTTAAAAAAAATAATAATATATTCCTGCTTCAAATTCCTTCCCTCCAAAAATACTCATAACTATATATTTATAATAAAAGAAATAAAGTATTTATTATTAAAAATTTAAATTTCACCAAAATTGGGAAAAATGGAGTTACAAATCTCTCCCCCTTGAAAAATTTCGTCCTCGAAATTCGAGAGACAAACAAAACAATCTCAAAGCAAAATCTCAAGAAGGTTCAAACACAATTCATTTTTATTGTATTTTAAAAATTTTCAATATCAAAGTACACTCAAACAATAAACTGGGATAGCGCTCCCGCATACCGTCCTCGCGCTACCATGTGGACTCTTCCGGAGAGTGGTGTCCCCACATGACGCGGACAAGTGGAATAGTCTGGTTCCGCAAGCGCTTCTCCCTCCGATCAAGGATCTCCACTGGCTGCTCCTCATAGGTCAAGCTCGCACCCACTTCTAGCTCCAAAAAGTCTACCACATGGCTCGGGTCCGGAATGTAGCGTCGAAGCTGGAACACGTGGAAAGCGTCGTGCACTCCCTCCAAGCTGGCTAGAAGCGCTTGTCGATATGCCACCTCGCCAATTTGTGCCGTCACGTCGAAAGGCTCGATGAATCTCGGACTGAGCTTCCTGCCTCTGCCGAAACGAATGACGCCCCTAGTCAGCGAGATCTTCAGGAACACTCTATCTCCAACTGCGAACTCTAGTGGCCGTCTGCTGCTGTCCGCCCAGTACTTCTGTCGATCCTGTGCAACTCTGAGATGCCATGATCCTTTGCGATCAAATACAATAATTACACACAAGAAAAAATAATACGATCTAACAATGATCAAGGATTAAATAGGCACGAATGGAATGAAGTTCAATTACATCTTAGAGGAGCAAAATCATGAAGACACAATTATTAGGTACGATCAAAAATCGATAGTTTAACACAGGTAGACTAGAACAAGATAGAAAATCATGGTCAGATAGACATGACTTTATATCGAAGTTTAGACAAGTCATAAACGAAGTACGGAATCACAATCTGGTAATATACAATTTTGAGGAATTCAATGATCTAACGATAAAATGGTAGAAATTTTTTTAGCAAGGGTTGATTGAGGAGACGTACGCAATACTCAGGAGATACAGTATCAAATCAGGATGAACGTGCAAGGATCTGTGATTCTCGAAAACCAATAATCATATAAAAAGGATATAGTTTCCATGATGTCCGAGAACATATAGCTATTTGAAATCACTTTGCCTAAAATCTCTACCCCGCCAGTATATATCTGACTGCAGTGGACTTTCGGCTCCGTGACTCAAATAACAATATGTCACCGAATAATCTGTCAACCTTATCCATTTTCCAACAATCATTGACGAAGCAACCCAAGAGATCAAGGTACGAAGAATATAACAAGTCTCGACAGTACTCGAAAACCTATGATTGTCTGAAATCACTTCAACTTAAAGTTCCTGCCTCGCCAGTGCGCTACTGGCTACAGTGAACCCTCAGTCTCCATAATCCAGCTAATGGCTGCAGCGCGCAACTGTCATGCCATAGTAGGTCATCGAATAGCCTCTCGACTTTATCCCGAGGAATTTCAAAAGAGTTTCAAGGAATTCAAAATGAGTTTCAATAGTCCAAGTCAAGGAAATGGCAAAGTTACCCGACTGTTAGAATACAAGGATTTATTAGGTACTAAGAGACGACAAGGGATCCTATCGGTGAGTACAAAAGGGCAACCAGGGAGATTTAAAATTTCAGATAGGGCGAAGTTTCAAGTGATGACGGAATATCAACTGATATCTGGAAGGGTAACAAGATTCCATATATGGGACATTATCCCGAAAGGATAATAGAGTCTCGAAGGATGAACTGAGGCAAGGTACTAGATAGGAGACAAGTTTCAAAATAAGAATTAAAATCCCGTACTGGAAATAAGGTTCAACAACATCTCAATTAACAACGAAACCTCAGACAAAATTTTGAAGGAAAAACAACCTCTAATAGAATACAAGGTCTCAATTAGAAAACCAATATCAACAAAGTCGTGATTATGAAATAAAATCTCGAATAGAAAATCTTGACGAGGAAATAAGACATCAAATAGGGAACAAGGCTCATTGAGTCGCGAGTAGGAACTGGAGTTTCAAAGTCCGAAAAATCTTGGATATATAAGACAAAATCACGAACAGAACAAAGTCTCGAATATAGGAAACATGATCTTAAAATCTCGAATGGAATCAAGTTACGAATAGGAAAAGAGAATCAATGGGTGAATAGAAAACAAATATCCATGAAATAAACGATACCCCAAATAGGAAACAATATCGAAACAAAGTTGGGAACAGAAAATAGAAAACAAAGTCATGAAAAATGAATATGAAAACATGGTATTAAATAGCGGATATGAAACAAGTGAAATCTCAAAATAAGGGACAAGATCAAACAAGATCGTGAATAGAATAATAATAAAAATAATTCACGAATAAGAAATAAAATCTTATAGGGAACGAGTCAAAATTTCAAAGATAGGAAACGAAATCTGCAAATGAAATCTTGAATAGAAGCAAGATTCAAACAAGGTTTTGAATGGCATAAGTTTATATAGGAATGTAATCCGAAGTAAAATCTTAAATATCAACAGGGTCTGAATAGGGAATAAAATCCGAGTAGAACCAAATCTTGAATTAGGAAACGACGCCATAGGAAACAAGTTATCGAGTAGGAAGAAAATCTCGAATAAGAGCAGAGTTACGAACAAGAATGAAAACAAACTTTCAAAATACATCTCGAATAGCGAACAAGGTTCCAGAATAGGAAATAAAATCTAATAATCCTTAAATAGGAACAAGGAAGTTTCTAAGAAACAATCCAGGTGCAAGAGGAATCTAAGGAAAAACTGGATTATGAATCATGATCCATGGTTTTCCCAACCACATAAAAGAAACCTTCTATCTTCAGTCTGTCTTCAGTATTCCTCCGGGACTGGAATCACTTCAATTTCTTCAACTGTCCTGACGTAGACTGGTCCATGCGGTAATGCTCTATGTGATTGCTGAATCTGAAGAGGTTGGTCCCCTTGTTGTAGTCCTGGTGCTCCTGGTGCTTGTCCTTGGGTAGTGTGATCAACGGTCTCTGGGCAATCCTTGACTTGATGGGCCGGCAATCTGTAGTACAGCATAACCTTCGTCTTTTGCGACACTTTTCGTAGTGGTGACCTGAGCTGCGACAGAAA
Source organism: Iris pallida (assembly GCA_029216955.1). NCBI lineage: Eukaryota > Viridiplantae > Streptophyta > Magnoliopsida > Asparagales > Iridaceae > Iris > Iris pallida. Next base: position 1,380,534 of record JANAVB010041220.1, on the reverse strand, counting down.
TATAAATGATCGCCGGCTGAATCTGAATCTGAATCTCCCGCTGGGCTGAAGAAGCGTGGTCTGAGTGTGTTGACGCTTTACGGATCCACAGTAGTTGCTATCTTCATCATAAGTCTTCATGTTCCTCCTGAGCTTCAGCTTTCCATTGGGTTCTATTGTCTGTGCTATATTCTGGATCTCCTGGCTGGTGGCTCCAATCTTCAGAGGAGTCGGTTCCTCAAGAACTTGTATGCTCTTCAGTGGCTGCTCCAGGTTCTCGATCTACGTCTCGGTGCAAAGATATGTACTCGGTGTCGGGGAAGCCCAAAGATCCGAGAGTCTGGAAATCAGAAGTCCTTCCTGGCTTGGAGAGTATATCCACAAGTCTGACTTGGAAAGGATGGCATGCTCCCTCTGGTTGTCAAGGGACTCTTCAAACGTCTCCGTCATCTACGTACTACCCATGGGGATAGTAGAGTGGTAGAAGGTAGTGGAAGCTCGAAAGCGTCAAGTACAGGTGAATCGACGGTTCTGATATTTGCGTGTATGAATCGTCTGAAAAATAGAAAACTGTTAAAATGTCCTAAACCTAAAACAACAAGTGTTTATAGATATCAATATACCTGATATACCTGATATACCATTATATTCTAATTTTTCTATGCTGTGATCAAGTTTTTCTAGTGTAAATCAAGTCCCCCAATAGTACACTAAGACCTAGGTACCATTAGGATAGACCTGCATGGGACACCACTAAAAACATGTCACGACCCGCTCCCGAATAATCGGACACGAGTCGGACACGCCCAATCTTCATTATTAGACACAATGAAGTAAGCTGTACCAAAAGCTAGGGAAATCTAACCAGATAATCAAGACAAGTAAAAATCAAAGCATCTATAACGTATCCTAGAAAGATCACCATAATCCACAAATCCAGATATCATAAGGTACCAGAATCAACAGGAATGAAAAGTGCTATGAACTCTAAAGTCAATATCTAAAAGTAAAGCTAAGTAGTCTAAACCTGAAGTCTCAAGCTAAGTCTCATCCTGCTCAGCTAATATCCTGGGCTCTGGCCCATAGAGTAGAATAATATCCTGCAAGCACCTGCAACATATCCTAGTCAGGAGCGGAGCTAAGTATATCCAAGGAAATGAACATGAACATCATGGTATGAATCAAGAAACAGGAAATATATATAAGTACAGGAAATGGGACAAGACATGAAACTGAGCAGGAAATACTGAAAGTAAAATAGGGAACATGGTATGAATCCTGAACATGAAATACAACCTGAACATGAAGTACAACCTGAATCATGAAATACAACCTGAACATGAAATACAACCATGAATCCTGAAATACAACCTGAATCCTGACATGTGCAATATTGAAATACTTCTAGATTGTGATCGGCTTGGGTAAATGCAATGAACATGAAATGGTACGGCTTTGGTCCCGCGAGCACGGTGCGGGACCCAAGCTATTTATATGAGTAGTAACAAGGTTTGATCATATATCTATAATATTTCTTCTCCCAGACACAAGTAATACATGAAACATGAAACCAGACAATACCGTGATATATCGTGTCAATCAAGGAGATACAGGGATGAACATGCAAGACATAAAAAATGAACAAATCCGAGGAGTATACTTGCCTTGCTCCGGGTGATCAAGTAAGGGTAGTAGATCTGGATATCCTCCTGTTTAATTGGTACAAGTTGGTTAATGATTAGATTTTAAAGAGTAGATATCCATTGGCTAACAATCTATAATCTTGCTAATTATAGAGTATTACCAATTATATATATAGATAGGGACTAGAAAATGTTTCCTAGTTTATCAACTATTAGTAGGAATAATAGGTCCCAAACATATTTATTAGCAACTAACACTAGTTAGGAAATTTTAGTAACTAATATCTTATTAGGAATAATATGCTACATGTAAATATTTCCATCTAAAATTCTTAAAAAAATACTACTTAGAAAGTCTAGATTTGGTTATGAACATATACTAATTTGTTGATAAAAATTCAAAAATCAGAACCACTACAATATGGCAATCAATTTCAACTCAACCAAATCTGGAATTTTAACCCAATACCCAGTTCACCATTCCAGACTGTTCTAATGCCCCGCTATCATTTATTGCTAATATTGAATAGTCCAGGTTCAAAAGAAACTTAACCCAAGGCTAGCACACACCCATTTACTCAAACAATTAGCAAGCCTAGCTAAATAAGCTTGACTCAAAGTAGTGATTCCAACTATAGGCATAAAAACACTTTTGAATTATAAGCGCGCCCGAATTAAACCACCTGTCACCAACAAGGATACACACCCGTAGAATTCATCCGCTCGTAATTCTGACGCTAACCAAATGAAGACATCTGCTCAAAACCAACACATACCCAGAACCCATGTACAATCCGAAAGTCCATCTATACAAAATATACAAATCCAAACCTACAAAAATATACAAATATATAGACCAATGTCTACGAAAATATGCAAATAAAGAGTCTACACAACCTAAGAATCTCCAACACACATGTAATTGCCTCCAGAATTCAAATTCCAATAAACAACTACTCCAACTCCCCTGGCTCCAACTTGATATTGAACTACACAACCTTTCTAATTAGTTTATAGCAAGCTTAATTATTCCAAAACTTATCGTTCATACAGAACAGAGGTTCAACTAGCTTATACCAACAAAACTCAAACAACTAGCCAAGTCCAAAACCAACCTACAGATTTACTCTTACATATGTCGTCAATTAGACCTAGAACCCAGCACAGTCAGAACCCCAACCATAATCCAATCATATTTCAGCACTTGAACCTAACGGCTATAAGCCTCCCAACCAAATTCGAACTGTTGGAGAGGAGGAGGCACATAATAGACAAATAGGAAGATTACAACCCAATCGAATCAATAAAAATTTAAATACAAGTCTGTATCTAGACCTCCCCATAATCAACACCATTAGCAGTAAAGTCAGACACGCCATACAGGACATGAACGAGGTATGGACACGAACAATCTTATGAATATGCACACGGGTACACGCCATACCCCTCAACCCGATCCTGGTCACCACGTCTAAATCAAAATCCATATCAGATATTAAATTACACAAAAAAATTAGAGTATTACCTGAGATTGGTCACAACTGCTATCGATGAATCGTACCCGATATAACTCGTTCCAGGACACGGACAATTCCTAGACCACACATAAAACAAACAGATGGAACACAAGAATCATTGAGGACTAAAGGGGAAAGACTAAAATCAATTGAAGCATTAGATCTACCGAATCGAAAGAAGGAGAATCAATTTAAGTCGAGTACCACTCACCTGAACCAAAGATTCATTCCGACTTGCAACAGAACCGTCGAGCTCTCGTCATGAAAGAATTAATCGACACGAAAACCCAATCGGATCAATCGACTCCGTCGTCGAGAACTGCCAATGTTGAGACCTGACCAAGAACAAGAAGAAGAATTAAATTCGAATTTAAACGAAATTAGATTCCACAACTCTGGATCTGAGTAATTTTAAGAGGTTCGATTAACTCACCAAGATTTGTACTCTGATTGGAGAAGACAAGAACACACAGAGGAGATCGACGCCTATGTTTGCAAAAACAAAAGTATGAACCTTTATTGATACAAACTTTGTAAAAGATTACAATTTAAATTCTGGAAATGGTACAACTTTAGGAATCAAATCTAGATGACGATTGCTTTATCCCTTGGACGATGTGAACTCTGAAGACGAAGCCTCTGAAGTTGAAAGCAACTCTGGAATTGAAGACAAAAAGCCTCGGAAGTTGAAGGCAAAAGCCTCGGAAGTTGAAGGCAAAAGCCTCGGAAGAATGCAGCAGCACTTGGGCAAGAACTCCTGAACTCTCTGATCTCTGGTTATTGATTCCTGATCCCCTTGAATGAAGACTTGAAACTCTATTTATAGAGTTCTGAGAAATAACTAACTTTTAGTTATTCTGGACTGCGCATGATGGATTGTGCAGCAATTGGTTTGCGTAGTCATGGACTGCGCAGGCAGTTACTGGATCATGGGTTAACTGTCTTGGACACATGGCATCATTTGATTGAAATACGCATGATCGTGCATAGGCAGTTGCCACAAAATGAGCAATTGATGGCATGAATGCCACGTGTACTTTGTCATTTTGTACTGGCAGAACGCGCACATTGAACTGTGCAGACTTTGGTTTGCGCCAACTTTATTTGTGCAGGAAATGGATTGCGCCAACTTGCTTTGCGCAAACATGAATTGCGCTGCCAGCTGTCCTCGAGCATCGTGCTGCACGATTAAACGAACGGTCGCCTCGATACCCGTGCTGTCAGTTGTCAGAGATCTGATTTGGTTGTCAGGTAATGATGACTCTTGCCACGTCAGCCTTGCGCAATCGGATGTATGCGCAATCTGAGAGCTGCGCAATCCATTGTCTGCGCAGTTCATTCGGATGATGTATATCTTGATTCTTTGACTTTGTTGATTGATGCAACTTGATTTTTTAGGACCTACAAGACCCCCTTCAAAGTTTTCAAAAGTTGATTTTATTCAAAAATTTGAAATTCTTTGAATTATAAAATTCAAATCAAATTGCGCATGATGATGAGCTGTCTGCGCAATCGAAGAGCCTCAATTTCAGGCGCAATCGGAGGCAGCCGTTTCATTTTCGAAAACTATAAATAGTCCTCTTCTTCGTTTCATTTCTTTACTTTGCCTTCTTCGAGTTTGAGAGAAAGAAATTTCCGAGCGACCTCCGACTTCTTTCTCCGACGAGCTTCATGGCGCCCCGACGATCCTCCGCAGCCGATAAGGGCAAGGCCCCAGCCGAGTCATCAGACAGAGTTGCACGACGAGCTTCTCATCATGAATCCGCACACCCTGCAATGTCAGGTAGAGAGCTATCAAAAACCCTTTTTAGTGTTTTGATATCACTGTTCTTCAAAATCTATCTCTTTTTAGATATGCGATCAAAATGTGCCACCCTCTTTAGGGTTCTGGTTGCACAAATCAGTTAACTCTTCATTTTTATGAAGAGTAACTTTCTGCGCAATCGGTTGAATTGCGTTGGCAGATGTCAGCGCAATCTGCTGATTTGCACGAGATAGTCAGTGCAAACTGATGGCTGTTTGTTCGCGCAGTCTGATGTTTGCGCAAACTGATGCTGCGCAATCTGATGTTGCGCATTCTGATTTTGCGTAAACTGATGACAGAATCTTTTGACTTTGACTTGTACTAAATTCTGCTTTCTTCTGTTTGATGCAGTTAATGTGAGAGAAGATCCAGAGTATGAAACTTTTGAGGGAACTCTTTCAGAGTCTGAGTATAAAGAGGATCTCTCCCATGTACATTATCCTCAGTATGATCTACCGACCTTCCGCCAGGCGATTCTGATATCTCAAGACAATGAGACTCTACTGTGTTTAATGAATGGACAGCCCTTGGAATCAGCTGTAGTGCCCCGTCACGTAAGGTCAATCGGAGGAATCGAAATGCCGACGGCGTTGGAACTTAGCCTTGCAACGGCTGCTCGAAGGCTCGCTCGGTCGAGGCGACTCCTCGCACAGGTGGGGTAGTTTCGGTGAACTTGCCTCATCTTAGCCTTCACTTAATAATACGCATGTTTTCAACTTGCACTGGTAGGCTAATCTAAAAGCTACGCACCAATATAGCTAAGGGAATAATCCCGTCGGGTCGGAATGTCCTAGAATATGGAAAATGGTCCTACGGTCAACATAGAAGTCGGCTCAGCGTGCTTTCAAATGACACTCGGTCCTTCGATCCCGTGGCTTGGAAGAACGACGTTGGCTTAAGTTGTTAAGTTGTCCCGATACTTGAAATAGCCTAAGTCTTAGGCGTCGCCTGCGTAAATGCTTGCTTTATCAGGCACGGTCCCGTTGTGCAAGGCTTGGCATAGCCTTCGCATGTCTCGTTGGTCCCGTCGATTCGTCCCGACACTCGAATTAGCCTAAGTCATAGGCGTCGCCCGCATGAATGCTTAATAAAGCATGCACAGTCCTGTCCCGCAAGGCTTGGCATAGCCTTCGCACGTCCCGCAAGTTAAGTCGTCTTGCACGGCTCGTTGGCTTAAGTCTAGGCACCCAGCAGTTGGTTATTCAAGTCGACCCCGTGCCTAGCACGTTCCCTAGACGCGTAGCTCGGCTTAGCCTTCGCTCGTCGAGTCGTTGTCCGAATAAGTTAGACAAGAGTTGTGCTGGGCTATCGAAGCCATTTCTAGCACTGTCCCGCTCTAGCTGCGGTTGTCAAGTCGCGTAGCCCCTTGAGAATAAGGCTCATCGTGCAAAGTGTATGACTTGAATGTTAGCGTCGCCTAGATAACCAGGCCTGTCTAAGGCACGAGTTACGGTCGGTTTAGTGAAAAGCTTGCCACGAACAAAGGAAGCCCACACGACTTATTGTCGTCGAGATCGGTCCCGCAACTTGGGAGTCTCACCATGACTTGATATGTCCCGCACACGAGATCGGTCCCGCAACTTCGGAGTCTCGCTAAGTCTTGATATGTCCTGCACACGAGATCGGTCCCACGGCTTGGGAGTCTCGCTAAGTCTTGATATGTCCCGCACACGAGATCGGTCCTCCGGCTTGGGAGTCTCGTAAGTCTTGATGGAAAGAAGGAAAAGCATGTTCATGTTAAGAAAAGACTGGTAGATTGAGTTTAGACTTGCATGGTCATGGACAACTTGTCGACAAGGTGTAGTCTTCTCGAATGATTACCGGGGCGCCGGGATCATTCGGCCCGGGGGAAGCGAGTGTGGCTCAACCTGCATGCCGGATAACCGCATGGTATGCCTTTGGATTAAGTCTAGAACTTGATTGCTTATCTAGTCGGGAACATAATGTCTGGGCCTAAGACTGGGCTGCAGCATAGGCGCCGTGCTTGGCACGCTAGATGTCGTCGGGATGTTCTTGGAAGTGATACTATGGTCCACAAGTCTTGTCTAAGTTAGCAAATGGGTCTAGCAGGAGGGCCGCAAGGCGGCAGCAGGATAAGTCTTGATAACTTGCGAGGCGCGGCCTTATCTTGAAGCACGGACAAGTCTAAGCAAGGTCTAGAGAAACGGCCTGCACGAGTCATCCCATTGCCGTTCTTGGCACTTGAATCATTGGCACGGGAATTGGTCTAGTGGTGCTAAAGTTTAAGTAAAGGTCTTGGCACGGCCGAGTTCGCGTAAGTTGCTCTTCGGCGTAGCACCATCTCGAATATGTCTAAGTTGCAAATAGAATGTGGCACGACCCTGCCGTTCCGAGTTGAAGTTTGGTCAAGTACCTAGGCGATGAGGCACTGCCTCGATCGTAATACACGTTGGCATTATAGTACAACCCCGTCGTTGTACGACCTTGTCGTTGCATCGCTAAGTGTAGACCGAGACGTCTTGTTTAAAAGGCATCCTAAGGCAAGACTAGAAAGACAATTGAAAGGGTTTAAGCTGCACAAAGTAAATGAAACGTGTCGGTTATGTATGGGTGGGCGAGAAGCTCACTCCACCAGTACAGTGGTACTGACACCCATACAGTGTTTCATGTGCAGGCACAGGTAGAAGCTCGTGGCGTGGAGCTCGCTTGGATGCGTCGAGGCACGGAGTTCCTTGGCGAGTCGAAGCGTGCGGCCGCGTGATCTGAATACTTATACAGGACATAATGTATGGACATCGCCTTCCGAAGCTTCCGCTGACTCAAGCATTGTAATCAAGAGAGAGAGCAGAGAGTGACTTTGTAAATGAGAGAAAAGTGAGTATGAGAGACTTGTAATTTGGCCTTGCGCCCATAAATGTAATCTTGTATTCAATATCAATAAAAGAGTTTCTTTTGAATGACTTGTGTTCATGTGTTCTTCTTTAAATTCCGCTGTAATGTATTCAATATTTCTGCTTGGGACTTCTGTGCGATGACCCCCTCGCCGTCGATGTAATCAGCCGTTATAGAATTGCCTTGCACGAGCACAATCTAGGCTCGTACGGCATCACGCCTTAGCGAGGACGATCGCTCCTACGGGAGCGGGGCGTGACATCAGCAGACGCTGTTATTCATAAGAAACCTTTATTCTTATTTGGTGAGGCTTTTGAGAAAAGCTCGCAACCAAGACCGAGGATGGAGGAAAGAATAGTCCATCAGGAAGATAGATCTTTCTTCATACCAGATATTGCCCGTTGTCTCCCTTTATCCCGGTACGCTCATGCGAGCTACCCAAGAAAGATGGAGTGGAACATCACTCTTTTCCAAGATGCCCGTGTAGGGAAAATTTTTGTGAAGAAGGGGGCAAATAAGAAGGATATGTTTTACAGCTCCTCTGATCGATACAGTGTCCTGTTGAGAGGCTTGAGACCAGGTTGCATTCCTCCAGAGAACTCCTCTATGTTGATGCCTGTCCGAACACCGATATTTGCAAATAAATTTACGAAAGCTGAAGGGAAGTACCCCGAACAGGATATTAGATTAACTGGGTTGGTGAATCCAGATTACAGGAAATGGAACTGTATTGCCAATTGGATTCTGACAACATTTGAAGAAAAACTTCGACAGATCAATCTGTACCAAGCAGTGCACGCCACTGTTTATGGTTTTGCACCCAATCCACACATGTTCTTGGCCCTGGCTGAAAGATACAATTATAGGACAGGAACTTTTATGACCCCTGGTGGAGAAATTGGATTTGTACTACACGAGATGAAATATATCTCGTACTTTCCAATGGCAGACGCTCCATATGAAGAGTATGTACCAACTAATGACGAGTTGGACAAACTTAGAAAGGAAAATACAGCAATGGTAGCAGTGTTCGAGGAACTGCTATGCCATTACAAGATCTGCTCCCTGTTTTATAAGAGTGCTACAGTCAACACTTGCTATTCTTCGAATTGGTTACCCTATCTATTCCTCAACCACATAGAAGAGAAGAAGACCAAGGAGAACGACAAATGCTATCCAAATTTTTTCCAACCTTTGAGCAATACAAAAGTTATGAAGCTGATAGAACAGAGTGGTAATTTTGATAAACAAGTGAAAGATGATCATGAGTATCCTCCTTTAAAGACAGGGGACACTCTGGAGAGTTACTTGAGAATGGGTTATAGACCCATGTCAAAAGAAATCCTACTGGCAGGGTTCCTGACATACTGGCTTCGGCGGTTTGTAGTCCCCGGATCCAGTGCTGTGGATCGCTTTCACCGCGGTATTCTTTTTGCCGCCGTCAAGTAGTCTTTGGCTACAAGGTAGACCTGTTATCAACAATGACTTGCAAATTAAATGCAAGTCTTCGTTTGTATGTCGACCTGATGCTGAAGGCAAAAGGAGAGAAGGAGTTCCCTCGCCTAGAACTGTCATACACATATCTATTTGGATGGTTGCTTCTCCACTATCCCACTTTAATGGACCCCGAAATGGGATCGGTTGATGGCAGCCTTCTGCGAAGGTACTCTCATGGCAAATAGAAGTACACTTCTTTGAACGAGTGCAGATATGTTTTGAATCTGAATAGAGGATGGAACTTTTGTTGTGCTCCCCTCCCTGCTGGATATGATCAGATGCCAACAAACATGGTGGATTCAAAAATGCAACCTCTAAACCGTGCAGCCTTTGAATGGTTGAAGACAATTCGACCGTCTCATCTGGTTTACCGGTTCGAAGAGGAATGTTACTTAGAACCACACCTCCCTAGCCGATTTGCTCGGCAGTTTGGATATGATCAATTCCATGTGGGGAATGCAATCACCTGCCTCCAAGGCAAGGGTTTTCTGATAGACGGGGCCAGAGCCTGGGCTTATTATAATGCCCGCGATACGAAGGCCATATTCTCGATGCCAGCCAATAGCACTCATGGTCCTAGGATGCTATATACTTATACATATTTTATACATCCGCGAATACTTTTGCTGAGAACTTTAATCTCGCAGATAGTTTTGCTTCTTCGACGAGATTGAAGAAAGGAAGAATGGCTCTGTCGATTCCTATAAACAATGAGGTGCACGAGCCAGCCGATGCTCCTTTGGAAGTTTCGAGGGATATGATGTTCCCTCAAGAAGTAAACGCAGCAATGCGTATCTCTTTGAAAGTGGGTAAATCTCCTGCAAAGAGGAAGAGAAGAGAGGAGCCTCCTGCTCCAGCGGCAAAGAAGAAGTTGATTTTAGAACATTCTTCTGAAAGAATCACTACTCGATCTCAGTCTCGACAACTGGCCGGATTAACTCAATAAGAAGATGCTACAACACCAACTTCCATGCAGAAGCAAGTTGAAATTGTCAATATAGAGAGCCCTGATAAGCCATTGAAAAGAAAGAAGCTGGCCCAAAGAAAGAATCGAGCCCCGTCTGCCATGGTAATGGATGCTACAGCTGGAGTAATCTTTCCATCTCCTACTTCTGTTCTAGGTCATAGGAATAAGACTCCTAGTCCTGAACATAGAAAGGATATCAAGCAAAGGACAAATCTTGCTCCTGGAACTGAGGCCGAAGGGCCTAAAGGAAGTACTGCAGAGGAAGTGAGGGAAAAGCAGTTACAGATTGTTGAACTTCCACCTACTCCGAGAACCCTTCACGAAGAAGAAGATCGTGAAGTAATTGCAGCTTTAGAAGATTGTATCTACAGTCCGCTGGGTGATTATGGTGACCAAACCGCGACTACTGGCGAGAAGGCACCAGAAGAAGACGAAGATGAGGAGAGTTCTTCATCTGAAAATGTTAATGACTATATACAAAATATTGAAGAAGATGATGAAGTGCACGCATCTCCTGCTGCTGCCAATGATGTAGATGATGAAGATATTGAAACCCCAGAGAATGCTACTGAGACCTTAGATCCTAAAAAGGATGTTGAGGTTCCCGAAGAAGCAATAAATGAAGAAACCCTGGAAGAAACCCCTGCCAATGATCCTAAAGGTATAAAATAAAATTAGCAATCTACTCTTGAATGAATTGATAACTAATATCTTTACTTATATTTCCTGTAGATCATGAGACTGCTCCAACACCTCCGACGTGCACGGACATAGTGCCCATACCGACGGTGGTTATTAGTAGTAGTCATCATTTGTCTTGTGGTTCTGAGGCGGGCAGTAGCCAAGCTATTGCGGCTGAAGTGACTTCTACTCAGCTGGAGTCTATTCCTGCAGGGGATAAGCCTATTGCTGGATCAAACCAAGGTAGGACTGTCTTTATTTAATCCTCTTGGTTATTGGCAAACGACTGACAATTTTACTTTTGCAGAGGAACAAACAGGAGGGGCGAATAGCTCCACTCTGGCTCCTTTGTTTAAAGAGCCTGCCATCCAAACACAAAGAATTGAGCATCCTGCTGTCTCATCTTCAACAGGAGTAGCTGCAACTCCTGGGACTCTGGCAATTAATCAACAAGTTGTTCAATCATTCACCAGATGTTTCTTTGAGTCGCTGAGACCCCTTATCAACAAAATGATGGACAAAGAGGGAGCTGATTTCTTTATGGTGAGAAAACCAACTTCTCTCTTGGTGAGGGCTGTAAGGGAACAAGGTGTTGAAGCTCAAGCTACTCTGATTGAGCATATACTGGATGAGTTAGAAGTCTCCATAAAGAAATATAAGGAGCTCAAACAGAAGAAAATAGAATCTCTGGTGCAGGCTGAGTTCGAGCGAATGGCCCAAGCAGCTGATATGGAAAGGATGAATCTTCAAAATCTTTTGGAGGCTTATTCCACAAAGTCTGCTGAATACAATTCCAAACTAGAATCAGTAACTTTGATGGCTGAAAGAAAAGGACAGAGGACTGCTGAACTGAAAGCAGAAATTGCTCGTCTTCAGCAAGAATTAGAAGAGGAAACTGCTAATCATCAACTTGTGATTGATCAATTCAATGCCTTGATTCAAGAGAAGGCCGAGTACGATGCAACTCATGCGCAGAGATCACTCGCCGGACTGTAGAGATGCCCGTCTTTGATGAAGAAGCCGGGATGGAAGAGGCTAGAAGGAGGGTGACATCCACTCATGAAGAAGAGCTACAGACTCTGAAGCAGCAGATCGACAATTTGATCATTCCTCCTTCTTGATAGAAATTTTTGTATCTTTTGTCGTAGATGTGTTTTTTTTTGTAATGACTCGTATTTTGATAAATAAAAGACATTTTGCTGTGGCTCCATTATTTGTTGCATATCTTGTTTAGATATAAATAATAGAGATAGAAAATATATTTAGAGGTATGAGACATGATATATTTCTTGTAGAAAATAATTATATCCATTATATCTGCTCAGAGGTAATATGAACGTAGCATAATATATTGAATACTATTATTTCAATTGACAACTTAATCGAAAACGACAAGTTGCTGATATGAATATGAAATGAACGAAAAAACCGTCAAATGATAAAACGAACGGATAAACCGTCAAATGATAATAAATGAACGGGCGAACCGTCGGATGAATGTGAATGGGTGAACCATCGGATGAATGAAATAAATGAACGGACGAACCGTCGGATGAATGTGGTGAACGGATGAACCGTTAAGTGAATTAAATGAACGGATGAACCGTCGGGTGGTAATAAATGAATGAATGAACGGGTGAACCGTCAGATGAATGTATCGCTTCATTGTTTGAGAAATCTCTGTCTATAAATAGAACAAAAATCTGACAGGAATGAGCACTTTCACTTTTCAACAACATAAAAATGTCGTCTGAAGATACACTCAAGAAGACTGAGCTCGCCTCGAAGGTTGAAGAAGACGTTAAAGAACGTCATGTCGATCCAATTCAGCCGAAAGAAGCAGAAGCAGACGAAGGTTCGTCCGCACCCAAGCCACCGAGAGACATCCTGGACTTTCTGCTTGAACCAGGAAGGACTGAAGAAGAAGAAGCCATGAGGACGGCTGCCTGCAAGTTCCTCATGGGCTCCAGCAAAAAAGTTCTCGGCTCTTTTGCTGACAGTGTTTTTGAAAAGGACGGTAGTGGTCCGCGTCCAAATGTAGAGAAGGATGATAGTGATCTTCCTTAATATCATGTACTATCATTCATGATTAAATAAAATTTTATTTATAAACATGAACTTGTCTGACGATTTATAAACATTTACATTTATACATAGTACTTTTTAAGGAATTTGCCATTGATAGGCATCATTGCAATTCGCCCATCTAGCTCTGAGAGTTGATATTCTCCATTTGAAAAGACTTTGCTCACAATGTATGGACCTTCCCACTTTGCATCGAACTTGCCTTTACTCATATGAGTCATAGTCATAGGACGTCTGACTGTTAAAACAAGTTCTCCTTGCTGAAAGGCTCTGATCTTCACTTTACGGTTGAAAGTTTTGGAAATGCGGGCTTAATATAACTCAATATGTTGTTAAGCCATTAATCGCTTTTCATCCAACGCTTCCAATTCTTGAAGTCAAAGAAGGTCATTGTTCTCTGTAGTGAGCTCGTTAGCAATGGCAATCCTTAAAGAAGGAATTTGAAGTTCTAGAGGAAGAACAGCTTCACAGCCATATACCAAAGAGAAAGGTGTAAAACCCGTAGGATTGCGGACCGTAGTTCGATAGGCCCATAGACATTCGCCAAGTTTCTCACTCCAATTCCGTTTGTTAGTAGATACAAACTTTTTGAGAAGCTTGATAATAGTTTTGTTGAAGGCTTCGGCTAAACCATTAGCAGCAGGATTGTAGGCAGTCGAAGCGATATTGTCAATCCGGTGATCATCACAGAATCTGGTAAATTTTTGGCTGATGAATTGCGGTCCGTTGTCATGAATAATTCGTCGAGGGACACCAAATCGATAAATGACATGATGTTTGACGAAGTTGATGACACTACTGGTCTTGACTTCAGCCAAGGTTATAGCTTCAGCCCACTTAGAGAAGTAGTCTGTTATTGCTAGAATGAACCGATGTCCTCTAGAAGAAGGAGGATTAATAGGACCTATGACATCCATGCCCCAAGCTTCGAAAGGCCAAGAAGCAGCTGTCGGATGTAGAAATTCCGAAGGTTGATGAATGAAGTCTGCATGGATTTGACAGGCTCGACATTTCCTTGCATATTCGATGGCATCTGATACCATAGAGGGCCAGTAGTAACCCATTCTTCGGATACGATCCTGTAGTTTAGGACCAGGTTGATGTGCTCCGTAAACACCATCGTGAGCTTCACGCAGTACTTGTTTTGCCTCTTCACCAGCTAAACAGCGTAGAAGAAGACCGTCATAAGTCCTTCGATAGAGAGTCTTAGTGGTTTGATTGTAGTAGAATCGTAGAGATCGTCGTCGAATACTTGTAGCCTCCTTAAGATCTTCGGGGAGTATGTCATGAACCACGAAATCGATGAAAGGAGTTCTCCAATCTTCATTGATAACATTAACTTCAACAAAATTACTAAACTCGATGTTACGATTGTTTTCTACGCAAAACAATTCTCGATTAGAGATAACCACCACTTGTTGTCTTCTGATAGGAACAGCTAAGACTGCTGCAAGATTAGCTAAAGCATCTGCTTCAGTATTGCAAGCTCGGCGTACATATTCAATAAATAAAGCTTTGAACGATGTAGCCATGTTGATTGCTGCTTCAAAGTAAGGTACCAGATCTTGATGACGAACCTCGTAAGTTCCTCTAACCTGGTTGACAACCAGCTTATAATCGCCGTAGACTTCGAGATACTCGACGTTCAATTGCTTGGCTAATTGAAGACCAATGATAGAGCGTTGTACTCTGCTACGTTATTGGAACAGGATTCGTCTAGAGAGTAGGCTCTTTGGATAGTCGATCCTTCTGGGGAAACGAGAACGACTCCAACTCCTGCTACAATAGCACCATTGGGTCCGATTCTGGATGCTCCATCAAAGAATAGACGCCAAGTTAGAAATTCTTCAGAGATCAAGTTGACTTCCAACGTCTCGTCTGGAATTTCATCGTAAAGCTTAGATGTTTCTGGTACAGGATGAGCCGCCAAGAAATCTGCCAATGCTTGACCTTTGACAGATTTTTGAGTAACATATACCATGTCATATTGGGCTAGAAGGATGGCCCATGTAGCAAGCCGAGAGTTGAGTGTGCTAGGTTTCATCATTAATACCCGAAGAGGATTGACTCGGGATATGACATGAATGGTTTGACCAATGATGTAATGTCTTGTCTTTTGAACAGCGAACATAAGAGCTAGACATTCTTTTTCAACCGGACTATAACGGTGTTCAGCACCAATCATAGTACGACTGAGATAGTAGATGGCCTGTTCGTGACCTTCTTTGTTCTTTTGGGCGAGTAAAGCACCCAATGAATGATCAATAGCACGGACATACATTAAGAATGGAATGCCTGAGATTGGTGGCACCAAAACTGGTGGGTTTATGAGATATCGTTTGATGTCGTCGAATGCTTGTTGACATTCTTCAGTCCAAATAAAAAATACTACCTTCTTCATTAGCTGAGTGAATGGTCTGTAGCGTCCAGACAAGTTCGAAATGAATTGCCTGATGTATGCAAGTCGGCCTTGGAATCCTCGTAGCTCTTTTAGGTTGCGTGGAGGACGCATCTCTTGAATGGCTTTGATCTTCTCGGGATCAACGTGTATACCCTTAGAGGTAATAACGAAGCCGAGAAATTTACCACTAGAGACACCCAAGAATGACTTGGTGGAATTCATCTTGAGTTGATGTTGACGCATAAGATTGAAGATTGTTCTTAAATCTTGGATATGATCTTCTTTCAGACGACTTTTGACAGCAATATCATCAACATAACATTCAACTGTTTTGCGAAGATGTTCTCTGAAAATGGTACTCATGGCCCGTTGGTAAGTTGCACCAGCGTTCTTGAGACCAAATGGCATCACTGTGTAGCAATAGACTCCCCGAGGAGTACGAAAAGATGTGTGTTTTTCATCTTCGGGATTCATCTTGATCTGATTGTATCCAGAGAATCCATCCATAAAAGATATTCGCTCGAACCCACAGGTATTGTCAATCATAACGTCCGTGATAGGGAGGGGAAATTCATCTTTCGGACATGCTTCATTAAGATCCCGGAAGTCGATGCAGACTCGAACTTTGCCGGTTTTCTTCAGAACTGGAACAACGTTGGCTACCCAATCAGGATATTGTTCTTCTCGAATAAAGCCGCAAGCAATAAGCTTTTTGACTTCATCATCGATTGCATCCATCATTTCAGGCTTGAATCGCCTTTGCTGCTGTTTGACTGGTTTAGCATTGGGAAGAATGTTTAGTTTGTGAGTAGCAATCTTGGGATCTAAACCTGGCATGTCCTCGTAACTCCAAGCAAAGACATCAATGTATTCTTTAATAAGAAGAATCAACTCTTGCTTATCGGCTTCTGGAAGATTCTTGCTAATAAAGATAGGACGAGGCGACTCGCTTTCTACTACATCAATTTGAACTAGTTGATCTTCAGTAGGAGGTTCTCTCTGTTCAAATCGGAGTATCCACTAATTATCCATCTGTTGAGCTCAAGGATCTGTTTCAGAACTTTCTTCAATGTCTTCATCATATCCTTCCGGAAGTTCAGCAGAAACCATATTGGAAGATACGATTATACGATGGACTTCACCAATGCTAGTGTCAGAATCCTATGACCTGGAATCAGAAGAATTAGAACGTTCTTCACTATCAGAGTCAGAGACTGCTGGGGATAACATCGGAGGAGAAGCATATCCGAGACCTCTTTTGGTCCTGCTGTAATACATTTCTGACTTTCCTTGTGGAACAGCGGTACGGAGAAGAGTTTTTCTTCCCTTACCGTAGTTGAGGCCGCTTTTGAAGTCGTAACCCATCTTTCAGACAATGTCTTTTGATTGTTGACTGTAACGACGGAATTGAAGATGTCCCGTGTCGTTAACTTTGCTATCATCCGTGTAGCTAAATTTTTGTTCCGGTCTTTTACTAAAAATTATTGGACGTTCACCTTTCTTGCGAGCAGGAACAATACGATATGAATCTTTTGGGTGTTCACTTGAAACTTCTGTTTGAAGAGATTGTATGACTCCCATTGTAAATGACTGAAAGCTATCTAACATATCCAAATAGTATTTAGTATGATAAATAACATCAGTATACTGGAAAGTAGATGCTTTTTCATTGATATGTACATCTATATTTACAACAGGACCTTTAGCCTTAGCAGACTTGGTCAGATTGATTACAAGAGGGAGAGAAGAAGAACGTGGAGGAGGCTTGTTACGATGAAGGTCTATAACAAGTGGCTCAGAAGAGGTGAGCTCCCTTTTTTCTTTGTTGTGAGTTAAATCAACAATAAGAGGCTCAGAAGAAGCGAGCTACGTTTTGTCCATGTTACGACGTAAGTCGATAATAAGTGGCTCAGAAGAGGTGAGCTCCCTTTGATTTTGATCAGCATCAACTGATTTATCTTGAACCGGCAAATGAATAGCCAGTGGTTTAGAAGACTGAGGATGGGAAACATGCCCCTTGACAGATATGATGAGAGTGTCATTGGGTACTGATTCTTGGTCTTCTTTAGTATCCATGGCCAATACCACTTTCATAAATTTCTCCTTGTACATACGAGCATCGTTGCAATATGCTTCAATGCCCTTGAAAGGATAAAGGTCTGCAACTTCCTTGTGAACTTGTCCTTTATCATCAACGTATTTAAAGCATTGATGAAGAGTTGATGGAACAACATTATGTTCATGGAGGAATGATCTTCCCAGAAGAGCGTTATAAGAACAACCAAGATTATCAATGATATAAAAGGTCACCTTTGTGCGAAGATTGCCTATTTGGAGTTTTAGACGAATCTTACCCAAAGGTTCACTCCGTCCTTGGTTGAATCCCAGGATAGTGGTGATTGTGCTGGAAAGGCTGTGCACTGGTATCTTCAACGCGTCTAGCATCGTCTTTGGCATGATGCTAAGAACAGACCCTGGATCTATCAGGATACGATCGACTTTCATCGAATCGACATATCCTGTATAGTAGAGAGGACGATCATGTCTATTATCTTCCAATAGCATATCATCCTGAGTAAAAGTGATGTTTGGAATTAACTCCAGGACACTATGACAGTGACGGCAAGAGACTGGTTCTGATTCCGGCTTTTTGAGAAGAGTTAAGCAAGTTTCAGCCTGCATCAGAGCTTCACTTAAAGTTTCTCGAGTCTCTTTAGAAGGGCGCAAGAGCTCGAAAATTGATAACCTAGCTGGTGTATTGGCCAGTTGAGCCAATATATCAAAGTTGTACGGCTTTTCAAGTCCTGTAGGAGATGATTTCTTCAGGGGCTTGTCAAAGCAGACTTGTTGCTTGCCTTTGTCAGCAATCATTGGCTTGAAAGGAATAGGTACTACAACTGGTGAAGATGTAGAAGGGATCTCTTCAGCGGAAGCAGGTTGTGCTGGGGCAGGTTCAGAAGAAGAAGCAAAATTCTCTTGACCTTCAGAATGATCTTTCAAATAGGCTTTCCCTGATCTGGTGCCTAGCAGAATTTCTTCGTCAACTATGGGATCAAAAGACACCATGTTGCAAATCTTGGTTTTGCCTTTAGAACGAGTTTTCTTCTTGGAAGAAGAGGGCACCTCGAATTCTGGAGCAAGATCAGGATGGATCCACATAATTTCACCATTGTCAAGAGACAAGGGAACAAGACTATCATTTGGTGGAAGTGGAAGATTCTCGATCTCAAGAGTAGCTTTGGGAATTGGAATGACACCGTGCTGTATCATCTGCGGAGGAAAGGCACCAAACTGGACTGAAACCATGTTTGCAGTAACAGTTTTCTCATCTTGTTGCAGAGTGACAACACCAGCATTGACAAGCTCTTGAATTTTGCCCTTGAGCACATAGCATACTCGAGTAGGATGTCCAATGAACCTGTGATAGACACAATATTTAGGATGATCTGTCTTACCGACTTCATCAGGTTTCTTTGGGTCTGGGAGTTGAATTTTATTGCTTTTGAGTAAACACTCAAAGATGCTTACAGTGTCATTCTCGTCAAAAGAATATTCTACTTTCGGACGAGGTTCCCTTGGAGGAGGTGCAGAAGGAGTAGGAGTGGTTGTAGGTGGAGCCACATTGACAGCCAAAGATTCTTTATTTTTGTTCAAATTAATGTTCAAAGTCTCTTTTGCTTTGCGATTGTTTTGGCGATTTCCACCACCTGAATTCTGATGTTCATCTCGATCAGGGTTAGACATCTGTACCCCCAATTGTTTGAATTTGTCAGCACTAACTTCAGCAGCTTTAGCGTTGACGATGAATGAAGGCCAATCTTGGAATTGGGTAGATCCCGTCCACATACAGATAATAGGCAAAAGGTTTGCCTTACAAGTATCAATAGTGACAGCAGCTGGAGTTCCAGGAGGCATTTTCAAAGCTTCACGGCGGAACCGTTCGATAAAGCTCTCAGCAGTTTCATTATGTTTCTGTTTGATTTTGTTGAGAGCTGACATAGTCATGTCGTTGAATCCTTCATAGAACCGCTCTAGGAAGATTTGCATAAGACCTGAGAAAGAAGTGATACAACCATCGGGCAAACTTCTATACCAGTCATATGCTACGCCGGCTAAACAACCGACGAACACTCTGGTAAGAAGAGCGTCATTTGGCTGAAGTTGAACGGTCATTACCTCAACATGATTGATGAATTGACTTGGGGAAGTACTGCCATCGAACAAAGAGATTGTTGGGATTTTATAGTTCGGTGGGAACGGGACTTCCTTTTATTCAACTGGATAGGGCTGCTTGATTCCCAATCTTTGCAAGTTGTCCTTCTCTTTGAAAGCTTCGAATTGAGTTCGTAAGAGTTTGACAGCTTCATTGGCATCTTCTGATGACGAAGAAGGAACAGGTTGAGTTGGAATGGTAGGAGGAGGAACCGCATTGTAAGCACTACCCCCAGCTCTATACTGACTAGGTGTAGTTTGAACTTGCACTTGTACAGGAGGCATTTGAGGAGATACTACCCCCAGCCCAATATTGGCAGGTACCGAAGATGCTATGATCTCTGGACTTGTAATAGGTGCAGTTGGTGATGTAGCATGCTGTGCTACAATGATGGAATGAATACTAGCAACCATTTCAATCATGGTTTTTAGTTTGTCTTCAAGTATAGCGATCCGCTATTCCTGATTTACAGAAGTTGAAGCATCTGGATCATCAGTGACAACATAAGCTGTCACTTCTTTTGGTACAGTAGAAGACACTGTCTGTTCAGAGCTTTTGCTGTATGCATCATAGTCTGAGGAAGAATAACCTGAAGGGTTTTGAGGAAGATTCCTTTGACCGATTGTGTCTCGGCTTCTAGAACGGGTATGTTGAAACACTCCTTCGGAGGATTCTTAGAGTAATTCTAAATACCGCTGGCTTGGCTTGCGAAGCCTGCCATGCTTAGAGCATCTTTCACCCCCAGTGTCTCGGGAAGTCATGTTAACAGAAGCATACAAGGCTTCGTCTTCCTCTGACATAATTTCAGATTTAGCAAAAGTCAGATGATCAAAGACAGATCGTTTTGTTGTTTGACAACAACATTGGATGATGACTTTGTGATTGCAATGATGATCAGATGACTGAGGTGGAGGTGTTGAAACAATGTCCCATTTTTGTCTAAGATGTTCTCGAAGATCGGAAATAACAGCGGGACGAAAAAAACTCTGAGGGACCTGTTCTTTGATAACATTTGGAACATGATTCCGATTCTTCAGATATTTAGTCCCTTGAGTGTACAGGGAAGTGCTCACTTCATTGGCATAAGTGTCGGGATTTTTGACCTTGGAGATTTGTTTCTGATGATGTTTGATCTTCGGCATTGGCTGTTTGCGTTTTACCGAAGTGGGTCTTTTGAGATAAGTTCTGAGATCAGCAAATTCACCCCCAGGGGTTTCTGTCTGAGACACTAACAGTTTTCCCTGTCTGGAACGAGAAATTTTGAGAGTCGGGAGGCCCTGGAATTCTGCTACCGGAGTAGGCAAAATACCCCTTTGATCAGTACAAGTTCCCTTGTTTAAAAGAGTTCTAGTACTGATTGGTGCTAAGGCACATTCAGATGGATCTTCTTCAGTAAAGACTGAAGAAGATTGAAAAAAGACCAAAGGGCCTTTTCCTTTGTTTTGAGATGAAGGTTTAGCTAAAGAGCGTTTCCCTCTGTTGTCTTCCAAGTCATGGGACAAGGAAGTTTGAGAAAAAACCAACGGGCCTTTCCCTTTATTTTGAAAAGAAAGAGGAATAGCCAAAGGACTACCCCCAGTGGATTGCGCAGGAGCAATAGTGTATTTGGGAAGAGGAGCAGAATCTCTTCCTTTGTTGTGAGAGAGTTTAGCCAAAAGGTTGTCACTCTTGGTTTGTGCAGGAATGTTTTGCGCATGAGTTCTGGTCACAGAAACTGTGGTTTGCGCATCAGGAGTTCTTGCCACAGAATGCTTGGGTTGCACTCTGGTTGTTGGAATATTGGTTTGTGCAGGAAGTTTGGCAGCCAATTGCGCCAGAGGCATAGGAGTTTTGTACTTAGCCATGGCAGCATATGAAGTCTTTTGTGCACTGGCCATAGCAGACTGCGCAGCAGTGGCAGAGACAGTTTGTGTACTGGACTTGGTAACAGAAGCTTTGGACTGCGCAGCAGACTTGCTGGCAGAATGCGCAGAAGACTTGCTGATTACATTGACAGAATACGCAGCAGTCTTTGGCATCCACTCTGAGCGCACTTTGCTCGTGGCAGCAGTGGTTGCCGTGCGAAGAGTGGTCTTGGAGTTGATCATGGATTCATAGGCTGTCTGGTTGATCTTCACAACCAGTGTCTTCTGCGTCTTTTCGATAGACGCTACATCACATTGAGTTGTCACTTCCTCATTGGAGGAGAAAGTCGTCTCCAGCAGAGTCGCCATTTTGTTTACAAAAACAAAAGTATGAACCTTTATTGATACAAACTTTGTAAAAGATTACAATTTGAATTCTGGGAATGGTACAACTTTAGGAATCTAATCTAGATGACGATTGCTTTATCCCTTAGACGATGTGAACTCTGAAGACGAAGCCTCTGAAGTTGAAAGCAACTCTGGAATTGAAGGCAAAAAGCCTCGGAAGTTGAAGGCAAAAGCCTCGGAAGAATACAGCAGCACTTGGGCAAGAACTCCTGAACTCTCTGATCTCTGGTTATTGATTCCTGATCCCCTTGAATGAAGACTTGAAACTCTATTTATAGAGTTCTGAGAAATAACTAACTTTTAGTTATTCTGGACTGCGCATGATGGATTGCGCAGCAATTGGTTTGCGCAGTCATGCACTACGCAGGCAGTTGCTGGATCATGTGTTAACTGTCTTGGACACATGGCATCATTTGATTAAAATGTGCATGATCGTGCATAGGCAGTTGCCACGAAATGAGCAATTGATGGCATGAATGCCACGTGTACTTTGTCATTTTGTACTGGCAGAACGCGCACATTGAACTGCGCAGACTTTGGTTTGCGCCGACTTCATTTGTGCAGGAAATGGATTGTGCCAACTTGCTTTGCGTAAACATGAATTGCACTGCCAGCTATCCTCGAGCATCGTGCTGCACGATTAAATGAACGGCCGCCTCGATACCCGTGCTGTCAGTTGTCAAAGATCTGATTTAGTTGTCAGGTAATGATGACTCTTGCCACGCCAGCCTTGCGCAATCGGATGTATGCGCAATCTGACATGCGCAATCTGAGAGTTGCGCAATCCATTGTCTGCGCAGTTCATTCGGATGATGTATATCTTGATTCTTTGACTTTGTTGATTGATGCAACTTGATTTTTTAGGACCTACAGCCTAGAGAACCCATGCAGTCATCGCCATCGCCGGAGAGACGACTCGTCGTTGCCGATCGCTGCGTTTGAGCGTACGCCACTGGAGAGGAAATCAAAATCAGTCGATCACGACCCAGATCTGAGCTCTCGGCTCTAAACGGCGTTGGAACGGAGCAGATGACTTGGTGAAAGCTCGAGCATCTTCGTGTGCCGCCTGGGGGTTTGCCGTCACCGTCCTTTTGTTGCATCGCCGGAGAAAATCGTCTGCCACCGTCGCTGGAGAAGGAACGCTGGACACTCGGGGAGAAGAGATCGCCGTCGCCATCGTCGCACTCGCCGACCGTCGCTGACGTCCCCGCCTTGGCCGGAGCTTGCTACTCCTCGGCCGAGGAAAAATATTTGGGGAAGAATTGACGGAGAGAATGAGTCTCTCTCTTCCCAACTTCGGCTTAAAAGGAAATTAAAAGTAAATTTACAATAAACCCCCCCCTCCGCTATAAATTATTTCATGTGGGTCCCTGCTGCAATAGATTTTTTGCAAAAAGGCCCCCTTCCTTTTCATTAATTGCAGAATTGATTGAAAAACAGTTAGAAATTTGTTAGAAGATTCAAAAGTTTTGGGGACCACTCAAATAGTTGTAACCAACTTTCAAAATTTTAAAAAAAATAATATATTCCTGCTTCAAATTCCTTCCCTCCAAAAATACTCATACCTATATATTTATAATAAAAGAAATAAAGTATTTATTATTAAAAAAATTTAAATTTCACCAAAATTGGGAAAAGTGGAGTTATAATGGTGCCTTCGAATTGTTTATGGCATTCGAGGCGATCAGTAACGAACATTTATTCAGTCGGGGTATTGTGCCAATGGAATAGAGATAGACAAACTTGTTTGGTTGTATGAAACTCATGAGTATTTCTTATGGTCAATGGACTTGGATGTATGGCCCATGCATGGACATGCTTCCCTCGAACGTAGGATCGCTGGGGCGCCGGGACCGTTCGATCGCGGAGGGAATTCAAGGGTATTGGTGGTGCACTTTATTCAGACGGGTTGCGCCCTCCTATTGATGTGATAAGCCACAATACTAGTAAGTTTGGGATCCTTTGAGTAGTGTACTAGCAACCCGTGCCAACGCGATCGCCAGCTTATACTTTAAGATACCAGTCCATTACGGCGCAGAACGTCGTGACCTTCATATAGATAGGACCGGTAGGCTAAGACTAGCATTGGGTGCAGGCGCAGATCCTGTCACCCTTATGCTTATGTTAAGTTTGCTTGGTTGGCTGCGTGATTCGTATGATTGGTTACGCAAATTTCTAACGATTGCAGCTAGGCAAAACAAGACGGAGATGGACACGATCACTATGCTTATGATCATATTACGTCTAACTGTATCTGTTGTAGGGACACAGTATCGACACATTAATGATTTAATTGCTATCAATAACTACTCGAATATTGCCATGAAATTGATCCTAAGGCTAAATACAAAGATCAACAAATAAAGATGCCTGCTTCACTAAATTTACTTAGTATTGGATTAGTCGAGTGGGTCTTGATCAGTGCGGCGAGGACGAAAGCACTAATCCCTCACTAGTTTACTCGCAGGTTCAAGATATGTTTGGCTCGGGCGGGGCTTGACTTGGACGTGCCGAGGCATGGAGTCATTTGTGTTTCGAGACGAGCTACCGCATTTGGCGTTCGGACTTGCAACATGGAGAGTTTCGGCCGAAGATTACTTGTTGGCTATAAAGAGGCATAATGGATGGAACAATGTAATCCTTTGTGGGCTAAAGAGATCATGAGTGTTTTAGCCTATTAGAATTTTTAGTTGGGTTATTCAAGCCCTTGTAATCTTCAGTTCATTATTAATAAAAGAGATTCTTATTGTATACTCTGTTTCCTTTCGTCGCTTATGCTATCAGTTTGAGATAAACTTACGAGAACCTGTTATCTTGCCTTGCACGAGTGCAACTCCAAGCTCGTACGGCATCACGCCCTAGCGAGGACGATGATTCGGATAAAATCTAGCGAGAACGAGCGATTTTTCGAGTCGGGGTGTGACTAGTCCGAGGTCCATGGTTGTTCCACGGCACAGAGGCCAACGTCAGCGAGGGTGGGGAGGACACAGTGGAGGAAGAGGGGGAGGGAGATGGTATGGGAAGTAAAGACAGGGAAGGAAAGAAGGTTCTATAAATATCTATAAATAGTTTATTAAGTATATTTAATATTTACTAGCATGAAAAGAAAAACTTTGGGAATAAACTCTCCCCAACATTTACTAGCTATAAATATCTATAAATAGTTTATTAAGTATATTTAATATTAGTTAATTAGTATTAATTAGTTAAAGTATTAATTTAATATTAGATAATTTTTTATATAACTATAATAATAAGTACGAAATAACCAAATGTTCTTATTAGTTTTAATTAATTAAAATAATTATCATAATTATTATTATTATTATATACTTTTTTCTTTTCTACTTTTTATTTTCTTATTCTAACCAAATATCTTTGTCTCCTACTAGGAGGACAAAAAAAAACATAATTTTTATCATTCTTCCATGTTTGAAAGTCCAAATCCAAATCTTCTAACACTTATCGTTTACCAAGACCTTTCTTCCGAACCGACCCTACATCTAAGATCAGCTTAAGAACAGGAACGACACTACAGTTGCAAACACATAATCATAAGATCAAAAAAATAATTCGAAAAAGAATCCATCAATTAGTCTGATTTAAGCATGAATAAAGCATCCGAGCCTTTGAACGTTTGACTAAACATATAAAAAAATTGAGTTTTCAGACAAGATCGAGATTTTCCAACACTAATCACTGTGTGGAGGATGACGAGGATGGTGCCAATCAGCATCTTGTTATTGCAAGCCGTTGCAAGCGCATTATCAAAAAAATTAACATATGTAAACCAATAGTGACATTTTCAAAAAAAATCCAGAAAAAAGCTTCACACTAAAAGTACATTTTGGACAAAAATACTATGGGTGAGCATTCGAACAATGTGCTTCAAACTGAATCGAAATAACCAAAAAATGATTTGGATCGAAAATCGAATAAGCAAAACCGAAAATGAACCGAATTGGCCCATATGCGATGAATATGTACTGTGATATTCGTTAGCACTTCTGGTTAAATATTGGTATGAAGAGGAATACAGCTCTATTTGTTTCTCGGTGCTTAGTTTACCAGCAGGTCAAGGCTGAGCCTTAGAGACCGGTCGGACTTCTCATCCTTAACGATTCCTGAGTAGAAGTGGAAGCAAATTACTAGGGACTTCATGACTGGTCTTCCTAGATCTACGACTGGTAGAGATGCCGTTTGAGTGATACTGGATCGACTCACGAAGGTTGTCCACTTTCTATCTTTCATAGTTTGTTAGTCTATAGAGCAGTTGGCCGAGATGTATATGCGACAGATTGTTAGATTGCATAAAGTGTCAGTTAGCATAATCTCAGATCGGAATTCCAGATTCACTTCTCATTTCTGGCAGAGTCTTCAGCAGAGTTTGGGCACCTATATGAGTTGCAGTTCAGCCTACCATTCTCAGACAGTTGGTTAGTCAGAGCGAACGATTTAGACTTTCGAGGATATGCTTTGTGTAATGTCCCACTTCGCGCGACGCATTTGGTTGGCTTGTTCGATGCTATCAGAAAGTTGGACCGTAACTTGGGTTAGAAATTAAGAGAATTGAGACTGATACAGTCTCTCTTTACTGGCTAGACGGAATGGGTATTGGAATGTGGCTGGCTAGTGGAGCTACGCTTAGTAGAAATATGTGCAATCGAAATATGAAGACCCTTTCATACAAGTGAGTGGAACTGTCCTTCCTCCCTACTCCTTCATGCTTAATAAAATGGAGTAATGTATCCCTATGTTCTGTCCCTTAAATTGTGATGCTTAGTTGCTAATTGATAGAGATGCTTATGCTGACATTTGCTGAAATAAAGAACACATAAACAATTAAATGCTGAATAAAATAAATTCTAATGCCCTTTGAAATGAATTGATGATATTGTCTATTATGCTAATACTGCAAGAACAAATGAAACACTTGAGTAATGTGATGCTTTGTGAAAGATACCTTGAGAAATGAACTGGCTATGTTATTAACACAATAAACTGAATGAAATACTGAATCATGTACACTCTGTATAACTGTTACCAAGATATAAAATGATGCATGTTTTCTTATATGCAATAAAATGATAATATTTTCCCTATGATTCGGTGAAATCGATATGAGGATGAACGATTTCCCGGGTCGGGGCATGACATCAGGTAGATCAAAGAGTATTTCAGAGTGGATCAGCACCATCAGCGTCATTATGCAGACCAGCATTGACGTCATCTTGAGTTCTCTGTCATCTACCATATATTTTTTTTGGATTTTGCCTACTCATAGGGTCATCAGATCTGGCATACGAGGAAAGCTTCGTCATATATTTATTGGGTCATTCGATATTCTCGAGCGAATAGGAGGTGTATCATATCGTCTTGCTCTTTCATTGTCGCTATATGAAATATATGATGTTTCACATATCTCAGTTGCGCCGGTATGTTCCAGATTCGAGCCATATCCTAGATTATTCTGAGTTGGTCATTATTACGGACCTATCTTATAAGGAGAGGCATGTATCCATATTGGATCGGAAGGAGAAGGTTCTCAAGAACCAAACTATTTGATTAGTTCGTGTTTCCTGGGATCATTACTCACCGGACGAGTCGACATGGAAGCACGAGGATGATATCCGAGCTCGTTATCCGTATCTGTTCAAATCGTGAGGTATACTTATCCGTGTACCTATATTCTACCTTTAGTTTGAGTATGATTATAGGAATGTATGATATTGTTGTTATATGTTAGTTGCTTTACATTCCTTGTATATTATTCTTATTGGATTCCATGAGTTATGAGTTTCCTGTCTTGATCCAGATATCATGTTTTACTGGATTTTTTGCTTGTTTTCTTGCCTTATGGAAATTTCGAGGACAAATTTTTTTAAGGAATGGAGAGTTGTGAGACTTGTCTCACAGTATCTGTATTTGTATACTGATATATATTTTATACTATATTCAGCATTGTTTGGGATTCCTGAGAACCGGAAGAAAATTTATTTTTTGTGATTTTACTACTTCACCGGAATACCGCTAGTGTACCTGTGTGTACCAACGGTATACTATCCGGGAGATGTTTTCCATTTTTAGATATTTTCGATTTCATATATCTTCGTGAATAGTATTCAAATATTTTCATGAATGGTGTTTAGATATTTTAATGAATAGTAATGATACATTCTATTATCCATTGGTTTCCTGGTTTCTTCTGAACGGTCGAGGTCAATTTAGATTGAGTCGCAGATCGCGATCGAACGGTCACGATTAATTCACCTTCTCTATATATACACTACAACAAAAAACCCTTTTAATGACGCTCGACAGGGAGTTTTAATGACGGCTGATACATAAGCGTTATCAAGTTGAAAATTACCTTTTTTCTATGACAGTTTGGACTAATTTTGGGCTTTTTATAACGTTTATAAAACAAAACGTCATTAATACTTTAGAGCGGTGGCAAACTTGTAATTTTTTCACTGTATAAAAGCTAAGTGGGTGGAGAGAAAATTCATTTCTCATCCATTTTCTAAGGAGCAGCATCTCTCCAAACCTCTTCTCCCCCAATTTCCTCAAGAGTTAGGTTAGGGTTTCTGATCGATGGATCTTAGCCGAGGTACGATCTCGACCATATCGGAGGGGTCGTCGGAGGACCTGAAGCCGGTGATGGAGGTCAGCCTCCACCAGCGCGGCGTCTGCGTTCTGAGCGGGAGCGACGCCGTGTCCGACGTCAGCCTCCGCCAGCCCGCCGCCGCGGGCGCGGTCGTGACGCTGCGCGGGAGGTTCAAGATTTTGTCGCTCTCGGGCTCGTTCCGGCCCCCGCCGGCCCCGCCGGGGGTCACGAGCCTCACCGTGTTCCTGGCGGGAGGGCAGGGGCAGGCTTCGTGTCTGATACATGTCCGACGTGACACATACACGTCTTCCATTTTTGGGGGGGTGTCCTTACTTCGTAGGTCTTTAGGTCTTCAACTTGGTACTTCATATTTTTATTACACCAGTTTGAAATAATTGTTGATAAAAATACATAAATTATGCATTCTTCAGCAGTCAGCACTAGCATGGATATTTTTTGTGATTTTCTTCTATTGTAATAATAATTTGTATATATTATAGCCTACTGAAGACTTGTTATTGAAGCACATGACTTAGTTGTCAGATTAATTTTATAGCTGTGTTTAGTTATAAACTCCCATGAAATTCCTAAATAAAAGAAAGCATGTTCCTTTTCCATGCTTTTTACTGCAAGAAAAAGAATATCAGGAAATAATATGTAAGAAGTGGGAAAAAAGGAAGTCCTTTTTGGTTTACAAATTAAAGAAATTTCATATTTTATGTGATAATTATCATTCATGTATGCTATTTAAAGAAAGGACTGGAAGTCTGGAACTAAGGAAATCATTATTCTCTCCAGATTACCAGCATTAATCCTGGGAAGGGGAAAGATCGAGATCAAAAGGATAGAGAACACGACGAACCGCCAGGTTACATTCTGCAAGCGGAGGAACGGGCTTCTGAAGAAAGCCTATGAGCTCTCTATACTTTGCGACGCTGAGGTCGCCCTAATTGTCTTCTCCAGCCGCGGCCGCCTCTACGAGTACTCCAATAATAGGTAAAATCCCTACAACCATCTTCTAAGTTATTCATTATTAAACTGGATCATATCTTTCTACAATCAGATGTTTAACGATGTTTAGGGAATTAATTAATGTAGTGTGACTGCTTATTACTATTTTTTACACTCACTGCTAGAACCTTATTGTTCTAATTAGTGAAGCACTATAATTTGTAACCCTCAAATGACCATCACAACTCTTTTGATGGTGAAAAAGAATTTAACACGATATTAGAACAATCCACATGTAGATATTTAGGATTTATATTTTTATCGGATTTTATAAACAATTATAGTGCTTTACGCCCATAACGATGCAGATTGGATTTGCAGGAGGCTAGAATTTTGCATCTTGTTTATAATAGTTGAAATCTTATTATGATTTCTTTAGATTCTGAATAGTTTTTATTTCTTCCCAAATTACAGTAATTAGCTAATTATTGTTCTTACAGACACTAACACTTGGCACATGCACAGCATAGAGAATGGAATGGCTCTGGCATGTTGAGTGCCTACTTAGTATTTCTGGGGATTCCAATGCTTAAGCTTAGAAAATGCAAAGAATGGGAACGAGTAAACTTTCTATACATGTCCCTCTGTTGTATCGTGTCAGGCACACTCCAGAAATGACACACCCTAAAGTACACTAGGACATGTAGAAATTATTTTGGTGTGAGACCTTTCGTGGCTGTTATGAATGTGTGGCATTAGTATGTACTATAATATTGTAATTGATTATTGAAGAGATTAATATTGCTATCTGAACAAGTTATGGATATGGCAAAATATATATATATATATATATATATATATATATATATATATATATATATATATATATATATATATATATCAGGTCTGCTACCTTTGGTGAATAACCATGGTTCAACCATTGACATATATCAATTTCAATCAAAACAACTTTCAATTCTCTCCAGAAGTTTCTGTTATTCTTTCAACACGATTGGACAAGGATTTATCAGGAATTTCCTTCCTTTTTTTTACCACAGTAGCCCTGATTTCCAACATTTGTGAGCTTGCGAACTGTATTGTATTCATCTGGTGCAATTGGGGGACTGCTTGTTTTGTTGGGTGGACAAAAATTCCTTACCATATTGCTGCAACATATACAACATAGCTTCAAACTTCGCTATATCAAATGACAAAAGTGCATGTTCTTTTACCCGTTCAATATGTACTATGAAATCTTAATGCTGAGCTTAATAGTTGAAACAAGGTTTGGTTTGCAGTACTTTTCTTGTGTTCACCATCCTGTCTAGAACTTTGCCTTTTTTAAGGTTTCAGAGCCTTTAGATTCACACATCCGAAGAAATTCGGCCCATCATATTTAGTCTTGACATTTAAACTTTTAGTGTGTTTGTAATGTCAGATTTGATGAAATTCTATTTGATCTAGTCTACCATGATTTGATCAAAATGAAGTCAGTTCGTGCCCCCCAATTTATATTTTACACTGCACATTTCTGCATCAACTGCGAGAACATTTATGTTAAAAAACAGGGTTAAAAATTTGTTGGATAAAGAAGCAGATTATATGGACTGATTTGGTTTTTAGGGTTAAAAATTTACTCATTTCTCTTGATATTTCATGATTAGATTTGATTTTTAGGCCTGACAATTATATGGACTGATTTGGTTTTCTTCTTTTTTCTCATGATTTCACTGGGTGTTCCGGCTGTCGTTGATCTTTCATGATTATTGGTTATGTGGCCAAGTTTTGATGTGGACAATTTTGGTAGTTGTATATATATATATATATATATATATATATATATATATATATATATATATATATATATATATATATATATATATATATATATATATATGTATTTGGATATTCAATTTTGAGAATGTAATGAAGATGTTGATATGTACTCTAATTTGAGAAATGTAATAAAGATGGTGATATATAATGTTAATTTGATTTTTAGGCCTGGCAATTATATGGACTGATTTGGATATGCTAATTTGAATAGTATAAAGTGTTATAAATGTGCTGCATTAAGCCTATACATATTATCTATTCATGACGTTTTAAAATTGTTCTGAATTGTGCACTATATATTAACTATTCATAATGCTTTTATATAAACTATTCATGACGGTTTCTTTATGACGCTTTTAAAAAACATTTATAACACCCGTTTTCATAACGGTTGCTTTGAAAAAAAAAGCGTCATGGTATGTCATTAATGACGCTTTTTAGCCGTCATTAAAAGGGTTTTTTGTTGTAGTGATACCCTTTCATTTTTTTGTAATTTTTTTTACAATCCCGCTCCACTCTTCTTCTCTTCTTATTTTCTTTCCATTTTTCTTGGGAGCTAGAAACTTTATCTTGAGGCCTTAGAGTCTGGTTTATGAACCCCTCTTGGTGGTGGAGTTGAAGAGTTAGGCTTGAAACTATATTAGGCACGTACATCTTGTCGAACTACTGAATATTTTTTTTTGGTTTCCTGTGGTATTGACAATCCAATATTGTCTAGTACTTACTTTACTAAATATGTTTCTCTGTGGACAAATATTATTTCGGTCGATTAACTCGTGGATCCTTTTCAATTTAAAAATCAGCTGTTACAATTAAAGGTATACCGTCGGTATACTGGTCAGTACCGCAAGAATACCAATATTGTGCGTTATATTTTCCAGCAAGTGACCCAAGTTTGATAATTCTTGATTTTGTTTTGATTTTCTGATTTCTTCATTCTTGTTGCTTTTATGGATATGTTATCTTATGTGTTTTGCTATGTACCATCTGTCACGACCCGCACCCGCTTTTCGGAATACGAGTGCGTGTCCAAGCCAGCCTACGCTGTAGTGTCCACGGTAGAACGCTGTCAAGCCCGCAATAAATAAATGCTCATAATAATAAATTTTATTGCTCATTCACATTTGCTAAATTTATTACAACATTTACAATTTTATATTTAAAGAAATTATAAGATTCTACAATTAATAAAAATGATACCACATCTATCTAATTTCTAGGTTTCTGCCTGCAAGTACACCCGTGTCTCCCAATGCTAAGTAATGCCACAGTTAACCTGAAAATGGTTTAGTTATCCAGTCAGAAAAGGAACAAGCACACAGACCAACAGCAATCCAAAAATACAATAGAATTCACAAACATGAAAATAGCATATATGAAAGGAAGCCAGAGAGTAAACTAGTAACATGTCAGGTCTAGAATAAACTGGAGAGATATAGCAGGATATATGGTCTAGAATAAAACATGTAAACATGGTGACATGGCAAATAGTGACGACTGCAAGAAGAGAGACAAGGAAACACTATCTACGTGTTTTGAAATATCGAGTTCGATATGTGAACGGCTAAGGGATAAATACGGCACCCTGCACGTGTCGTGTGCAGCTGCTATCAGTCACGATCAGATATTTTGGGATGGGATGGATAGTTCACATGTCTACTAAGATATTTTCCCGCCCAGCTAGTACTCATGGAATCAAGTCGCAAGTATTGTAATCATGTAAATGACAGTCAAGAAGTATAATAAATCCATGATACTAATCTCCGTGTGACGAGCGTGTCAACAAGCACCAAGACATATGTATAAACATGAAACATAAAAACTACTATGAACCAAAAAGCAATCAGAAAGTGCACTTGCCTGAATCCTTGCACAAACCATAGTCACAAGTCGAGGACGAGGGGATTGCAAATCTAGAAGCTGTCAACCTATAACATACATTATACCACGAACCATGCACGAAAACCACAAGTCAATTCTAAGGTTCTAGTTCTAAATTCCCGGAATAAGTGGCTAATGGATTAACTAATCTAATAATAGTTAATTCTAGAATAAATTACTTAAAAACCTAATTTAACAAAATAATAATAATCTGAATATAATCTAAACATGGAAGTTTGGCCATAAAAAGTCATGTTTTCAATTTTGGAAACTATGGCACGCAAATCGAGGCGTGCGTTGACTATCTAGTCAAAAGTCGTGAACTCTAGATTTTGAAAATGCACCTTGGTAGATTTCAGCGCCATGAGTGCCCTGGAATCAACCGAGCCGCAAATTCATGTTTTGGCCAAAAAATATCGCCGTTATGGCTAATCGTGACCAAAACGGTGATAAACCGATCAATTCTGAGTTCAACAGAATAACTAAAATACTAGATGAATGAATTAACTTCTAGGAAAAATATATGTCGTAGAGCTCTGGGTTAGCTTTTCGAAACTTCAAACGGTTCATGATTTCAATTTCTGGTCTCCCGAAATCTCGAAAATACCAAAACGTGTCTAGTTTTGGACAACCGACACTCTATGAATTTTACAGAAATTAAGGTTCAGAATTTATAAAAATAAATTGGATATTCAAAAATTATACCTTAATACGAATCCAACAAAAAAATGGCACGCAAAAAGGAGGTCGGAGTTGTCTGCAATCGTCTCGGGAAGTCGGGGGTCTCCTTGGAACACGTTTTCTCAAAATCGGCCAGAATTAAATTAAGGTTTACTGTTCAGCAAAAAATATATATATATAGTGTCACGACCCGCACCCACTTTTTCGGATACGAGACGTGTCCAAGCTAGCCTACGTCGCAGAGTCGGCGGTAGAACGCTGTCACGACCAAGATACTCAAAATTACAAAATATACATATTTTATGCTCATTCACATTTCTAAGTTTATTACAACATTTACAACATTCATATTTAAAGAAAATACAAAATTCTCACAATTAATGAAAATGATACAACTGCTATCTATTTCTAGGTTTCTGTCTGCATGTACACCCGTATCTCCCAAAGCTAAGTGAAGTCACAGCTAACCTGAAAAATGTTGGTTTCCAGTCAGGAATGGAACAAGCACACAAACCGACGGCAATGCAAAAATACAATAGAATTCACAAGACATGAAAATAACATATGTGAGATGAAAACTAGAAAGTAACTGATGACATGGCAAGCGGTGAGGAAAACCAGAAAACAAAAAAAAGACAACTATCTATGCGGTTTGAAATATCTTGTTCGACATGTGAACGGCTAAGGGGTAAATACGGCACCCTGCACGTGTCGTGTGCAGCTGCTATCAGTCAAGATTAGACATATTGGGATGGATAAGGGGTAGTTCACACGTCTACTAGGATATTTCCCCGCCCAGCTAGTACTCATGGAATCAGGTCGCAAGCATGGTAATCATGAAAATGACAATCAAGAATGTATAATAAATCCAAGATACTAATCTTCGTGTGACGAGCGAGTCAACAAGCAGTAAGACATATGTATAAACATGAAATGAAAAGACTACTATGAATCGAAAGCAATCAGAAAGTGCACTTGCCTGAGGTCCTTTGCTGGTGAAACCGATAATATAACCACTCAGATGAGTCACTAAAGTCAACACATGCAAAAAGTCTTCGGATGCTGAAATAGACATTACCAACATTTTCAGAATAGTCGAATTAGCTAGAATTGTCTATCCTTAAGACCAATTCTGGACACAGGAGCAAAACGGTAATTTTGGGTTAAAACGGTGTCCGCCGTTGGACCCATTTTGCACCGAAAAGCGTGTCAGAGTCAATGGTCTCTAAAGTCATCAAAATATATGTCAACAGGTTCAGTTTTCTGATACAAACCCAATCGTATGTCTAAAGTTGGATTCCGGCTGGCCGTGCACAAAATCGTCCGTTGAGTCGGACCGTAGGGTCCGCAAAACGGCGATCCGATCAACTGTCTCAGAATCAGACCAAACTTGGCATGCAGGATCAAAAAAATGATACGGTCCTATTGGCGTAAGTTTCGTCTCGATCTGACGAACGTGCACAAAGTAATTGGGAAACTTGCACAGAGGCCAATACGGTGAATTTCGACGAATACGCATCAAATTCGTCGCGCACACTCAACCAATTTGAATTCCGTCAAAGTTCACACGTCCACGAAGCCGATACGCACCTTTCGATGCTTTCGGTTCGTGACCATGTCGCTCGGATTGGCGGGACGTACGTCGTATCGAAGGTTTTCAACATTTTTGAAAAACAATTTTCATGGATTTTTCTAAATTTTTGGAATCGAATGACTTTCTGTATATTAAGCGAAAAAGGGTTCTACAAAAAGTGTTCTAGTCTCGTATAGGTTAACTATAACTGTTTATAATTGGTTTTCGAAAATCCCTACTGTACAGTCCAAAAATTGTCCTCCAAGTAGAAGTCCTGGGCTGTAGCTTCCCTTCCCGGAGAATTTTCTCGAAATATTTTTTTGATTTAAATAGTGATTTTTAGATTTTATAAATAATTATTTGGTATTTTATTACGGTGGGTGCCTTTAGCCATATTGGAGTTTTGGGGTACAAGACGACTAGGAATCATGGTACGGATAGTGCGGTAACGTCCCTTGACTAGTGTATTAGCCATGCCAAGGAAGGCCGAGCCATAGTGATGTCCTAACTAGGAAAATCAGATCAAGTTGCGACTTAAACCTCACTGATGAATTATTTATTTATTAATTAGATATATTGATTTTAGATGACCCGA
Organism: Iris pallida; assembly: GCA_029216955.1. NCBI lineage: Eukaryota > Viridiplantae > Streptophyta > Magnoliopsida > Asparagales > Iridaceae > Iris > Iris pallida. The sequence goes on along the minus strand of JANAVB010041220.1, from coordinate 1,344,518 downwards.
TTGTACCAACTCAACCCGAACTGGGCCCGAACCGAATCCAAGCCTTTGTAGGTATGTAGTGAGACCAAAGAAGACCATGTAGGCATATTTTATGAGCGTACATATATTTCCTAAATTATTTTAGGTATTGATGTGCATTTTTCAACTATTTGAATATTTATACAAAAATTGGTATTCTTATTATTTAATATTGTTTTATAATAGTGGTATAATTTTCTGGACCCGGATAAGGGTGAGTAGTATGGATTCACCAAACCACTAGTTAAATATTATTTTATTATTTTTGGTGATTAAATAAATATAATTATTAGTATTAGATATTAATATTATTGGTTAATTGAGTATTATTTATTGATATATATATATATATATATATATATATATATATATATATATATATATATATATATATATATATATATATATATATATATATATATATATATATATATGAGGTATATATATATGGATGGGTGTATATATAGATATACATATGTGCATGTGTAAATAAGTATACAGGTATATATGTATAGCACTATCCTAGAAGAATATTGCTAAGATTGTATTTAGAATTTGCTGAATATTTATTTAAGGATACATGTATATTATTTGTTATTATATATGTGTGAATATGTATATATGTATATATATATATATATATATATATATATATATATATATATATATATATATATATATATATATATATATATATATATATATATATATATATATATATATATATATATATATATGTAAATAGATATTGTATATGTGTGTATGTATACATATATATAAATATTATATGTGTAAATATGTGTATATAGGTATATATATAATTCATAAGTGATTATATATATATATATATATATATATAAATATATATATAATATATATATATATATATATATATATATATATATATAATATATATATAAATATATATATATAATATATATATATATATAATATATATATATATATATATATAAAATATATATATATATATATATATATATATATATATATACTAATATAAAAATATATATATATATATACAAATATATAAACAAACATGAGAATAAGCAGCAGCCTTAGCAGTCGGGCCCAACTGCTCAAACCTCCCCAGCCCAGTTGGGCCCGAGCAAACCAGGCCCATGCTGGTCCTTCCTCCCCCACGAATAGGGCTCAGCCAGACCCGAACCAGCTCACGTAAGCTTTTCCCCTTCATATATGTATACACACGCACATACGAGAGTTGCGGAAAAACCCTAAACCAACACCCTATCCTCGCACCTCCACCTTGTTCCCCAGCCCTGGCGAGTCTCCTCAGCCTTGGCGCCACCGCACGCACCACCGGAGTTTGCCGGATCCGCCGCGAACAGGCCACAGCAAAGGGCATCAAGCAACAGCGCTTCGCGGTACATTTTCTCCCTGCTCCTTCAACGAAATTCTCTTCTGTAAATTTCTACGTATTGACTAGATAATCGTCTATCAACCCCTTTAATTACAATTGATTGGTTTTCTCTAGATAAATCGTATTAATTCCTGAAAGTTCAGGAAAAACCTGTAAAAACAGAACCCGAACGAACTGTCATGAGGCCGTTTTGGAAGGCGTATAATCGTCGATTCCTCGACAGTATAGGAAATCTAATTGAATAGGTTTTTAGTCAACCCATACAGCTTCAGAACGTTGTTTACGGATTTTTAATTCATCCATTATACATCAAGAAATACGGATTTGAAAATCAGGAAAAACTGATAAAAAAAAACTGTTTTGAAAACTAGAAAAACTTCCACACGACGTGCGTCCCGCCAATCCGGGCGACGTGGTCGCAAACCGAAAGCATCGAAAGCTGTGTAATGGTTTCATGGTCGTGTGGGCTTTGACGGAATTGAAATTGGTCGCGTGTGCGCGACAAATTTGATGTGTATCCGTCAAAATTTCCCGTATCGGCCCCTGTGCAAGTTTTCTAATTACTTTATGCACGCTCGTCAGATCGAGACGAAACTTACGCCAACAAGACCGTGTCGTTTTTCTGGTCTTGCATGCCAAGTTTGGTCCGATTCTGAGACAGTTGATAAAATTACCGTTTTACGGACCCCACGGTCCAACTCAACGGACGATTTTGTGCACGGCCTGCCGAAATCCAACTTTGGACATACGGTTTATCAGAAAATCGGATCTGTTGACATATAGTTTGATGACTTTAGAGACCATTAACTCTGGCACACTTTTCGGTGCAAAGCGGGTCCAACGGCGGACATCGTTTTGACCCAAAATTACTGTTTTGCCCATGTGTCCAGAATTGGACCTAAGGACAGGCAATTCTAGCTAATTTGACTATTCTGAGAACGTTAGTACTATTTATTTCAGCATCTGGAGACTTCTGTATGTGTTGTCTGATTGTGGCTCATTGAGTGGTATAGTATTATTGGTTTCTCCAGCTAAGGACCTCAGGCAAGTGCACTTTCTGATTGCTTTCCGATTCATAGTAGTCTATTCATTTCTTGTTTATACATATATCTTGCTGCTTGTTGACACGCTCGTCACACGGAGTAGTCGGAAGGGGAAATATCTTAGTAGACATGTGGACTACCCAGAACTATCCCATGATGTCTATTCGTGAACAATAGCACCTGTACACGACACGTGCAGGTGCCGGATTTACCCCTAGCCATTCACATGTTGAAACGGATATTTCACACCATATAGGTAGTTTTCTTTTATTTTTCCTTTACTTTTCTACCGTGCCATGTCATCAGTTCTTTCAAGTTTTCATATCTCATATGTTATTTTCATGTCTTGTTAATTCTATTGTATTTTCGTTTTGCCGTCGGTTTGTGTACTTGTTCCATTCCTGACTGGAAACCAACATTTTTTAGGTTAGCTGTGGCTTCACTTAGCTTGGGAGATACGGGTGTACAGGCAGACAGAAACCTAAAAATAGATAGCAGTGTATTATTTTCATTAATTGTGAGAACCTTGTATTTTCTTTAAATATAAATCTTGTAAATGTTGTAATAAACTTAGAAATGTGAATGAGCAGCAAATATTATATTTTGTGATTTTGAACATTTATTTCTTGCGGGCTTGACAGCGTTCTACCGTCGACTCTGCGGCGTAGGCTGGCTTGGACACGTCTCGTATCCGGGAAAGCGGGTGCGGGTCGTGACAAGTTTTTGTGGTGGCCCATGCAGGTCAGTTTTCATAAAAGATTGCGAACTCGTGATGGTACTTAAGTTAGTCGTACCATTGCGAGCCTGCGCCCAGGAAATGCTCATTCACAATTAGGGTTAAAATAATTTAGGAGAATAACTAGGACTAGGAGTCCCTTGTTCAATCTGACCGTTAGGTAGTTAAGGTTATTAGATAGGCCATGCAATTTAGATAGCTTGCTGGGTCCCTATAGGTACACTATTACTTTTGATATGACAATGTGATCCAATGTAGGTATACTATTCACTTGGTATGTTAGACTTGCCTGAAATTGAGGCGTTAATTTTGATAAACTGTTTAATTTTCTTTTGCTGTATTAGATATAAATTTTATATCATAAATTAGAATTGCCTATTTTAAATTCTATTTTGCTGTAAGGAACTAGTTTATAATTTCTGATTCTGTTATTCGTGTACGAATCTCGAGTTAGATTTTGATTCTCATAAAACTCGAATTACTTGTGCCTTCTTTCCAAAAATCTTGCACACTTATATTTTGACTATCTTGACCAACGCTGCTATTACATCCTAGTTTTTGCAAGCTTACTCTTTTATCGAGCTTGATTCAAGACAAATATTTATTGGGGACACCCGCTAACATACTGTCTAATCAGAATCTTTGTATTACGGTCTGATCAACCATGATGCATTTGGTTTGCTTTTTATTTAACTATCCTACGTGGATTGAGATGTAGATGCCTTTAGGATCTCATCCGCGACTGCTTTGACAATTTCCCTTGAATTATACATTCGCCTTTGAATCACGTAATTGTATTCAGTGACATCTCTCTTGAATTCTTCATTGTTTTTGTCTTCCACTAATTGGAAAGACGAATGTTTGTATTTGATATATAGAGACAACGTATCCCCATGGCTATGATAGTAGTATACGCAAGTGTAGCTACCATCGGCCAGCCATGTGACTGGAACCTTGCCTTGAGTTACTCGTCCTCCCTTCGACCCTAAAAACCTACTATCTCGATCTTCTAGTCATTGGAGTCCGAAAATGAGTAGGATCTTTTCCTTGATCAAATGTCAACCTAGGAGACTACCTATTCTCCAGAGACCAAATGTTGTGAGCCACTAATTATTTGTTGAAGCTTGCTTCAACTAGAACCCTTGTGACGATAGTCTGGCAGGTTTGACACACATAGAAATTTATGACCCAGTTGATAAGAACCTTTTCATACGATGTGCCTTAGAGCTGGTTACCCCGTCGATAACTTTTGTACACTATGGACGGGTAGATCATTCTATTTTATCAACCATGTGTCATATTACACACTCGTTTTCCATTTAGTAAGGAACGACCCATGACTTAACTTATATCTACCGTATCCCGTACGTCGTGCCTTATTCTTTATTAGCAAGAGTCGAGGTATAATATTCAGACTTTGAAATTATTTTAACCTTATTTCTAAGGTGGGTAGACTGTATGCCTTCTAAAATTTGGGATATACGAGGATTACCGATTGATTAGGATAATTTCCACTAGGATGATAATTGGTGCCCCGTAGACTCTCACTTTTCATTTAGATCATTTTATGTCCTCGGCCGTGACATTAATATTCGGAGCACGAGGCCAGTTGTTACCTTCCAACAAATTTTACATGCAAGATCTAGACGAGTTCACCTTCATCTAGGTATATCATGTCCCACTCAAACACGTTCCTTTGTACCCTATTTTTGTGGTACGACTTTTAGGTCTAAAAGGACTTGTTATAACCCTTACCATAGTACCTACCCGATATACTATCCGACTTCCATTAGAGCCTTAACTTCGACTTAATTCCTGCGACCCGATATATGGTGGTGATCTACTCGAAGCCCACTACGCACATGCCACTAGTATGCCACTCGATAGAGGCCTCTTGTGCTACTTAAACACAAAAGTCACCGAAGGCGCATTTTGGGCTTGAGGGACCTAGCTAACCAACTTGACGGGCAGCTAGTTCAACCCCTCAGGTAAAAACCTATTCTAGAGTACCCTAACCTAGTATAAATAATTTTATCATTGGGATCTTGTCCAGTCCATATAGATTGAAATTCAAGGTTCATCCAACCAACGATTGATGTCCAAATAGGAAACCCATTAAGGCCCAGTAAAAATCCATCCGTACATACCATCATATTTGGACTAGAAAACCGAACTATTTGAAATAGGTCCCTATACCTATTATGTAGTCCCCATCTCTTAGAATGTGAAGACATTCGTAACCCTTATTCCATCTACCTGGAAATCGCGATACGATCTTGTATTGTAATTTACCCCTTGCTCGTGTGTTTAAATAACCATAGAAATGATCACAATCTTGATTTCTCAAATTTCGTTCTATTATAGAACCTTGTTTGGAATTTTGAGAAACGGAATTCTGTATTGCACGGATTGCAAGCCCCTCTAAGTAACGAAGGGCTCTTCGACGTATCAGTGACTGAACTAGAGTAGCCCAATCTAGCAATTAAGGCAGTGGTTCATAAACTCCCTTTCTATCTGTAACATCGGATACTCTTTACCGCCCTTAAAACCACATATTGCTCTCGACTAGTTTTCCCTATCTTCATGTCCTTCCTACTTCTGAGCGACGAATGGTCATGCTTACTAGAGTTTATCAACATTTCTTAGCTACTTGTGTAAGTTGGTTGCTTGTTAAATTTTGGGTTTCTTGATAAATAGAAAAGAATTATAGATACTATATGCCTAAATGTTTGTTGGTAGGATTAGCAACTGGTTAGAAGATTAAAAGATTTTAGTGACTGTGTTTCAAGGGAGTAGTGTGACCTAAGGTGGGTAGAAGTCTTCGAGATTTCGTAAATATCAAATGACTAGAGAAGGCCATAAAATACTTTTGAGAAATTAAATTTGAGGAGATTAAGGTAATAGTAGACTTTGATTTTAAGACATAGTCATGAATTAGAATTTTGAGGACGAAATTATTTTTAAGGTGGGTAGATTTGTAGCTTCCCTTTCCGAAGAATTTTTTCGAAATATTTTTTTGATTTAAAAAGTGATTTTTAGATTTTATAAATAATTATTTGGTATTTTATTACGGTGAGTGCCTTTTGCCATAGTGGAGTTTTGGGGTACAAGACGACTAGAAATCGTGGCACGGATAGTGCGGTGACGTGCCTTGACTAGTGTATTAGCCATGCCAAGGAAGGCCGAGCCATAGTGATGTCCTAACTAGGAAAACCCGATCAAGTTGCGACTTAAACCCCACTGATGAATTATTTATTTATTAATTAGATATATTGATTTTAGATGACCCGATTGTACCAACTCAACCCGAACTGGGCCCGAACCGAATCCAAGCCTTTGTAGGTATGTACTGAGACCAAAGAAGACCATGTAGGTATATTTTATGAGTGTAAATATATTTCCTAAATTATTTTAGGTATTGATGTGCATTTTTCAACTTTTTGAATATTTATACAAAATTGGTATTCTTATTATTTAATATTGTTTTGCAATAGTGGTACAATTTTTTGGACCCGGATAAGGGTGAGTAGTATGGATTCACCAAACCACTAGTTAAATATTATTTTATTATTTTTGGTGATTAAATAAATATAATTATTAGTATTAGATATTAATATTATTGGTTAATTGAGTATTATATATATATATATATATATATATATATATATATATATATATATATATATATATATATATATATATATATATATATATATATATATATATATATATGAGGTATATATATATGGATGGGTATATATATAGATATATACATGTGTATGTGTAAACAAATATACAGGTATATATGTATAGCACTATCCTAGAAGATATTGGTAAGATTGTATTTAGAATTTTCTGAATATTTATTTAAGGATACATGTATATTATTTGTTATTATATATGTGTGAATATGTATATATATATATATATATATATATATATATATATATATAATATATATATATATATATATATATATATATATAGATATTGTATATATGTGTATGTATACATATATATAAATATTATATGTGTAAATATGTGTACATAGGTATATATATAAATTCATAAGTGATTATATATATATATATATATATATATATATATATATATATATATATATATATATATATATATAAAAAATATATATATATATATATATATATATATATATATAACAAACATGAGAATAAGCAGCAGCCTTAGCAGTCGGGCCCAACTGCTCAAACCTCCCCAGCCCAGTTGGGCCCGAGCAAACCAGGCCCATGCTGGTCCTTCCTCCCCCACGAATAGGGCTCAGCCAGACCCGAACCAGCTCACATAAGCTTTTTCCCTGCATATATGTATACACACGCACATACGAGAGTTGCGGAAAAACCCTAAACCAACACCATATCCCCGTGCCTCCACCTTGTTCCCCAGCCCTGGCGAGTCTCCTCAGCCTTGGCGCCACCGCGCGCACCACCGGAGTTGGCCGGATCCGCCGCGAACAGGCCACAGCAAAGGACAGCAAGCAACAGCGCTTCGCGGTACATTTTCTCCCTGCTCCTTCAACAAAATTATCTTCTGTAAATTTCTACGTATTGACTAGATAACCGTCTATCAACCCCTTTAATTACAATTGATTGGTTTGCTCTAGATAAATCATATTAATTCCTGAAAGTTCGGGAAAAACCTGTAAAAATAGAACCCCAACGAACTGTCATGAGGCCGTTTTGGAAGGCGTATAATCGTCGATTCCTCGACAGTATAGGAAATCTAATTGAATAGATTTTTAGTCAACCCATACAACTTCAGAACGCTGTTTACGGATTTTTAATTCATCCATTATACATCAAGAAATACGGATTTGAAAATCAGGAAAAACTGATAAAAAAACTGTTTTGAAAACTAGAAAAACCTTCCACACGACGTGCGTCCCGCCAATCCGGGCGATGTGGTCGCAAACCGAAAGCATCGAAAGCTGTGTAATGATTTCGTGGTCGTGTGGGCTTTGACGGAATTCAAATTGGTCACGTGTGCGCGACGAATTTGATACGTATCCGTCGAAATTTCCTGTATCGGCCCCTGTGCAAGTTTTCTAATTACTTTGTGCACGCTCGTCAGATCGAGACGAAATTTACGCCAACAGGACCGTATCATTTTTCTGGTCCTGCATGCCATGTTTGGTCCAATTCTGAGACAGTTGATAAAATTACCGTTTTGCGGGCCCTACGGTCCGACTCAACGGGCGATTTTGTGCACGGCCCGCCGAAATCCAACTTTGGACATACGGTTGGGTTCGTATCGTAAAATCGGATCTGTTGACATATAGTTTGATGACTTTAGAGACCATTAACTCTGGTACGCTTTTCGGTACAAAGCGGGTCCAACGGCGGACATCGTTTTGACCCGCAATTACCGTTTTTCCCATGTGTCCAGAATTGGACCTAAGGACAGGCAATCCTAGCTAATTTGACTATTCTGAGAACGTTAGTACTGTTTATTTCAGCATCTGGAGACTTCTGCATGTGTTGACTGATTGTGGCTCATTGAGTGGTATAGTATTATTGGTTTCTCCAGCTAAGGACCTCAGGCAAGTGCACTTTCTGATTGCTTTCCGATTCATAGTAGTCTTTTCATTTCATATTTATACATATATCTTGTTGCTTGTTGACACGCTCGTCACACTGAGTAGTCGGGAGGAAAAATATCTTAGTAGACATGTGGACTACCCAGAACTATCCCATGATGTCTATTCGTGAACAATAGCACCTGTACACGACACGTGCAGGTGCCCGGATTTACCCTCTAGCCGTTCACATGTTGAAACGGATATTTCACACCACATAGGTAGTTGTCTTTTATTTTCCTTTACTTTTCCATCGTGCCATGTCATCAGTTCTTTTCAGTTTTCATATCTCATATGTTATTTTCATGTCTTGTTAATTCTATTGTGTTTTCGTATTGCCATCGGTTTGTGTACTTGTTCAATTCCTAACTGGAAACCAACATTTTTTAGGTTAGCTGTGGCTTCACTTAGCTTGGGAGATACAGGTGTACAGGCAGACAGAAACCTAGAAATAGATAGCAGTGTATTATTTTCATTAATTGTGAGAACCTTGTATTTTCTTAAATATAAATCTTGTAAACGTTGTAATAAACTTAGAAATGTGAATGAACAGCAAATATTATATTTGTGATTTTGAGCATTTATTTCTTGCGGGCTTGACAGCGTTCTACCGTCGACTCTGCGGCGTAGGCTGGCTTGGACACGTCTCGTATCCGAAAAAGCGGGTGCGGGTCGTGACATATATGGGCAGTTTTTATAATCTGTTCAAGAATAGTTTTTCTCTAAGTTTAGGCCGATTTAATACTTATCTTTGTACGATTTAATTCGAACTTATCTGAGGGAATTGAAGGGGTTAGGTTAGGTTCAAACCTGTTCAAGTAGTTCGTGAAATCATTGCATGGCGACGGAGATAATCGTACGCGAAGTCGGCTTCACCAACTGACTTCGCATTGTCTGTGTGCTGTTGTCGCTGCTCGTTGGAGCGCTACCACGCCGGCCGATGTCGACGGCCTCCCTGTAGTGCGCACGCGACCGCAAGGGTCAGGCTCTGCGGCGCTCAGGGTTAGGATTTTTATTCACTCTACTATTCCCTCCCTCTCGATCCCGTCATGTTATACGCAAACCGAGCGGGGGAGGGGAGAAAGGCTCGGGTCTGTGTTTGCTTGGCTGGGAAGTTGGGGCTCGGTTGGGCTGGGCTTGCTTGGGCCCGAATGTTGCTGCTGCTTTCTATTTTCCTTTGTATTAGCACACACACACACACACACACACACACACACACACACACACACACACACACACACACACATATATATATATATATATATATACACACTACATCAAAATGGCTAATTAGGAACACTAGGCGTATTTCAATGCGGGATGCCTATTCGGCGTGCCTATGTTTTGGAACGCACAAAAAATGTGCCAGAATAAAAAAAATCGTTCCAAATATTATATTTAATTTTTTTTAAAATTTTATTTATTTTGGAACACACTTAAACTGTGCCAAAATCGTTTCAAAACATAAAAATTTAATTCACATAAGTGTAACACAAACCCCCTCCGATCGTTCCAAACCATCCCTTATTTCCAATCGCTCCAATTCCAAACCCTCCCCTCTCTCCTGACCTAAACCGAAAAAGGAAAAAGGAGGGAAACCAAAATCCATACGAAAAAGGGAAGGAAATCGAAAAAACAGACGAAAAAGGGAGGGCGAAGGGAGAGAGCTTTCAGCTGATGATGATGATGTCCTCCTTCTTTTCTCTCCATCGATTGGTTTGAAGAAAAACCACGCGGAGTTCTTCCGACTGTCGCCAAAGCTTCAGATCTGCTCCGTCCCTTGTTCCAATCTGCTCTGCTCCTCGTTTCGATCTACGGCCTAGAAGGAAAAGGGACGAAAATCTTCCTCGTCCGACTGCTCCGGTTGGCTCCTTGTTTGATCGGCTTCTCGTCCAATCAGCTCTACTCCGCCCATCCACACTCCTCCGATCTAGAGTCTCCTACTCATTGTAAGCATCTGAAAAAATTTCTATTTTTTCGCAAAAGATATATATAAACTTTTTGGCATATTGTTTTTTAGATATGAATATAATTCTGTGCAGTAGATTGTATCATTTTTAACTATTCGTGTCAATTTTTTGTTAGTCCATTGCAACTTGAGACTCTTTTGTTGGTTGCTAAGTAGCCGTCTAGGTTTAGGTTTCAAGTGTGACCCACCCTTTGTATATCTAATATGGATGGTGGCCCCCCATGGTTTGGTTTTAAGTTTGATGACATTGATGGTATGCGTTCCTTGTCCAAGGTGGTTGCTGTGACGATCAATGTCTTGATGAAATTGGTGGTTGTTGACTGTTCTTTGCATGAGTCTGTCTATTTGTCATGTATACATGTTCTTGTAAAAGTTTTTTAGTGATTAGAGTTTATTTGAAGTGAATGTGAGGACATGATCACCTGATCCAATAAAAGCTGAAAGTTTTTTCTCGTAATAGAGGGAATCAAAAAAGAAATTCTAACCTTATGTATAACAATACTCTAACTGTAAATAAACAAATTCAAGTTTGCGAAAAACTTAGTTTTAGGAGGAATCTTTTCCTATATTAAGCCACTGGTACTCATATAAAGGGTCCTAAACCGATTTCGTATTTTGAACATTGTGTTCAACATATGGAGGCTTCTAGCAGCAACTAATTATGTCAGCTAACATGCATTATCTATAATAAAAGATGCAGCACATCTCTAGAAAATAAGTTGACAAAATATGACAAGGCCATGTGCTCAACAGACTCCTACTATGTCATGGACTTCACCCCAATGGTGAATATAGTTCCAGGAGGACCTTAGGCTCCTTCCGAACAGTCTGCAGGATAACCATGGACTCCAAACAGAGAAAGGACTAGTAGTAATAGTTAAGTATCATTGATAACTATATGGAAGCAGTTCGATTATGGGTTTGGAAAAATTAATACCTTTTAGGGGGGGTGCAGAACTTTGGTAGGTGAAGCATATATGCTTCGTCGTAGTTCGCAGTATCGGCCGATATATGGCCGATACTGATACGTTTTGGCAATGTCCCGATCCAATACCGACTGCTACCCGATACTGATCGATGCCCATATTGGGGGTCTTTTTTTCGGTTAATTCGGCAAAATAAATTGAACGAAAAAGATAAATCATCAAAGGTGTAAAAGCATAGAAAGGTTATAAAAGCGTGTAAAAGAAGAAAACTTATATATCATATGTAAATCAATCAGTAAGGGTGACTACTATGTCATTCAATTTCAAAAATCCAATACTCCGATCCGAAACCTCCGATACTGCCGATACCGCCGATCCCCATACTCATAGGAATGGTCCGATACCGATTCCGATACCGATACTTTGAACCTTAGCCTTCGAGTAATTGGTACTTTATAGACATTGATGGAGCCTTGAATGAACTTATGTCAAGCTAACTCATTCATAGAAAATGATTTGATAGGAAAAAACTTAAATGGTATCATTGGGGCTGCAAACCGATATAATGAGGCCAACCAACTTTGAAGTACTAGAATAGAATTCTAAGTAATCCATCCTACATAAATTTTACACCAGCTTAAGAGACACACACATGTACGTGATAGTGCATGTATGGTCTTGATTTCGATTATCGTATTGGTATTGATTTCGATAATCGTATTAAATATAGGGTCTTCAGTGGAAAAGACAACTTCACAATCATATTTGATATTACACATATTTCCATATACGCATATATGTCCAATTTTAAAAGATGCATAGTAAGAAGAAGTTTAACATAATTAGTTTTTATTATACTTTCTATTTTGTAGCAAAGAATTATACATAGAACCTCTAGATTCGATAGGAAAAAATTGTAGACAATTACTCCATTATCCAATCACCACCTATAATTATGTTTCTAAGCATAAATGACTGGCCTATAGAAGCATCCTATGCTTCAAACTTAAAAGATCTAGCTTGTAGTCTTTTGTGTGATTAGTCTATTTCCACCCGTCAATATTTAAATGTGGCTCCTTGTGAAAATCCAGGCACATATTTAGCCAGCAAGTCTTAAATAATCAAGGGCCAAATTCACTTGAAGTTCTCTTTGCAAAAAATGTAAAAAAGAAAAGATATAAAAGTTTAAGTTTCTATTTATTGGCTTTAAAGATATTGCAACCTCAAGAGTATCATCAATATGTCTTGAGTGTTTGCATGATCCATTATGACGACATGCCTATACTACAAGGCGCCTGCTAATCCATGATCGTAAATATCATAGATACTCCATAGAATCATAGATAACTATGTCATAAAGGAGTGTCCATTTATCAGTTGTTAAGAGGTAATTAAATGATTTCATGTCATTACTTGCTGCCTTTCTAACATCAACTGCAGCTTCTATGGAGCCTCATAAAGTACACCAATTATCTTTTAAACATGTAAAATTAAATTACAAGTTGAAATTTACAGTATGCATTGCCAATAAAGAATGTAAAGAAGAAGGTTTCAACAATAACAAATTCTGCAGGCAACATACTATAATCGTCTTTATCAATTTTAGCATCAATAGAGTTTTCATCTCTGGACTCTTCTTGTTCAGCAAGAATCTTCCTTCAGCATATTGTGAAAACACCGAAAAGTACAAACATTTCTTTACCAATTTTAGCATTAATAGAGTTTGCATCTGTGGACTCTTCTTGTTCAGCAAGAATCTTCCTTCAGCATATTGTGAAAACACCGAAAAGTACAAACATTATACATCCAAAAGAATTTCAAACTGACCAAACTAACTGAAAGTAGTTTGATGGCATTTACTGGAAATGAAACCCCACATGTTAGCATAGATATATGATTCTGAAGGAACAATGAAATGAATTTAATTGTTGTTGTCTAATCAACTTTTAATGACACATAGATTACAAGATAAGCTGCAACAGATTACACCAATTGTAAAAACTTTCAAGAATTTGAATCTGGTAGGGAAACGTCCAGTTCCCATCTTTGTGGCATGATTGTATAGAACAAATATACAGACAAAAGTTATCTTCCATCCCCCAGGTATCTTGCACCCTAGAATTTGAAACTACAATCAGCTCTATGTAAGTCACCATCAATAATGTTCTTGTGTCTCTTTTGAGTTGAACCTTTAGCTTTGCCACTAATGGAAAAACCATCATCATACTCTGATGGCAGCCTGGGCAGCTGCTGGTGATTCATAGCTTACAAGACCTGGAACGGTGGCAATTAAATGAACATATGCAGAGTTACTTGTGAAGTATAGGCATCAACTATCCTACTTACCAAAGCATTTACTATACCAGTGGCTTTGTCAACAAAGACTTTAGCACTCAAAACCCTGCCAAATCCCTGGAACGCGTTTGAGAGCTCCTCATCACCATAATCTTGAGGGATATGATATATAAATAAATTAGCTCCTGTAGGGCCTATGAAACATGAATGGAACTTGTTCAGTAGGACAATACAAAACATTAGCTTCACAAACATCTGTTCAGAGATATATGATCATTATTCCATAACCTTCAATCTGACCACCAGAACTAGTATTGATGCCTGGAGGACTTGCTGAATTATTACTATTTGTATTTGCAGGCGAACCAAGCCACGGGAATTGCTCATGGCCTGTGGCTCATAATCCCCCTAAGATAGGCTAGAGGATACTGAAGACCTGCCACAGACTGATACGCCGAGCCTACATACCCAGTAGACTGCATTGTAGCAAAATTCCTAGCTGCGGCATCATGAGAAAGTTCAGGGTTGATCCCTCATAATGAATTTCCTTGGTTGGCTGTTGAGACCATATTTGGAAAGATGCTCGATTTTGCATTGAAGTTAAAGGGTACTGCAGAAGTCCATAATAACTTGACTACAAATGTAACTCACTTCAAGAGTCCAGTTGGTAAATACGTGAAGACATATGTGCCTATCAGGTATAAAAGTTGGCTACTGGTACCTAAGACCTAAGGATGATGTTTGGAATGAGATAGTGGTGAGTATAACTTTTTATAACTTTTATGGCAAGTTGGTAACATCATTTTATTACTTTTCTGTCATTATTATATATTGGATATTTCTACTCATTTTGTACTGATATATCTACTGATACTCTATCTACTGATACCATTTTGATACTCTACTGATACAAATCTACTAATAGAGATATTTTGTTTCGTAGGACCTGCACTAAATTTTTGATTGCTTTAAGAGAAACTGGGACATATACAAAGAAGTCCAGGTAAAGTGCCTTACTCCCTACGCTATAATATTACCTGAAGTTATTGTTACCCTTCATAATGGTTCTTTGTTTTGATCCCCTTTGAGATGGCTCTAATCCTAGATACCATCAGAAACCATGAAAGTGGTGCCTATAAAAGTGCACTGAACCAGATACCATTACCCTTCATTTGATAGGTAACTGAACCAGATACCATCACCCTTCATTATGCTTTATTAACCATGAAAGTGGTGCCTATAAAAGTACATGCTCCTTATAATAGCTCTCTGAAGTTAGTTCAAATGATCATTTTATTCTAGACTAATACAATGCTGGAGTCAAGCCTAATAGTATCATATACCATCCTGTATTATATACCTACCACATGAATCTCAAGGCCTTTGTTGTACCTGATCCCAGAAAACTGTTGGTGCACTACAACAGCCTGCTTCTAGTAATCAACTACAAGGGTTGGATGTTTAATATTGTACTATAAAAGTAGACTCTTTAGTTGGGGTCTCTTCTATCTCTCATCCCTCTCTAATTGGGGTATTCATGCTTTATGTGCAGGGAGAGTTTGATGAGCCTAAAAGGAGCTGTTAGAAGAGGTAATCCTTGTCTAGTCTTACCTGCCTGTTCCCAGATAATTATTTCTTGTCTTACCTACCTGTTAAGAAAATTAATAAAAAAATTAGGGTGATAATTATTTCTAAAGCCCTGGTAACTACCTTATAGATCCAGTCGACAGAACAAAATGAAACCAAATATCTCAAACTGAAACAAAATGACAGAACTAAGGCCTACTATCGACAGAACAAAATGAAACTAAATACCTTATAGATCCAGTCAACAGAACAGGCAGTCGATAGAACTAAGGTATCTCAAACTGAAACCAAATGACAGAACAAATATCCAGATCCTTATCCTCGGTAGATTCAAAGTTCCATATCCGAATTTGGTTCTTATTTGGGTATGGATCCAGTCGATATCTGTGGAGCATGCATTAAAATTGAAGTCAAAAAGCTAACCAGGCAGCCCTGGTTCTTGTTAGTAATTTTTTGGTTTGAGCAAATCAAAACTTACTTCCATGATTTACGAGAATGATTTTGTAGGTATCCTTGTAATGACGAAACTGCCCCTATAAGGTTGATATATCTAAAATAATATTTGTAGGTACCCTTGTAACCCTCCATAACTGTAGATTGTACCTACAATTTTGTTAGTTAGAACAAAGTATACCTACAATTTTCTTAACAGGCATGTTGATTGTATCTTTTTAGCTTGTGGAACCATCCATGACTATAGATTGTATCTTTTAGCTGTGGATGCATAGACATAAACTTCTCCAATCATCAAGCATAACTTTAAGGTCATGAATCTTCCTGCCCAGACCAACACAACAATTTGCATGCATAGTCAATGTATTCTGTTATATCAGAAGGAACAAATGTATTGCGACTGGAGCTTGCTGAAAATTAAGACTGTTTGCACAGAATAAAATTCTATATGATCATGATCGTTAGGTCTAGGGGAAACAAGTCCAACATCTTAAATTTCCTTCAGTTTGTCAACAAAGCAGGATTTATCTTTGTTTCCAATGCTGAATATATATGTGTGAAGTGGATTGTCATTGCTACTGTTGCTTATCCTAAATTGTTTTTTCTTTTCTTTATGTCTCGTTTAATGAATAAGTTCTTAATTGTGACAATTATTTTGTCATAATTTTAATAATTTTAAATGTCTACAGGATGTCACATTTTTGCTTCCTCAGTTATCATCGTTCCAGGCCTATG